>CM057235.1:64135148-64735148 GCA_029891385.1 Erythroxylum novogranatense | reverse complement strand
ACTTGAATCTAAAAAGAGATAGAGTAAGAGTAGTTGACACGAGATTTATCCTGGTTCACCCCAAACCGTGGGTTACGTCCAGTCCTCAGAGTTCTTTATGAGATTTCACTATCTCTTCAACTTTTACAGTATTCTTTACTCTTCAGGTCTCTACAATCAGTATTCTTTCACACTTAGCCTCTGCAGGCTATCTGTACTTCTTCTCACTGAAAAGTATTTCAAACTCGTTACAGTAAAAATAGCTCTCAGCTAATTTGCACAGTATTCTTTTTACGATCACGTAAATGTAATTCAGATAATTTTTCAGCTTCGCAACTAACTTTGTAATCATCGACTTTGACTTGTATTTATAGCCTTCGTCTCCAACTGCTTCTTAATTCTTGTTTCTGGATTCTTGCTTCTTGAATCTTGTTTCTTGAATCTTTAAAAGAAACGGTTAATCAGTTGAGTTCTGTAACTAACTCGAACAGAGTCTTGCGTCTTCTTTTCAATTCTTCTTCTGCGTCTGTTTTTCTTACTTCGCGTCTTCGTCTGTTTTATTTTGTGTCTACGTCTGTATTTTTGCGTCTATGTTTTTGCGTCTACATTTGCTTCTGTTTTGACTTCTGCGTCTGTGTCGGCTTTGACTTCTGCGTCTGTATTTAACTGCTGCGTCTGTGTCTATCTTTCTGTTCATTTGAGTTGCTTCGTTTGTATTGCTTCGTCTGTATTTGTTTCTCTTTAATTTTTCTCTTTGTTATACATCAAAATTATATCTAAGTAAAGTCATTTTGACTTAATAGGGCCCGAGTCCCAGATCCCTATTCCCGAGGCGGCCCCTCGGGCTGCGCTAGCGACGAACTCCCAAACCTCGGGCCCGATCCCAACATCTATACATAATTCCGATTCACACATGCATTTTCGCACACATTATAACATACACACAACTATGAATTAAACACCCCATAAACCAAGGGGCTTCATGCCATTACAATCCGAAGGAAATTCAAACAAGCATTCTCAAAATAGCATGATACAGAATTAAGTTTAAATCCAAAATACATGAATATGTTCCATGATGATATGCTCGGAGGGCCAACCAAAATACTAACTTAATACAAAGCTCCTAACTAGCTTGAAGTTTCCGATGCC
This sequence comes from Erythroxylum novogranatense, assembly GCA_029891385.1. Taxonomy (NCBI): domain Eukaryota; kingdom Viridiplantae; phylum Streptophyta; class Magnoliopsida; order Malpighiales; family Erythroxylaceae; genus Erythroxylum; species Erythroxylum novogranatense. The sequence goes on along the minus strand of CM057235.1, from coordinate 64,734,017 downwards.
TTGCAAGATCAACGATCGTCTTGAGTTGCCATCGGTAACTAGCACAAATTCAGGAATATGTATGTATATAGATATTATATATAAATACATGCAACAATTCTAACACTCACCTGCTAATCAAACAATTTACGCCTTCAACATAATGAATCCAAGTTACAGAACATGTCAAAAATATGCTTCATAATGAACAGATCAAACATGCAATACACATCATACGGCTCGAGGGTTCCATGGAAACAAAAGGGAGAAACCGAAGTTTACACCCTAAACAAAATGAGTCCATTCGGAGCTCATAAGCCACAAGCGGACAGCCGGGAGAAGGCTCTTGTCGACGTGCACGTGACGAACGAAATGGTTCCACTCTCGCCTAAAAAAAGCACAAAATCATGCTCATAATCATTTTATTAGATGATATGCTTTCAAGCTTTCATTTATTCAAAATGCCATGACCGAAGTCGAGGCTTAACATGCTCAAAATCAGAATATGCTTCGATCAAGTCGCATGCACGAAAACAAAATCATTCCAATTTTATAACAATTCATGTTTAAGCGTAACACATAACATATAGTCACACATAGGCAAGAATTTGCCTAATCACACAATAACTATAATTACATTACCCACCTAATATCGCTTGAGTATCTGACTCACTGTTGTCCTTCCTCTTGCGAGTGAATCAGGTCGGCTTGGTTTCCTATAACAAACCAAGTTCCCATTCAAACAATATTCAAAATAAATATTTCAAAAAGCTTGAAAATCAAAAGTACTAGCATTAAGAGTCTACATTTGACTTCCACCGAAATTCTCGAATCCTACGAGGTAAATTCCAAACTTTCCTTCTTCATTATACTTGCAGCCCTTTATTTCTAGTTCACAACAAATCCAAAATCACCTCATTTGGACATCTACATCAAAAGATATGCCCAAAAATCTCTTTCAGGAAAATTGGGGGCTCGTTGCGGCGAAGCCCCGCTTGTCGCGGTGAACAGACTGTGCTCGCCGCGGCGTGCACCATTTTCTCGCACGTCGCGATGAACATAGGTTCGCACGTCGTGACGAACCCTTCCTCGCATGTCGCGACGAACAATAATGTCGCACGTCGTGACGAACTCGCATGTCGCAGCGTGTTCATACGCACGTCGCGACGTACGGGCCTGGAGAGCAACTCCGAACCCGATTTTCCAGCATATTCCAACTTCAATCCTTCCCTTTTCGCAAATGCAACATACCAAAACCTTGATTCAAGTCCTAAACTTCAGTTCTAACTCATTCAAACCTTAAAAACAGTCATATGATCATCAACCCAAAGATTTCACATAGGTTTTTCCAAAAACCCTACATAATCGATTCTAACCTCATACAAATTCTAAGGTTTATTCCGGCTATACATGATTAAACAAAGCGAAACTTACCCGAAAAATGTCCCGTCGGATCACAAACCCTATTTTTCTCTTCTCTTCTTCCTCACCCACGATAACTTCCTTCTTCTTCTCTTCTTCTATTTCCTTCTTTCTTTCTAATTCTCTCTTTTAAGCCTAAAGGATTGAACAAAGACTAAAATACCCTCCTATGCAAAGCCTTAACTTATCCAACTTAAGCAATCTTCCCAAAATGCCCTCATAAACTTTTATCCTTTAATACTCACTTAAACTACAAAAACTCAACTTAATCTCAATCATCCACTAATACTCCCAAATAAATCAAACTAAGCCTTAATCACATAATTAACACAATTCATGCTTAATGACATCATAAAGAAAAATTCGGGGCCCAACATTTCTCCCCCTCTTAAAAGAAATTTCGTCCTCGAAATTATTACCTGAATCATCGAAGAGATACAGATACTTCTCCTTCATGGCTTCCAAAGGCTCCCATGTAGCCTCCTCTACCGAATGATTCCTCTACAGGACTTTGACTAACTGAACTGTCTTGTTCCTGAGGACTTTGTCTTTTGTATCCAAAATCTGCACTGGAAGCTCCTCATAGCTTAAATCATCCCACAACTGAACCTCACTAGTCTGAATGATATGAGAAGGATCCAATCTATACCTTCTCAACATGGAAACGTGAAACACATCATGAATCTGAGATAATTCCGGAGGTAACGCCAACCTGTAGGCGAGTGATCCAATCCTCTCAAGGATCTCATAAGGACCCACTTACCTCGGACTCAACTTGCCCTTCTTGTCAAACCTCAATACTCCTTTCCAAGGAGACGTCTTAAGGAACACTTTCTCACCGACTTCGAACTCCATCTCCTTTCGGTGTGCATTAATGTAGCTCTTCATTCTATCATGTGCTGCCTTAAGTCGCTGCTTAACCAGATTGACTTTCTCAACTATCATCTGAATCAATTCTGGTCCTACCAGTTTCCTCTCTTCTTCTTCATCCCAACAGATCGGAGTCCTACATCTCCTCCCATACAAAGCCTCATATGGAGCCATCTGAATACTCGAATGGTACGAATTGTTATAAGCGAATTCGACCAATGGCAAATGCTCATCCCAAGCTCCTCCAAAATCCATCACACAAGCCCTAAGCATTCCCTCAAGTGTCCGAATGGTCCTCTCAGATTGACCATCCGTCTGAGGGTGAAAAGTCGTACTAAAATTCAGCTTAGTACCCAAAGCTTCCTGCAAACTACCCCAAAACCTCGAAGTAAACCGAGGTTCTCTATCCGAAACTATGGAATCTGGAATCCCATGCAATCTCACTATCTCATCGATGTACTTCTTTGCTAACACATGCAAAGAATCAGTCTGCTTAATCGCCAAAAAGTGAGCTGAATTGGTCAACCGATCCACAATAACCCAAATGGCATCGTGCTTCCTACTGGTCCTGGGCAATCCCATCAGAAAATCCATGGTCACCCTCTGCCACTTCCATTCCGGGAAGGACAATGGCCTCAACTTGCCTAAAGGAGCCTGCTGTTCAGCTTTGACTTGCTGACACATTAGACACTTTCTGACGTACTCTGATACATCCCTCTTCATGCCTTTCCACCAAAAATGCTCTCTCAAATTCCTGTACGTCCTGGTGCTACCTGGATGCATGGCATAAGGAGCATTGTGTGCCTCATCCATAATCTCATCCTTTACCTCCGGCACATCTGGGATACAAAGCCTGTTCCCCACTGTCATAAGCCCATCATCTCTCACTACTACTTCAGAAACCTTACCATTATGAATTTCATCCCTGAGTCTGCTCAACTCTGCATCTTGAACCTGCAAATCTCTAACTTTCTCCATGAGTATCGGTCTCACTCGGAAGTTAGCTAGAAGACAATCTGACTCCTCCTGCTTCAAGCTTATCTTAAGCTTGGCCATCTCTTCCAATAAAGGAAGATAAACGGTCCGAACATGAGCAACCGAAGACTTCCTACTCAAAGCATCCGCCACTACATTGGCCTAGCCTGGGTGATACTCAATCAGCAAGTCATAATCCTTAAGCAACTCAATCCATCGTCACTGTCTCAAATTCAGTTCCTTCTGGTTCAATAAGTACTTGAGACTCTTATGATCGGTAAAGATCCTCGTCTGAAATCCATATAGATAATGCCTCCAAATTTTCAAGGCAAAGATCACTGCTACCAACTCCAAATCATGTGTCGGATAGTTCAACTCATAAGGCTTCAACTGCCTCTAAGCATAAACAATCACCCTATCTCCCTGCATCAAAACACAACCAAGACCCTTCCTCGAAGCATCACTATACACGGTATAACCCTCATCTCCAGAAGGCAGAATCAGAATCGGAGCACTTGTCAATCTATGCTTGAGCTCCTCAAAGCTCTTCTGACATTCATCACTCCAGATAAACTTCTGATTCTTCTTCAACAACTTAGTCATCGGAGCGGCTATCATGGAGAATCCCTCCACAAACCTCCTGTAGTAACCTACCAAACCCAGAAAACTCCTCACCTTTGCTACATTCTTCGGTGCTTTCTAATTCACCACAGCTTCTATTTTCTTTGGTTCCACATGCACTCCTTTCTCTGAGATTACATGTCCAAGAAATGAAACTTCTCTCAGCCAAAATTCGCATTTATCGAATTTGGCATATAACTCGTTTCTCCTCAAAGTTTCCAAAGCAATCCTTAAGTGCTCTTCATGTTGCTCATCACTCTTGGAATAGACCAATATATCATCGATAAAGACAATGATAAACTGGTCCAAGAAAGGCTTAAAGACCCGATTCATCAAATCCATAAAAGCTGCAAGGGCATTCGTCAATCCGAAAGGCATAACAAAAAAATCAAAATGCCCATACCGTGTCCTGAAAGCAGTCTTTGGCACATCCAACTCCTTAATCCTTAACTGATGGTAACCCGATCTCAAGTCTATCTTGGAGAAGACTTTTGCTCCTTGCAATTGATCAAACAGATCATCTATGCGTGGAAGCGGATATCGGTTCTTCACAATAACCTGATTAAGCTTCCGGTAGTCGACGCACATCCTCAACGATCCATCTTTCTTCTGTACAAAAAGGAACGGAGCGCCCCAAGGTGAAGAGCTCGGCCTTATGTACCCTTTCTCCATCAACTCCTCTAATTGCTCCTTAAGCTCCTTCAATTCCGTCGGAGTCATCCGGTAAGGCGGAATTGAAATCGGCACCGTACCTGACAATTCAATTTCCCTAGCTGGCGGTAGTCCTGGTAATTCCTCGGGAAAGACATCCAAAAATTCCCTGACTACTGGAATATCCTCCAGCTTCCCTCTATCTGCCCTGGTGTCTACCACATAGGCCAAAAATGCCTCACATCCCTTCCTCAACATCTTCTCTACTGTTAAAGCTGAAACAATTCTGAGCGGACTTGCTTTTCTGTCCCCTACAAACACCACTCTCCTGCCGTCATCCAATTCAAATTCCACTGTCTTCAGTTTACAATCCAGACGGGCGTTGTACCTCTCCAACGTATCCATACCCAAAATCACATCTAATCCTCCCATCTTCAGTGGCATTAAATCCACCACTAGAAGTTCTCCACCAACATATAGCTCACAACCTCTATACACTTGACTGATAATAATATACTGGCCAATTGGAGTACTCACCATCAGCGGAGTATCCAAAGGGCTCACAATTTTATCACACACAGGTCTACTCGAGGAAACAAACGAATGAGTAGAACCCGGATCAATCAAAGCAAACACATCATCAGAAAAGAGTCTAACCATACCTGTGACAACATCAGGAGCGGTCTCTGCATCCTCTCGAGTCATGGCAAACACCTATTTGGTGCTCCTTACAGGTCTCTCGGAATGTTCACCCTTTTAGAAGATCGAATCGCCCACTTCACATTGCGATCCTCATCCCACGATCTCTGTTCTCCTAGAAGCTTGCATCTGTGCTCCCTCTCTTCTGGACGGCTTGGGACACTCTCTAGGCAAGTTTCCTTTCTGTCCATAATTGAAGCAGGCTCCTGTTAATCTATAACATTCACCTCTATGAAAACTGCCACAATGCTCACACTTAGGGACGGATGACCTGTCCCCCATCTCCGTTTTTATTGCCTCCCGTCGTAGAGGCCTGATGAGAATAAGTAGGAGTCCTCATCTGTCTCGGCCTACTCACACCACTGCTCCTCTCCTTTGACTGAATAGGAAGGCTCCTGGCACTCCTATCTGGCATAGGAGTACTAGCACTGCCTCCCCTCTTAAACTGCTCTTTTCCTTTTCTCTTTTTGTTCACTGCACTCTTGATATTTTCTATGTTCTCCACCCTCAATGCTGCCTCAACCAACTGTTGAAAATCACAGAAGTTCTGCACTATCACTTTCTCTCTGCTGAACAAATGCAATCCCGACTCAAACTGGCGACATCTAGTAGCCTCACTCAGCATCAGATCCGAAGCATACCTCGCTAACTGAGTGAACTGACACTCATACTCACTGACTGTCATCTCCCTCTGGGTAAGACTGAGGAACTCCCTGTGCTTCTGTTGAATGTATACCTCAGACAGATATTTCTTCCTGAAAGCAGCAAGGAAGTCCTGCCATGTTAATCCTACTGGTCTCATCTGACTCCCTGGCACAGTCTCCCACCAATGCAGAGCATCTCCCTGAAGTAGACTGGTAGCATAAATAACCCTCTCATCATCCTCACACTCCATTTGATCCAAGACTATCTCAGTCTTTCTCAGCCATGTCTCAGCTTCCACAGGATCAGGGTCCCATAGAAGTCCATTGCTCTATACTTCCTTAACTTGTCGAACCGTCTCCCCTTCTTAGTTGGGGCTGAAGTAGAAGGCTGTGGCATCTGACCCATAGCCTGAACAAACGCTTGAGTGAACGCCTGAAACAACCTCGGATCCAGCGGAGGCACTTGCTCCTACATAACCAGCGACTCCCGAGTCTGCGATGGCATGGGCTCACAACCTAGACCAACAGAAGCCTCAGCATGCTCTGGGGCTACTGACTCATCAGTCCTCTCCTCTCTGGTCGGAGAGTCAGGTGCAACAAATCCTTGCAGAACTCCTCATATCCTTCTACGACGTGGCATCGTACTCCTTCAAATATAAACACTAAGGATTAGCTATATGTCAATCTTAATTCCTACATGTATGCATGATATGCATATTGTTGGACCCCGAACTTTTGATGAAAATATTGTTTAATTTTGAGGATTTTGATATTTGAGTGAACTTATATGGATTATGAGAAGAAAGTGGATGAGTTGATTGAAATGAAGTTAAATAGCAAGAATTAAAAAAAAAGTGTGAAAATTTGAAGAATTTAGAAAGTTTGACTTTTGGAGATAAAATGTTTGACTTGAGAGTTGACTTTTTGATTTTGGGAGAATTTGAGAAAATTGTCTTATGGAAACTTGTAGTTTATGTCAAGAGCTTTCTGTAACCATAAAGTTTGATATTTTTCGATATCGAAATTGAGAGTTATGATCAGTCAAAGTTCGCTTGAATTTTGACTTTTTGAGGAAAAAGTTGACTTTTTGATTTAGGCAAAATTCGAGAAAATAATCAACATAAAAATTGTAGCCTCTGTCGAGAGCTTTTGGTGGAAATAAAGTTTGCTATTTTTCGATGTCGGTATTGAAAGATATGATTTTCTGAAGATAAGCTTTGTTTTGAAAATGCTATTAAGTATAGATTTGTGTGTTTTATGCTTCGAGGCCACTCGTCGTATATATTTAGTTTGAATTAGAGTAAGTGGTCTTCATGAAAGTTTTAGATGATATTTTTATCTTTCCATTGATATAAATTTTGCAATTTTTTATTTCGGAGCTAGGAGTTATGAGCGATTAAAAATTGGAAGTTGTTTAGGAAAAAGTTTTGGACAAAATCTTTGATTGAGTTTTCAACCTCATTCGAGACCTAATTTGATTTTGAGTACTTCAGGGAAGTTGTAGAGCTTACTTTTATCTTTTTATTGACACCAAATTTGTCAAATTCCGAGTTCGGGATCGAGAGATATGATTTTTGAAAAGTTCAGTTTTGAAGTTCCACTACTTTGTTTTTTTTATCCGATCCCTTTTGTAATCTTTTGCTTATAATTCCTTCGTCCGACATCCGATTGATTTGATTCTCAAAGAGTTAGATTCCTAAGACAATTAATTTCATTTTTTTGAAGAATTATGATTTTTAGGAGATTAAATGGAAAGAGATTGATTGAACCAAAGTAAGAGATGGGGTTATAGGTTATAAGTTGGATAATTTTCTGAACATGGTTCAGTATTTTGTGATTTTTGGGAGCTGTACAACTCCGATTGAGGTGATTCTTAGGGAAAATAAAATTAAGATATAGGGCTACAACTCTTGTGAAGGGATCGAAATTTAATTTCATCCCTAAGATTGCTAATTTCTGGACTGAAGTTATGTTAATGTTCAGCCTCGGATTTTGTGAAGGTCCGATAGTATTTTGGCTATAACTTCTTCGTTTCTGATCCGAATTGAGGGCGGTTGGTGGCATTGGATTCGTATGATCTAGAGGAACAATTTTAAAGAAGAAAGTTTGTCCAAATTATTTCGTTTAGATGCTTGAAAACCGGACGCAAGTAGTCAGTTTTTCAAAATCCTGTGCAGGGGCAATGGTGGAATATTGCTTAAAAGAAGGGGCAATATGGTCATTTATCTACTATTTTAATGAGGTGGCACTACACATTAAAGGGGTAGTCGTTTCTGCAGAGGAAGAAGCTCGTTTTTTTTCTAGAAAATGAAAGAAGAAATGTGGAGAAGAAAGGAGAGAATGAAGAGAGGATGAATCGGTGGTGATGGGGGAAGGTAAGTTCTCAAATTTTTAAGGCTTCTACCATGAGTTTTGCATGGATTTCAAGGGGAAAGGGAAGAAAGAAGATGAAGTTACCATTGGAGCTTAGGAATTTCGAAAATCTAGAGAGAGAAAGAGGTAAGAGAAATTTCAATCTTTGAGTTTTTTCTTAAACTTTGGTTTAAAATCATAGAAAATGATATGGGTATGTGATTTATGAAGTCAATTGTGATGATTATGCCTTAAGTGAGATTTAATTTTGGTTAATTGAGTGATTAGGATTATGTCAAATTTTGAAATTGGGGGTTTTTGAAATTGATGCTTTAGATAGCTTGGATTAATGATGAATTTGAGATATCCTAAGTCAATTTTGATGTTTATGCTTTAGGTGAAGTTTAATTTGTCAAATATTTCATGACATACCTTCATATCAGTTAATCCTATCTTTCAAGTATTTCTTAATTCGACTCACACATGTATAACTAAAATCAATTCTTCCCATTTCATCATGAAATTCTCCTCTCAATTGCCCTTAACACTTTCTTCTAATCAATCATCACTCATCACCTTAATCACACAATCCACTAGGTTCTTCACATCATGCATGAAATACCATTTCCATTTTTATCACTCTCTCACTAATGCAATCCTATTCATTAAAACTCTGAACAAACACTTCCGCCCAAGTATGATCATAATACTAGGCTTTGATACCATCTATGTTGGGACCCGATCTTGGGAACCGGATCCCAACCGGAAAGCGGAAACCGAAAACGAACAGAATTCAGAATCGAATGTGAATCGCATCAAAGACAAAGCGAACGAATTAATTAACCTGAACAAACATCGACATCCGTTGCAAACATGAAGCATAGGAAACTAATCGCGTTGGAAAACGAAAACGGATACGAAACGGATCGAACCAAAGCAAACAAATCCGACATCCGGAAACAACGAACAGAGAAACATGATCGCGTTGGAAACTTAGACTATCCAAACCCGGTATTTTTTCTTTCTTTCTTATAACTTGTCTTTTCATTCTTAATCACTTTATTTCATTACTTACAAAATCATCATATGCTTGGATACTCATACAAATCCCAAATCGCACTCAAATCATAATAAACTTCTTAACATTAATACCAATCTCATAAATCCATCTTTCATACATCTAAATTTTATTTTTCTTCTTTTCCAATTTATTTTCTAACAAAAATTTAAGATAATCACTGCATTTATCCTATCCCAAAAATTCACGCAAAGGAAAATACACTTCTAATATCACAAAATCCAGAATCATCGGACTCTCCCGTCCGGAATCTAAACACCAGCAAACAAATGCAATCTTAGATCTAAACACTTCAATCAAATTCCCATATCAATTAACAATATATTTTCCCAAAATCATACACAATTTCATATACAATTTCTAAAATCATTTACAATCACAGAATTCAAAATCCGTACATCGACCTCTTCATTCTTTTACATCAACCTAATATACACAATTTCATACAAACTTCATAAATCATATACATACATGGCAATTCTCCATATTCAATCTTAATACCAAAATCTCAATTTGCACAAAAATCCAAATAATACAAAATCGAATCAAACGTCTTGATACTCTTTCATCCGATCTCCGCACGAAACACGGAGATGGGGATGAAAGAAGTAGCTTCGAAGCTCATGAATAATATATTTATAAATTGAAACATAGCGAAAATTATCTTTTCAAAATTTTCAAACATTTCCCATTCAAAATTTATCCAAAACCCATTTTCAAACTTTCCAAAACATTCATAAACAGTTTCCGAAATTCATGATTGAAAATTCACTTTCTCATTTCTCAAATTCTCAAACTTTTTACCAATCATGCATAGCTTTAAACATGAATGCATCACAAAAACCACATAACATAATAGAATGGTTTGATGTTGGACCCCACACCCCACCCGTAGGTGTTTGCGAGTTATCTTTGCGGCGTGTGTTCATGGGTTGGATGTCATGGTATAACCCGAAAACACCCACCGTGGTATAACCCGCAAACACACGCTGGGTGAAAAATGTTAGCCCAGGTGTGGGGGGTGGGGTTCAACATTAAAAGGCGATTGTGGATATAGTGAAGTGATATAATAGTGAATGTGGTGTACTTGATATAAGAAGTAAGTTAAGAATGTGTATGATGAGGAAATTAGATAAGAAAAGTGACTATGATCTTTTGGAAAGAAATCAGCTATGAGAATGTGTTACTTGATGATTTACTACGTATGAATTTCGAAGACGAAATTCTTTTAAGAGGGGGAGAAATGTTGGACCCCGAACTTTTGATGAAAATATTGTTTAATTTTGAGGATTTTGATATTTGAGTGAACTTATATGGATTATGAGAAGAAAGTGGATGAGTTGATTGAAATGAATTTAAATAGGAAGAATTAAAAAGAAAAAGTGTGAAAATTTGAAGAATTTAGAAAGTTTGATTTTTGGAGATAAAATGTTTGACTTGAGAGTTGACTTTTTGATTTTGGGAGAATTTGAGAAAATTGTCTTCTGGAAACTTGTAGTTTATGTCAAGAGCTTTCTGTAGCCATAAAGTTTGATATTTTTCGATATCGGAAGTGAGAGTTATGATCAGTCAAAGTTTGCTTGAAGTTTGACTTTTTGAGGAAAAGTTGACTTTTTGAGGAAAAAGTTGACTTTTTGATTTAGGCAAAATTCGAGAAAATGATCAACATGAAAATTGTAGCCTCTGTCGAAAGCTTTTTATGGACATAAAGTTTGCTATTTTTCGATGTCGGGATTGAAAGATATGATTTTCTGAAGATATGCTTTGTTTTGAAAATGCTATTAAGTATAGATTTGTGTGTTCTATGTTTCGAGGCCACTCGTCATATAGATTTAGTTTGAATTAGAGTAAGTGATCTTCATGAAAGTTTTAGATGATATTTTTATCTTTCCATTGATATAAAGTTTGCAATTTTTTGATATCGGGGCTAGGAGTTATGAGCGATTAAAAATTAGAAGTTGTTTAGGAAAAAACTGTTTTGGACAAAATCTTTGATTAAGTTTTCAACCTCTTTCGAGACCTAATTTGATTTTGAGTACTTCAGGGAAGTTGTAGAGATTCCTTTGGTATTTTTATTGACACCAAATTTGTCAAATTCCGAGTTCGGGATCGAGATATATGATTTTTGAAAGGTTCAGTTTTGAAGTTCCACTACTTTGTTTTTTTTATCCGATCCCTTTTGTAATCTTTTGCTTATAATTCCTTCGTCCGACATCCGATTGATTTGATTCTCGAAGCGTTGGATTCCTAAGACAATTAATTTCATTTTTTTGAAGAATTATGATTTTTAGGAGATTAAATGGAAATAGATTGATTGAACCAAAGTAAGAGATGGGGTTATAGGTTATAAGTTGGATAATTTTCTGAACATAGTTCAGTATTTTGCGATTTTCGGGAGCTGTAAAACTCCGATTGAGGTGATTCTTGAGGGAAAGTAAAATTAAGATATAGGGCTACAACTCTTGTGAAGCGATTGAAATTTAATTTCATCCCTAAGATTGTTAATTTCTTGACTGAAGTTATGTTAATGTTCAGCCTCAGATTTTGTGAAGGTCCGATAGTATTTTGGCTATAACTTCTTCGTTTCTGATCCGAATTGAGCGCGGTCGGTGGCGTTGGATTCGTATGATCTAGAGGAACAATTTTCAAGAATAAAGTTTGTCCAAATTATTTCGTTTAGATGCTTGATAACAGGACGCAAGTAGTCAGTTTTTCAAAATCCTGTGCAGGGGCAATGGTGGAATATTGCTTAAAAGAAGGGGCAATATGGTCATTTATCTACTATTTTAATGAGGTGGCACTACACATTAAAGGGGTAGTCGTTTTTGCAGAGGAAGAAGCTCGTTTGTTCTAGAAAATGAAAGAAGAAACGTGGAGAAGAAAGGAGAGAATGAAGAGAGGATGCATCGGTGGTGATGGGGGAAGGTAAGTTCTCGAATTTTTAAGGCTTCTACCATGAGTTTTGCATGGATTTCAAGGGGAAATGGAAGAAAGAAGATGAAGTTACCATTGGAGCTTAGGAATTTCGAAAATCTAGAGAGAGAAAGAGGTAAGAGAAATTTCAATCTTTGAGTTTGTTTTCTTAAACTTTGGTTTAGAATCATGGAAAATGATATGGGTATGTGATTTATGAAGTCAATTGTGATGATTTTGCCTTAAGTGAGATTTAATTTTGGTTAATTGAGTGATTAGGATTATGTCAAATTTTGAAATTAGGGGTTTTTAAAATTAATGCTTTAGATAGCTTGGATTAATTATGAATTTGAGATATCCTAAGTCAATTTTGATGTTTATGCTTTAGGTGAAGTTTAATTTGAAAAATTGTAAATTGAGGGTTTAGGCTTAATTTGAAATTTGGGGATTTTGTGAATTAATGGTGTAGAATCATCAATACTAGTATGAATTGGTGAAATATGAAATCAATTGTGAAGAAAATGTGATTTATGATATGGAATTTGTGTAAATTGGTTTAGGCCAATTTTGAAAATTGGGGATTTTCAAAATTGGAGATTGAAATAGCTTGAATATGTGAGGAATTAATGTTTCCTAAGCTCAATTTGAGTAATTATGATTTTTGTGATATCGAATTTGATTAAATTGGTTTGGGTTCAATTTAGAATTTGGGGAATTTTGGGATTTTTAGAAATTGTTGAAGTAAGATGGCTTGAACTATGATGAGTTTGTGAATTATGAAATCAATTTTGAAGAAATTGTAATTTATGGTATTGAATTTGGATAAGTTGGTTTAGGCCAAATTGATGAATTAGGGTTTTTGTAAATTGGTGAGTTAGATAGCTTGGAATTATGGTAAATTGGTGAATTCTAAGTTAATTTTGAAGATTATGTTATTTATGATGTGAATTTGGATGATTATGGTTTAGGTTTTGTTAAATTGGAAGAGAGAGAAGCAAAAGTCAAATTGAAGCATTGGACAAGATGCTAGCATGGAAATAAGGTGGGTAGTATATTTATTTATTGAATTTTAAGCTAAAATGTGAATTTGAAAATTCAAGAAGCAAAGTTTTGAGAAATGAATGTTTATAAAATGTTTGGATATTATGATTTTGAAGGATTAATTTCCTTATGTTAGAAATGATTTTAGAAAATACAAGATTTATGAAAATCATGTTTTTAGACAATTTGAGCAATGTGTTTTATGAAACTATATATGTTTTAATTTATGTGTGAAAGAAATAATTGCATTCATGTTTATCGTTTGATTTATATCGATTAATTGATTTATTGAATATGATTGTATATGTGGAATATGCATGTGTCAAGCTTTTGACACAATTTGATGTTATGATTTGAAAATGTGAAAAAATCAAGATTTTGAAAAGTGCCTTGAGCATCTCAATTTCCGCCGCTTATGTGTTATGTGGGTTTGGTCAGGTTCTTTTGTGAGTCAGTGCACTGTCTCTATTTGTTTAAGCCTTTGCTCGGCTGCCCGCAAGAGGCAATGGAGTTCCGATCACGGACTCCCTTCACGGCTGCACATGACCGCTATGCGGAAATGTGCAGTACGTCCTGTTATGGACCAAACCAAACCATTTAATGTGTTATTGTGATTTGTGTTGGATGCCGCGGTATAACCCGCAAACACACGCCGCAGTATAACCTGCAAACACCTACGGGTAGGGTGTGGGGTCCAACATCAAACCATTCTGTTATGTTATGTGGTTTTTGTGATGCATTCATGTTTAAAGCTGTGCATGATTGGTAAAAAGTTTGAGAATTTGAGAGATGAGAAAGTGAAATTTCAATCATGAATTTCAAAACTTTATGAATGTTTTGGAAAGTTTGAAAATGGGTTTTGGATAAATTTCGAATGGGAAATGTTTGAAAATTTTGAAAGATAATTTTCGCTATGTTTCAATTTATAAATATATTATCCACGAGCTTTGAGCTCACCCCTTTCATCCCCATCTCCGGGTTTCGTGCGGAGATCGGATGAAAGAGTATCAAACGTTTGATTCGATTTTGTATTATTTGGATTTTGTGCAAATTGAGATTTTGGTATTAAGATTGAATATGGCGAATTGCCATGTATGTATATGATTTATGAAGTTTGTATGAAATTGTGTATATTAGGTTGATGTAAAAGAATGAAGAGGTCGATGTATGGATTTTGAATTCCGTGATTGTAAATGATTTTGGAAATTGTATATGAAATTGTGTATGATTTTGGGAAAATATATTGTTAATTGATATGGGAATTGGATTGAAGTGTTTAGATCTAAGATTGCGTTTGTTTCTTTGGTGTTTGGATTAGGACGGAGAGTCCGATGATTCGGATTTTGTGATATTAGAAGTGTATTTTGCCTTTGCAGAATTTTTGGGATAGGATAAATGCAGTAGTTATCTTTGCCGAATTTTGTTAGAAAATAAATTGGAAAAGAAGGAAAATAAAATTTAGATGTATGAAAGATGGATTTATGAGATTGGTATTAATGTTAAGAAGTTTATTATGATTTGAGTGCGATTTGGGATTTGTATGAGTATCCAAGCATATGATGATTTTGTAAGTAATGAAATAAAGTGATTAAGAATGAAAAGACAAGGAATAAGAAAGAAAAAAAAATTATACCGGGTTTGGATAGTCTAAGTTTCCAACGCGATCATGTTTCTCTGTTCGTTGTTTCCGGATGTCGGATTTGTTTGCTTTGGTTCGATCCGTTTCGTATCCGTTTTTGTTTTCCAATGCGATTAGTTTCCTATGCTTCATGTTTGCAACGGATGTCGATATTTGTTCAGGTTAATTAATTCATTCGCTTTTTCTTTGATGCGATTCGCATTCGATTCCGAATTCTGTTCGTTTTCGGTTTCCGCTTTTCGGTTAAGATCCGGTTCCCAAGATCGGGTCCCAACAATTCTGTACCCGTTTCATCAAATGTCACAATATAGATTTCGATTACCCATAATTTCACTTCCAGCATCAATAACACATATGATGAATCTGTTTCTTAAACGGATCCATATAACTGTGGGTGACTCTGAATAGTTTTCATTGGTCGGTCACACTAACGATTAATAATTTCATCTGAGACCAAGTTATATCGGTCTAAACATCCTTTTGCCTAACCCGAGTACACCTTAGCATGGTGATACTCTTAACGATAATTCATCTTTCACTTACTAATTCATATCCCGATAACGCTAATACACTCTAATGTTCTATAACCTTGATATCAACACTTACGTTATTCTTATTGAATTTTCCATTCAATACATCAGTTTACAACACTCGCTTTACAAAAGTACTCATTAATTTAACCCTATTCACTGTCTCAATCTATAATGCCTCCAAACCTTTAATACATTTACTATAGCAATAGGTGTTGAGGCTTTCAATGTCTCTAAGTATCCGAAAATCACTTTATGAAAGTACAACAATTTGCATTGTAAAAGTTCATGTCATTATCTGTAAAATTCCCAAATCCCAATGGCAAAATCAACATTGATGTTATCCTTCCTCATAATTCTCTTTTCAAACATCCGTTATACGGTAAGCGAGTTCTATCGATTTCTCATTTTCTCACCGCCCTTACTTTTCTTTGAGTCTCCCACTATGCCATATCTAACTATGCTATACTTCACCTTTTATTCGATCAAATTTGAATTCACTTCGATGACACTTAGCACATAATCGTTTGCCCATTTTGATATGTAAGACTTCTTCCCGTAATCAAATAGTTCTTTTTACTTTCAATACACTTAAAATCTATGGCCATAGGTGCTTCAATGATTATCATAATACTATCGGGGCATTATATATATATAACCCAAATTTCCTTATGCCCATGATTTATTCCCATTCTTTCTTAAAACTCTGATTCCTCACTACGGTAATAGTATCTCACGATTTTTTTTTCACTTCTTCCCAATTTACTTTTTCTTCATAAATGATTTTCTCAATCCATTCTGTTTCCTTTAATTTCACATTGATGTATTCTCACGTCTGTTTATTCTTATCAGTTTCTCCACAATTTTAATTGTGGGTTGATAACACCTTCATCATAACTAAGTTATCTCTCCCAAGTGTATTTACACAGAATAATAGGCCTGTATTCTCCTCATTTTAGCAACTTCCTCATTTTAGCCAATTATGTCTCCTCACTTTTTCAATAATTCAAACATCGACTATTTTACATCAAACATAATACCTACGTTCTGAGTAGCATTTTCTACCCCTTATGCTTGAGTCTCCACAAGGATTAGGACTCCAATAATTATTTTTAGTCACTTTATATTTCACTTGTCCCTTCATTGCAGCATTTCAATTCGAATCATCTAATCAATTTAACCCAAATCCGTATCAATTAACTATTTTCCATAATCACATAGCAACCAATCTTAGTATTTCAAGAAAAAAAATCAATTCCAACTATTTATATATCTCATTACAATCAATTTAACTCAGAACCTATATAACCAGAACATTCCTTTTAACAAAGCTTATTACAACATTACTCAAATTCTTTATTCCACTTCCACGGTATTTATCATCAAAACCCTACTTTTTTTAAAGACGTAAATAGGATAATCTCACCAACTGGTAACTTGGGTTAATGATACCTTGATCTTCTCTGAGTCTAACTCACAGTTCCCCTTTTTGGTGCCCATTCTTGATCGGGGTCTTTCTTCTTTTTCCTTCATTAAGCATATCTGATCATATTATTATCAATCTCAACTCATTTCCAATTGACCACTATAAGCACTTTCACGTCTCACCTTTGAGACTTTAAACACTAGGCATTCTGACAAGCACTTATTCACTAAGTTACCGATTTCTTCCTGGATCATTTCCACGATTATCATACACTTATGCTTAATAATGTCACTTCTTATAGTAATCCCATTATCAAATACACACTCATATAAGCAATTCAACTGATCTTTGACATTTTCTTCATCTCCCATTATTCTCATCTCACTTTCCAATTTCCATTATTTCATCATACCGATATACGTTTGCAATTAATTCAAAATCATAGATGCATAATAATATTCTCTCATTAAACCATAAACTTATCTCATCCCAAATCGAATCCCATCCTTGTTAAATCACAAAACATTTTGTTTTCAATCAACCTTATTTATACACTTTCAATCTTACCATTATACTATATCATTACTTTCCCATATCAATCCACAGCAATAATATACATATCCATGCAAGGTTTATTCTCCAAAATAGTCAAAATTGCGATTTTCCAAAGTTGTCCTGTGAGTGTCCGTTAAACGGACATGATTCAACCAAACTGCCTCCTTTTACTCGAGAAAGTCGACATCTATCTTTCACAACCCCTTTCCTTTTCAAACCTTTTCCAAACTTCCTACACTTATTCTCTTATGATATCTTCCCACAAACTTTTCAAAATCACACCTTCTAACATTAAACCATTTCATGACAACTCAAAATCAATTTAATTTCATGAAGTCCCCAATTCTCACATTATTCCATTTATCAAACTCATTACCTTTATTCCTTCATAACATACTATACCAACCGCTTTATACTTACACATTCATTACATTAAGTCGATAGCCACTTCATACACATCTTAAATTATTCCACACTACAGTTCCCCAATATAACAATGGTGTCATAATCCATAATACGTTGATGCTAAATCTTCGTCAGATCATATCACCTCTATTTTCTCACATTATGACATATCATCACGTACATCACTTTTTCACTATTAACACTAGACACATGCTCATGCATGTGACCCATATACTCGACTGGGAATCAGTTACTACTGTCTGCGTAAGATGACTTAAATGCATGTCATTTGACCACATTTCAGAAAACGTCCATAAGATTGTACTTCTGGAGCTCTGATACCACATATGTAGCATCCCACTCCCGCAAGACCCGAACTCGATATCGACGGTGATATCCGAGCTCGTGACCCGCGAGGGTGGCATGCTAGAACACTCAATCAGTCAATAATTGGTACCATTAAAAAAAACATTAACAAATGTAGAAGTCCATTTTCAATTTGGGCCAAATCAATTTACAAGTTGATAAAACATTGTTTTCAACACATTACGATCAATACAATGTCATTAATCGAATAGAGGCCCAATTCCATTTCTAATGCATTTCAGTTGCAACCCATTTCACTTTGAGCCATTGGGGCTCATTTCAATGCACAAAACACTCACAAACCTTTACAATTGATACATATTGATAAACACAAGAATATTCATATTTAATCAATCACATTTACTCAGCTTCCCATATTTCAGCACTTATCACAAACTGAAATGTTCAATTATACATTGCATAAAAATCGCAGAATACACTTCATACAAAAATCCTAATGCAGACACTAACTGATCCCAACCTCAAATTTTGCAGAAAGCCTACTCCCGTTGCATAACGGGGCAATCTTCTGAAACCTGAAAAATAGATGCAAATTTTGGGTGAGTTTTGCGAACTCAATGAGTGACCATCATTGATGGTTTACCCAGTCACACAATACATAAATACATTCCCATATTTGCATTTCACATTCACTATCACACTTTATATTCACAATCAATTCAATTTCATGTTCACATTCAACGCAAATTAACGTTCCCATGTAATTTAATTAAGTCAATCCCATTGAAAACAATGAAGTCAATTCCATTCAATCCAAGTAAACCAATCCCATTCAATTCAGTCAATTCCATTCAATTCAAGTAAACCAATCCCATTCAATACCATTTCATATTTCCATTCAATGCAATTTCATATTCCCATTCAATTCAATTAAATCATTCATATCATGCATATATACATGAGGCCCAATTTCCATTTATTTCTTCGTTGTGACCGAGTGCCTAAACTGTCCCGTATCCATTGGATATCGAGTTCATTGATAACTGTCCCACGTGGGGCTCATTGTAAACTGTCCCATATAGGGCTCATTGAACGTTGAGCCTGAGGCTCTGAATCACTTTTGAGCTCGAAGCTCATTTTCATTCGTTGAGCTTTAAGCTCTGATCATTGGCTCCTCTGGTTACAACTAGTTATATTTCGTGCATTCATGAAATGAAATGCATTGTTCACATTTATATGCACTTATTCAATCATAATCATTGAATCATCGGACCATAGTCCGGTATGCAACATATAGTCAAGAAATCACACGTGCAGTCATATGCAAGTTTGCATTCAAAACAAATTTAAAATTCACATCACGCACACTTAGTTCGTCCAATTCACATTCAATGAGCACTTTAATATCACAATTCCCAGTCTACAATCATCGGACCTCCTGTCAGGAACCCATATTCATTCAATTTATAACAAAAGCAATAAACCAATAAATAAGACCATCTAGGTCTACTCACAGTATGCTCCAGATTAACATTCGCTTTCATGATCCAGAAACGTTTGGCTGAGGACGTTTTGTCCTGTATCAATCATATGCAAAACATAATTTGCACACACATTAATAAAAGTACAATCATAACCATCCCATTTTCACATGTGTATATGCGTAAAGTATAATGCATGCTCAACGACAATTCCGGGGTATATGCTTTACACTTACACTGAATATCCATTCTCAAATCATAATTCAATTTGTCTACTTGAATTGGACTCAGACTTACACTCCCTTTTTATGTAATCATTTTCAATTATCCATTCAAATTTGACTCTTTAATAGTATAGCAAAACCATACACTTACATCTCAAGAACACTTGCTCATTCGATAACATAACTCAATTTCCCGTCATTTCATTTCTAACCTTATATGATCTCCTCATATCCAATTCCCTATCATAATAAATCACTTAGTACCATTTACTTAACTTCCTTGAACAGTATCACAAGCATGTAAACATTTCCATTCCCATTTACACATGCATTACTCTTTACACACAAATCAAAAAATTACAAATCACATCTCGTTGGAAAGATCATAAAAAAATCTACAAGTTTCATGAAGGCCACAAAAACCAATTTCACCCTTAAGGGTGCCAAAATTACACTCAAAGTTACTGCCTTCACCATATCTCCCAAAACAGTGCAACATTTTGGAAAATCCATAACTTCTCATTAACTTTGCTAAAAATTACAAGCTTTATGCCAAAGAAAGATCAGAACATGTCCTACAACTTTCATGAACAACATGGAACCAAATTCAATTGCTAAATGGGACAAAAATTTAAATCAAAGATGCTGCCCACTAAAATCACCTGAATTGAACAACAGTTTTCCAAAAATCATAACTCCTTGCCCAAATGTCAAAAAAAATATCTACTTTATCTCTATGGAAAGATCAGACAACATACTTCACTTCTCATGAAGGACTTAGAAGCCAATTCCATTTCTAACTAGCTCAAAGTCTTCATTCATGTGGCTGGCCTATTTAGGGGTATTTAGTCCACAATTAACCTAAACCAAAACCAAACTTTACAAATTCATATCTTACAAATCTTACATCCAAAATGCACATAGAATACCTCATTTTAAAGATGAAACATTCCTCTACAACTTTCTATAAGAACATTTAGGCTAATTAATATCAAAACAGTCCAAAATTTAGCTCCAAAGTACAATACTCACAAAACCTACATTTAGGCTTAGGTTCCAACATAAATGCACATAAACAGCTGATAATCAAGGAGCCATAACTCTTAACCTAGATATCGAAAAATTGCATAATTTGTGGAAATGGAAAGATAACAAGATAGGCTTCAACTTTCATTAAGACCAATTTCACCAATTCACCCTACATCAATTTAGAAAAATGCATCAAAGTTTCAGGTCATCAAGCTCGGGTACTGTTCATACTGCATCTATACTTCACTTTCAAAGGAAGATTCAACACTATTCTAGGCAAAATTTGGGCAGCACTTCCTTCAAAACAATTGTAGACAAATGTCTCAATTTTAATTTAAGACAAACCTTACCTCAATTGCTTAACCACACAACTAGTTATGGCAAAAACATTGAAACACGTACCAAGTAAATTTTCCAGCTTTGACTACTCAACCAATTTTTATCATTACAATTCCAATTCTACTTCCATAATCATCAATCAACCATCAATTTAAAGCTAAAACTTACTTGATTTAACCACTTAATCTTCAAGTTCTCCAAAGAAATCACCAAGACCTAGCTTTCACCATCTCCAACATTCATCATCATCCAAAGTGATAGAGATAGGTTTATATGGAGAGCCAGAATAAGAAAGCAAGATAACAAAGAAATAAGGGAGAGATGATGGCTAGATTTACCATGAGAAGAACACACAATCCATAGAGAAAGAGGATGATACACGAAGAAGAGAAGAGAGAACCAAAACAAAGCTCCAAATAAAATTGAAAGGAGGGTGTCGTGAGTAGGGTGAGGGAGAGCTTAAGTTAAAACAAACTTAGATTAAATTAAACAAATATATGGCTATAAATTGGCCATGTGTCAAAGCTCAACCTCAACCCTTCTTAATTTATCATTTCCAAGCCCAATAGTCAATTTCAAGCCCAAATTCCAATAATAATATTTGTCAAAAATTCCTATAGCCATATGTCCAAAATCCTAATATTTGATAATAAATTCTACTGCCAGTTATTGATTGATCTGCCACTCGGCATTTTTCCTAGTCCATATTTTTTCCTCGAAAAATTATAGGAAAATTTCCTAAAATTTCCCAAAAATGCCAAATCAATAAGTTCACTATCCAAAATAATTTTCGATAACCACAACTCGAGATTCTCAAAACAATCCCCTAAATTACCAATTATACCCGAAAAATGTCAATTGAGTGCATGATCAATGATTTTAATGTGTGCCATAATCCAATTCATCCATGACTATCCCCATATGATGCCTTTGTATCTTAATTTCACTTAAGCCCACATGAACCAAATGTAAAACGGTCAAAATTGCAATTTACCAAAGTGGTCCCGAGTATGTCCGTTAAATGGACTCACATGTCTGTTAAACGGACATAGACTGGCCAAGCAATCCAAATTCACCCGAGAAGGTTCGTTAAACGGACCTGCATGTCCATTAAACGGACATGAATCACCCAACTTGTTCCAATTCACCCGAGGCTGTCCGTTAAACGGACTTCCATGTCCGTTAAACGGACACGACTCACACAAACCCTCTTCAAGGCCTCTGGTCTCACACTCATTTTTCCCGACACATTATGCTCTTTGAGCTCACTCATATCACATTTTAGGGTTCCAAACCTTCACAAGGGAACGAGATATTACAAGCGAAGTCCTGTATAGAAACCCTTTGTCTTCGAAGAGGGCTTGGCAGCTTTGCACCGGCCTCTGGTAGGGTTGGAGGACCCAGCGAAATCGTTGAGCTTGGCCATGGCTGCACAACAATAAAAACAGGTTAGAAATTGAAACTAATACTTACAAATATAGTAAATAGTTCAACCACGAGGAGTCAACCAGAAAGGGCAGTCTCTTCTTTTAGCCCTCTAATTCGGGGCGGGGGGTCGATTAGGAATGAATCGGCCGAGGCCTCCTGCGATATCCCAGAATGAGACGATCGAAGTCATACCGATCGAGCCCCTTAATGCGATCGACTACCTCCCACTCCTCTCTAGTAAAAGACAAGATCGACTCGTCGTTCCATCGCTCGGCTAGAGGATATCTCCGCGGTTGGGACTCAAAGGAAGATCCCGGAGACCTCACAAAAAAGTACTTCTTCTGTCAAGCTTGGATTTTTGAAGCCGTTTCGGTCGGGCGATATTGAGCATCTCTATACTGCAGATGAGGGACCCCATCCCCGACACTTGAACTTTGGTTTGTTCTTAAAAAATGGTGTAGGATGCCGACCGAAGGTGGACAACTGAACTGATGACACAGCAAGGCCAAACCGTTAATGAATCTCCATCCATTCGAAGGAATTTGGCTCGGCCTCAATCGGTAGGTGACGTACACCTCGTCAATGATCGGAGCATATGAAAGCTTTATGCCATCGACAAAGAAGAAGTTGTCAGAAACAACAAAATACCCTCCTAAATTGCTGTGGATTCGTTCGTCCTCGGAGGCCAGCCTAGGTCCCCAGGACAAAGGGATATTGTTCCTAATAATGGACCAATTCAACTCCCCCACGGTCATCGTTGATTCGTCTTTCGGTGGCTCCTCAACGACCAACCCATCCTTCCGGTCACTCACCGTGACTCCCTCAATATCTCTCACCCTCGGCACCGCCACTACTTCAAGCGGCCCGACTAGTTGGGAGGCCCTCTCGGTGGTTTCATCCCTAGGGCTAACCCCACTTCTAGGACTGGTTGACGATATGTTTACAAAGAGGAAACTTTGAGGAAGAAGTGAGAAAAAATGACGTACCTAGTTGGTGATTGAAGTTGGGATTTTGAACGACGGTTGCAAGAAAACTCCGAAGACTGTAGGTAAGAAGGTGCAAATGAAAGCAGAATGAAAGCCAGAGAACAAAACAAGCATGAAGAAAATTTGTAGTCTGTCGATCCTGAGTATTTGTAGAAGATCGGTCGAATGGACGTACCAACCAACGCTTGAGGCGTGGGGAAAATCCGAGGCGAACTCAGACACGTGGCAGAATCTGAGCTGAGGTGAATTAGGGTTATTAGAAACCCGAAGCGCGCATGACAGCTTAAAGGGCCTTTTGACAGACAAACATGATTGTCAAAAGGACGTACGTGACAGTGTGATCGCGGCTTTGTCGATTCGACCTTCCGATCGATTCTTGGAAACCGGTCAAGAATAATAATTCCAAAGATTGCAATACAGGATGCAACCTCGGGTCGTCTCACTTAATTGGAACCAAGTGAAAAAGGTCTAAACTAGCCTAATTGTCAAAAATTGCAATCAAAGTTGATAAAATGGGGGTTTTGGTCATTGAAAGAACTAAATAAATTTAACTAAATTGAAGGCAAAAATGTAAAAAGTATATTTTTGGAATTTATGGAATTAAATGAAATTATAAGTTTGAGTAACAAGCAAATGATAATAAATCCTCTTGAAAATGAGCTTAGGCTATCATGGTTCAAAACTATTTTCGGGAAGTGAAATTCACTAAGTTTTCAAATATCAACCTTAAAGACTTCTCCTCAAGTCCAGGATCTTGATCAATGAACTCCATTTCTCAAGACCCCATTAAGTGCTCTTAAGCCTTAGAAACTTAAGGGATTCTTTCAGCCCAAGGTTTTAATCAATGAACTCCGTTAACTAAAACCTTGTTAAATGCATTTTAGTGTGTGAAATAGACAAGCTAATGCAATTGGTCAATTGGTTCAAGCACAATCTCATTATCAAACACAACTAGGTAGATAAAGAGGGTTAACACAATCACCAAAAGACATATATGAGACTTCATATATTGAGCATCAAAGTTCTACATTTGACATTCCATAACACAATACATCGTTCAACACTTGATTAAACTATAACCAAGCTAATCTAACTGCAAGCAGTAAACCCTAACTCAGGAATTTACAACAATGTAATTAAACTTGACGATGCAAGATTAACTCCCTTTTTAGAACAGGTGAACTCAAGCCGATGCTACATCTTCAAGAGGAAATGTGGTTTAGCTACGCATGACTCCGGAAACTCTCACGACTAGTGAAGATTGGACGTCTCCCATGGTAGCAGATGATACTGACGGTGGCCTAGGAAATGATGGTGATGATTGACGATGATGAAAATGAAGGATGATGTTGGTAGGAATGATCGTATCTCTGCCTCCAGAATGTCCCCCGAAGATATTCATTTTTTGACCTAAAAATAGCAAAGTTTTTAAATGATGGATGCGGGTCGGGTCGGAACAGTGAGAGATCTTTCCAAATGAAGTCCGGGTATTAATCTCCTCGCCGCGGCGAGATGTTTTGTTGGCGCCGCGGCGTGCTCCTTCTGGATCGCTTGCCGCGACGAGATGATTAATTGACGTCGCGGCGTGCTCCTCTTGGTCTCACCGCAACGAGATAATTTCTAGGCGTCGTGGATTCTTGGTTCCTCGTCGTGGCGTGCTGCTATGTTAGTCGCAGCGTAAGACTTCTTTTCAACCTTTTTGACTCCCTTAGTCCCTTAAAACATCAAACAACAATTTGGCAGTATCAATTGTCCTTAGAAAAATTATGATGAAATTAATGTTAATTTGTGACAATTTTACTATCAAATTACATAATTGTAAGCTCACTGTAAGGAACAAATTAAAGCACAAAGTCACAAATTAAGAGTCAAAAAGTACATTAAAAACAGTAAAAGTGTAGTCAATTAATAAGATAAACTTGGGCTCAATCAAATTCCCCCACACTTATACCTTTGTACTCCTGGAAAAAGTTTATAAGAATCAAAAAGATACAAGTGTAAAAGAAAAATTCGTCCATGCTCAAAACAATAACAGGAACTTGGCATAAATCACTGTCTCAAAATTCAATCAAAGCAAATATAAAGAGTGCTAATAAAATAAACAATAAATGAATTCAATTCAATAGATTGCACAAAAAAGATGTCACTCAAGATAAGGTGTTTGCTCCTCGCATATTGGGGATATTTCACTCTCAATCTACTTAACTCATTCTCTACCATAAGCTTGTAGCAATTCTATTTCTCCACTACAAGAGCTATAATTTGAAGATCAAGAGGACTTTTCAGGGTTGTAATGTGTGGAGGGCTAGATGAATGGATGGAATGGAAGAAAGAAAAGGTATGAACACATGCACTAAAATTATGAACTGGATGTCGAAAGATAAACTAATATTTACACATTTTTTATTTATTTAAATGCAATACATACTGTTGGAATTGTTATTGCTCTTTCTTTTCTTTTTTCTGCTTTTTTTTGGATAAACACTTTCTGTCCCTTTTTGGAACACTTTTTTTTTTACAATCAAATTAAACTACTAACATCATGTAAGGATGCATACATGCAAGTGCTCATAAATAAAAATGGCTCAAGGGGCTAGCAAGTGATAAGTGTTTGTGGGATAAGTGTTTTGAAAAAAAAAGGGTTGAAGAAAGAATGTCTCTATCATATCAACAAAATTCTAGTCCAAAAAGCTTTGATTAAGAATTGAAATAAACAGATGCACACAATATCAAAGAAAAATTTAAGCTCAAATATCCTTCCAACAGGGGTAATATCTTAATGAACAATCTCACGTCTCCAAAAACTTAAAGTGTTACTTTGTTAGCATGCGTTAATTCACTTCGTATTGAAAACATCAAAAGTAAAATTAGCCAAGACCAATTATCATTAAAAAAAATGGAAGGTATTTTCATAAACCCAAGTATCACTTTGAAAGTTATAAGGTCTTTGAAACACAAAAGTTACAAGAGTAAATGTGGAAAAATTAGAATTGAGGAAAAATTGTCGCACAAACCTTCTGTAAACAGAGTTGACGTCGCGACGTGTAGCATGCACGTCGTGACGTGTATGGTGAATCAGGCTCACCGCGGCGACGTCCAGCATGCACGCCGCAACGCATTGCTGTGAGCGATGGCTCGCCGCGGCGTGCTAACTGTCGTCGCGGTGAGAAATAACATAAAGGCAGAAAAAATTTAGTTGCACCAAGTCTAAAATGTGTAACATCATGCAAAATTGGCTAACACACACATCAAAAATGCACTATGGAGCATAACAAAAATAAGATCATAAGAACAGCTCCCCCACACTTAAACAACACATTGTCCTCAATGAAAATGATAATAGAAACCTGGTATTAATCATGGTGGCAAAAAGTGGTCATGACAAAGTGTGTTAAGAAACCGAAAAACAAAAGAAAACAGAAAACGAAAGAAAACTACAGAAAAAAATCATAGAACAAAATGCCAGAACTAAGCTGAAGGGTCATCAAGGGCTGGATCAGAAGGTGCAACCACAAAAGGGCTAGGACCGGCCGAAGAATCGCCGTCCGCAGGAGGAAGAGGAATGTGGAGGTGCGCCGCATTCAGGGCATACATCTGCTGGTGGTAGCATCGATCGGCGGCTAGTTGGGCTCTGAGAATAAGGAAAGCGGCAAGAAGGGTGGCCACCTGACGGGAGAGGGTGGCAAAGGTAAGAGGAGAAGAGGGGGGTAAGGAGGTGTGGGTGTTCGGAGGAGGCACATCGGTAGGTGTAGTAGCAACAATAGGAGGGGAGGGAGGGGGTGGTGGTGATGAAGGAGGGTGTAGTGGTGGAGGGGAAGGTGGTGGGGCGGGAAAATGGGGTTGTTTGAGGCGAACGTAGCGAAAGAAGGAGGCGGGTTCAAAGGTCCGGTCAGAAGGAAGTTCCGGGACCTGATGGGCCCAGAACAGTTAAGTGATGAGGTGAGGGAACAGAATGGAGTGAGTAAGAGTAGAGGTGAGGATGGATTGGCGGAGGGCGGAAGCGATTGTAGAAGCAATATCAACCGGCTGGCCAACCATCAGGAGGTAGATATAGAGTGCTTGCTCTTTGAGAACAAAGGCAAGGTGGGTGGTGAGAAGGATGTTGTTGCTGATGAGGTGAAGCCAAGGACGGGCCTCAGGACAGAGATCACCACGTCGAATATATCTCTGGGACGCCCGAGGTTGATTCCAGTCGGCACCCTCAAGACAAAGGGTACGAAGGACATCATCCCAAGGGTAGTCAATAATAAGATCGGCATAGTGATAGCGAAGGATAGGAGGGAGGAAGTAATGGACGCGAATGGCGGCATGGGCGAAGGCGTGAGGAATGGTAACACCGCGGAAACGAATATCCAAGGTGTCATGGTACTGGGAATGGGTATAGAAATGACTAACGAAGGTGTCATTTCCAGGAGTCCTAGGCTGCACAAAACTGGAAACTTGGAAATGGACGAGCTGTTGGACAAAAGGGTGGTGGGTGGGTGAGAGAGGGAAAGGTCATTCCTTGAGTAGCGGCCTAGCTTCTATCTTAGCAGCTAGATCGACATACTCCTAATCGACCAGAGGGAAGGAAGTGGAAGAGCGAGTGGGAGAGGCTGGAGGATGTGAACTGGGGGAAGGGCCAGAAGGTGAAGGTGAATGCTCGGAGCAGGAATCAAGGGAGCTGGAAGAGTAGAGATCGGAGGGTGTAGAAGGACGGACGGAGGCATTCTTACAGTCTGTTTGGTTAGCGTCTTTAACATGTAAGGACAGGACGAGACAGGACAGGACAGGACAGGATATAACAAGAATTGAAAACAGTGAGATGTTTGGTTGCGGTAGACAGAACAGAGAAAATTATCTTCGTCCTGAGGACAAAAATGTGTTTGGTTGTAATGGACAGAATAAAAAACAGTGTTTAATGACAAAAATACCCCTGCAGTATAATGTATTGGAAAGATGTAATTCATTGGTTATTTCATCATTGTGTCAATATTTATATGAAGTGTATTTGCAACTCTAATAACATTAATTATAATTTTTGTAATAAGAATTATTATTGATACAATTAATATTAATTTTTGTAATTGTTGTTTTTATAATTCATTGGTTATTTTATAAGTTTATCAATATTTCTTTGAAGTTTATTTGCAACTCTAATAATATTAGTTATGTTATTATTATAATTTGTGTAATATAATTAAAATTAATATGAATATGAATATTAAGTAAAATTATGTCATCATCATTATCATTGTTATCATAATAATTTTATGATGATGATTATTATTATTATTAATTTATTTTATTATTTTGCTCAGTATTATTATATAAGGTAACTGAAATAAAATTAATTATGTTATTATTATTATTATTATTATTATTATTATTATTGTTATTATTATTATCTGAACCGTCATCTTCCAGTGTTTCTAATGAATCTTTTGACAATAATAACGACATCATCTTCAAGAGTAGTAGAGGCTTTAGGCAATTCTCGGCTTTCCACGGTTTCCATATTAATCATCCACTCCGCTCATACCACCACTACTTCAGTGCAACAAATTTTAAACTCCCATCGAGTGGGTTCAATCAGACGATATTCCAACTGATAAAATACTTATTAAACATAATTCGATTTCTTCCTTTGACTATGGGAATTCCATGAATGTAGTACCTATGGATATTATTAAATTTTTGTCGAGACTAGCATTCCTCGTATCTGTTACATTCGTTAAATACATTCCTGACAGATTACAACAGCGGAAGATCTACTTATCCTGGTTTGTAACATCCCATCCCTGATGGGAAGGGTATATTAGTAAATTTGGACAAAATAGTAAGTTAGACTGCATAATTGATATGAACATTCATTTGGTCTCTAATTTTAGAGGAATGAGACATTTTGCACATGCACTTATATATACATGCATTCTTAACATTTCCCAGTATTTATGTGTGAATCTGATTTGTTTGTGAATTCTGAGAAAATTGTGTTTGAAAATCTGAATTGGAACTGTTCTAGGTGTGGTTATCAATTGTTAGTGACTCTTATAATTTTTCTGGAAAATTGGGAGTAAATGTCCGGACCAGAAATTTTTCGAGTGACGAACTGATTGATTTTATAGTACTGAAATAAATGTCCAATGGCCATGGAAAATTAGGTATATTGTTTTAGAAATTAATATGTCGAGCCATTGAAATTTGGAGACGAATTGGACTTGAAATAAATTGTGAAACGAGAAAGAGATTTAAATGTATTGTGAGGAAAATGACATGCGGCATGTTTCTATTGATGAAGGTTTATGTGATTAACATTAGTGCCCTAAGTCTTTGGCCTTTCTTTTGAAAGTTACCGAAATCTTTTAGCAGCAAACTTTCTCCTCCACCTAGGGCTTGATCCTTCTCCATCGATTGATTCTTGTTCTTCCTCCTACCCGATTCTTGCTTGCTTCTTCTCCTTGTACAAGATCTAGCCTTAAGCCCTAAAGAGAAGATGAATATTTGTGAGATTTTAGGAGATGGCCGTGGGTTTTAGAGAGGGGTAACAAGTTGAGGAAGATTTTCGGGAGTTTTAGAGTTAAAGCTTGATTTGGTAAGTAAATTGTTTTAATGTTGTTTATTTGTTAGTTAAATGCATTGATGGGTTAAATGTTAAAGATTAGGGTGGTTGTGTTTGAGTTATGGCTATTTTGAGAGAGAAAAGAGTGAAAAATTATCAGGGAAGACGATCTGGTATCCCGCATGTCGCGGCGTGCCTGTGCCACATCGCAGCGAGAATTAATGTTCTCGTCGCGACGTGCATAAGGGCCTCGCCGCGGCAAGATTTGATTTACTCGCCGCGACGAGCGTGAAGGAATTTGACGCGGTGAGCTCTGAAATTCCATTCCACGGTGAGCTTCCTTCTGACGTCGCGGCGAGCTGTTCCCTTGACGCCGCGACGAGCGTTCTTTGGCCGTAACGAGACTGGTTTTTTTGAACTGAGTTAGTTTAGTTTTTGAGTCATAATTGATGATGTAGACCTCCAAATGAAGTGATGTTTGATTCGTTATGAACTAGAGAAAGAGGTCTACAATTGAGGAGTAGAAAGAAAGTTTGAATTCAATTTAGTAAGATCTCCAATATCGAATTAAAGTTGAGGATAAGTTTCTAATTCGGCCTAAGGGTTGTTTCATGATAATTGGAGTATAATTTAGGGACTTCTGAAAATAAATGAAATGCTTTTGGGTTTTTTAAAACTTAGCATAATGGGTGAGTTTGACCAATTGAATAGTAATTTTGGCTTTGAGGTCTTCTTTGATAATAAGGGTATTGTCTAAATGGGATAGTGTTTATAGAAAGAAAAGTTGGTTTTGAGGCAAAAGAAAGTGAAATTGGGATATAGCTCTGGGAATGTCTTGAATACGCATTGTACATTTTTGCATTTCAGTATGTGCATTTGTGAACCTTTCTAATTATGCATTTAGTAATGGAAAATTATTTGACTATTATAGAGGAACCGTTGGAACGACATTCCACGGATATTGCTGGGACTTCCAGGCAGTCGCTCGGAAGTTACAGGTGAGTAATCTAGTTGGTTCTTCAATCCTTGATTTGTTAAATGTCCTGTGCTTAGAATTTGGTGGAATATGATGATGGGTATATGTGAATTGTTATGTTTGAGATCCCGGACCGAAGGTCCAAGGAATTGTGAGTTTTGGCATTGAAGTGCAAACTGTTTGTGTAAGTGAAATTTGTCATGCTTCAATGTGATAATTTGTAAATGTGTGATGATGTGTAATTGAGAATGAAATGACGGATATGTGAAAATTGTGTATGACTGAAATATCGAACTGAAGGTTCGAAGGAACAGGGAATTTGACATTGAAGTGTTAATTCCCTGTGATTGAGAAACTGATATGTTTCCCATGTGATAGACTGTAACTGCAAATTTTTGTCAATAATTGGGAATGAATCGATTGTTTGAATAAATTGATTTTGATTGAAATGTGATATCATAAGATTATGATAATCGAATTCTGTACAAGTTCACTAATAACGGTTGTGACTGGAGCTGCCACTGAGAGCTACAAGCTCGATCACTGAAAGAGAGTCTCGAGCTCGAAAGGAATTAGTGCATACCCAAAGGGCTCTCCTATCCCTACTGATGCATGGAATGTAGTGCATACCCAGAGGGCTCTCCTACCATAAGACGCCTTTATTGTTTAATGAGGCCAAAAGGAACAGTTCAGAGCTAAATGCTCAACGTTTAATGAGCCCGAAAGGGACAATTTAGAGCTATATGCTCAACGCTTAATGAGCCCGAAAGGGACAGTTCAGATCTATCTGCTCACTGCTTAATGTGCCCAGATTGGGACAGGACAGGCGCTCAGTCATAACACAGAATTTAAAATGGAAAATAATGGAAAATGATAGATATGCATCTGATTGTACTGTGATTTGGGAAAAAAGGGTTGAATGATTGTATTTATGTGAAAACTGTTTCGTGAAATGTTGATTTCTGCTATTGTATGAGAATCTGTGAATTGTCTGTGAAATGCATGATTGAGTAATGCATTGAATTGACTTGTGAATTGGGAAAGAGGCAACATGCCTTGCATCAATTTGATACTGCTTTGTAATCTTTTTGAATATGCTATGGTGAAAATCTGTAAATTGCTATATGATATTCTGAAAGTGTTACCATGATGATCTGTACGCTATCTGCGTAATGCATGAGTTGAGTGAACCATCGATGATAGTTTCTCACTGAGTTTGCAAAAGTCACCCAAAATTTGTAACTATTTTTCAGGATTTAAAGAGTACCCCGTTAGACAAACAGGAGTATGCCTACTGCATGCAAGTCAGAGATTGAGGTCGGGATCAGTTCATGTCTGCATTAGTGTCGTTCTGTATTGTGTAAATTTGTATTTTTGCAATTTCTGTGGAATAGTACTGTTATTCCAGAGGGCCCCAAATGGTAAATGTTGTATTTGTAATGTGATTATTGAAAGTGTTCAAGAATAGCATTGGGCCCAATTTGGTTATGGACTTTTGTGTATGGTATGGTTTTATTACTGTTGAGTGTCATTTACAACTGAAATTGTTTTATGACCGAAATTGTTAGCTGATTAAAGCGGGCCCAAATCGTTTATTGAATTCCGCACTTACCATTGTTTTTAAAATAAAAATGTCATACTGAGTTTTCGGAATGTAATTGAGTGCTCTAGCATACCACCTTCGTGAGGCACGAGCTCAGTTATCACCCTCGATGTTGAGTTTGGGTCTTGCGAGAGTGGGATGCTACATGGTTTTTTTGACAAAAATAAAAGTTAGCCACGACTCGAATTGGCTTATAAAGAAAAATATAGAGAGCTTATAAAGAAAAATATAGAGAGTAACTTCTTTTCATATGGACAATACATTCTAAGAAAAAAGAATTGCAAAAACTGACCAGGATTCAACCTCTGATTTAATCAGTTCCTATCTTGGAATTATACTCTTGCTAAGGCCCTTAGTTTACAAAGTGAAAATGTTGGCGGACTTCTCCTGTTGATGCACCAGAAAAATGAGAGCATCAAGTCATAACAGATATCTCATTTTAATTTGTCGTGAGCACTCAAGTACTGCAAGAATAATACATGTTGGTTTACGTGAATAAACAAATGTGTTTAAATATTGATTTCCAAAAGCATTCGACGGAAGCTTCATAAAGCTTATATGCAAATTCTTTTGAAGAATGAATATGCTCCACAAAGCATACAAAGGAAATTCATCATCTTCTAAAATCAGCCTTCATTCTAACAATACCATCCCTGCATTGAAATTCGCAATAAAATCTCTTTTCGAGAGCATCAATGCATTGATTATGTGTGTTCTTGTCTCATTACATAACAGTAATGTATTCACTTGTATTTGTATCCTATGTTTAAGGTGATCTATAAGCAACTAAAATAGCATTGTACCTTGTCAGTAGATGAGCAAAGCCATTTCCTAGCCCAAAATCTTTCAAATAACCCAAAGAATACGCCTCTGCAAAACACAATCAAGCATATTAGATAAATGCTCTTAAAACTTCACGAATAGCACAGGAACTAGCAACTTTAAGGGAGATTAAAATATGTTCATGGTTTTTTCATGCTATTAGCATGGCTTAAAGGGCAGACTCCTGACTTCTCACAATTGAAGGCCTGCTACTACTCTTCCTGCTACTTTTCAAATCCAGAGATTTCCTTCATTGGCTTTGGAGCTCCATTTCCTCGTTCCCCAACATTGAAACCATCTCCACGAGACTAGCAACTTTCGGAGAGATTATGTCACGTTCCCTGGCCCTTTTATGCTATTAACATGGCTTAGATGGTTGACTCATGACTTGTAATGATTGAACGCCTATTACTATTCTTCCTGCTGCTTTTCAAGTTCAGAGATTTCCTTCCCAAACATTGGCACCATTTCCTCGTTCCCCAAGTTTCTGTAACCTTCCTATGCCTTGTTGGGCCCCGAATTTTTCTTTATGATGTCATTAAGCATGAATTGTGTTAATTATGTGATTAAGGCTTAGTTTGATTTATTTGGGAGTATTAGTGGATGATTGAGATTAAGTTGAGTTTTTGAAGTTTAAGTGAGTATTAAAGGATAAAAGTTTATGAGGGCATTTTAGGATGATTGCTTAAGTTGGATAAGTTAAGGCTTTGCATAGGAGGGCATTTAAGTCTTTGTTCAATCCTTTAGGCTTAAAAGAGAGAATTAGAAAGAAACAAGGAAATAGAAGAAGAGAAGAAGAAGGAAGTTATCGTGGGTGAGGAAGAAGAGAAGAGAAAAATAGGGTTTGTGATCCGAGAGATTTTTGACAGATTCGGGACATTTTCTGGGTAAGTTTCGCTTTGTTTAATCTTGTGTTAGCTAGAATAAACCTTAGAATCATTTTCTATGAGGTTAGAATCGATTATGTAGGGTTTTCGGAAAAACCTAGGTGAAATCTTTGGATTGATGATCATATGACTATTTTTAAGGTTTGAATGAGTTAGAACTGAAGTTTAGGACTTGAATCAAGGTTTTGGTATGTTGCATTTGTAAAAAGAGAAGGATTGAAGTTGGAAAATGCTAGAAAATCGGGTTCGAAGTCGTTCTCCAGGCCCGTACGTCACGACATGCGTATGAACACGTCGCGACGTGCGACATTATTGTTCGTCATGACGTACGAGGAAGGGTTCGTCACGACGTACGAGGAAGGGTTCGTCACGACGTGCGAACCTATGTTCACCGCGACGTGCGAGAAAATGGTGCACGTCGCGGCGAGCACAGTCTGTTCGCTGCGGCGAGCCCCCAGTTTTTCCGAAAGAGATTTTTGGGCATATCTTTTGATGTAGATGTCCAAATGAGGTGATTTTGGATTCGTTGTGAACTAGAAATAAAGGGCTGCAAGTTTTATGAAGAAGGAAAGTTTGGAATTTGCCTCGTAGGATTTGGGAATTTAGGTGGAAGTCGAATGTAGACTCTTAATGCTAGTACTTTTGATTTTCAAGCTTTTTGGAATATTTCTTTTGAATATTGTTTGAATGGGAACTTGGTTTGTTATAGGAAACCAAGCCGACCTGATTCACTCGCAAGAGGAAGGACAACAGTGAGTCAGATACTCAAGCGATATTAGGTGGGTAATGTAATTATAGTTATTATTTGATTAGGCAAATTCTTGCCTATGTGTGACTATATGTTATGTGTTACGCTTAAACATGAATTGTTATAAGATTGGAATGATTTTGATTTCGTGCATGATGTTGTTCAATTCAGGTGATTTTAGTGGGCAACATCTTTGATTTAAATTTTTGACCCATTTAGCAATTGAATTTGGTTCCATGTTGTTCATGAAAGTTGTAGGACATGTTCTGATCTTTCTTTGGCATAAAGCTTGTAATTTTTAGCAAAGGTAATGGGAAGTTATGGATTTTGCAAAATGTTGCACTGTTTTGGGAGATATGGTGAAGGCAGTAACTTTGAGTGTAATTTTGGCACCCTTAAGGGTGAAATTTGTTTTTGTGGCCTTCATGAAACTTGTAGATTTTTTTATGATCTTTCCAACGAGATGTGATTTGTAATTTTCTGATTTGTGTGTAAAGAGTAATGCATGTGTAAATGGGAATGGAAATGTTTACATGCTTGTGATACTGTTCAAGGAAGTTAAGTAAATGGTACTAAGTGATTTATTATGATAGGGAATTGGATATGAGGAGATCATATAAGGTTAGAAATGAAATGACGGGAAATTGAGTTATGTTATCGAATGAGCAAGTGTTCTTGAGATGTAAGTGTATGGTTTTGCTAGACTCTTAAAGAGTTAAATTTGAATGGATAATTGAAAATGATCACATAAAAAGGGAGTGTAAGTTTGAGTCCAATTCAAGTAGACAAATTGAATTATGATTTGAGAATGGATATTCAGTGTAAGTGTAAAGCATATACCCCGGAATTGTCATTGAGCATGCATTATACTTTACGCATATACACATGTGAAAATGGGATGGCTATGATTGTACTTTTATTAATGTGTGTGCAAATTGTGTTTTGCATATGATTGATACAGGACAAAACATCATCAGCCAGACGTTTCTGGATCATGAAAGCAAATGCTAATCTGGAGCGTACTGTGAGTAGACCTAGATGGTCTTATTTATTGGTTTATTGCTTTTGTTATAAATTGAATGAATATGGGTTCCTGACAGGAGGTCCGATGATTGTAGACTGGGAATTGTGATATTGAAGTGCTCATTGAATGTGAATTGGACGAACTAAGTGTGCGTGATGTGAATTTTAAATTTGTTTTGAATGCAAACTTGCATATGACTGCACGTGTGATTTCTTGACTATATGTTGCATACCGGACTATGGTCCGATGATTCAATGATTATGATTGAATAAGTGCATATAAATGTGAACAATGCATTTCATTTCATGAATGCACGAAATATAACTCGTTGTGACCAGAGGAGCCAATAATCAGAGCTTAAAGCTTAACGAATGAAAATGAGCTTCGAGCTCAAAAGTGATTCAGAGCCTCAGGCTCAACATTCAATGAGCCCTATATGGGACAGTTTACAATGAGCCCTATATGGGACAGTTTACAATGAGCCCCACATGGGACAGTTATCAATGAGCCCGATATCCAATGGATACGGGACAGTTTAGGCACTCGGTCACAACGAAGAAATAAATGGAAATTGGGCCACATGTATATATGCATGATATGATTGATTTAATTGAATTGAATGGGAATATGAAATTGCATTGAATGGAAATATGAAATGGTATTGAATGGGATTGGTTTACTTGAATTGAATGGAATTGACTGAATTGAATGGGATTGGTTTACTTGGATTGAATGGAATTGACTTCATTGTTTTCAATGGGATTGACTTAATTAAATTACATGGGAACGTTAATTGACGTTGAATGTGAACATGAAATTGAATTGATTGTGAATATAAAGTGTGATAGTGAATGTGAAATGCGAATATGGGAATGTATTTATGTATTGTGTATTTGGGTGAACCATCAATGATGGTCACTCATTGAGTTATAAAACTCACCCAAAATTTGCATCTATTTTCAGGTTTTAGAAGATTACCCCATTATGCAACGGAGTAGGCTTTACGCAAAATTTGAGGTTGGGATCGATTAGGTATCCGCATTAGGATTTTGTATGAAGTGTATTCTGCGATTTTTATGCAATGTATAATTGAACATTCCAGTTTGTGATAAGTGCTGAAATATGGGAAGCTGAGTAAATGTGATTGATTAAATATGAATATTCTTGTGTATATCAATATGTATCAATTGTAAAGGTTTGTGAGTGTTTTGTGCATTGAAATGAGCCCCAATGGCTCAAAGTGAAATGGGTTGCAACTGAAATGCATTAGAAATGGAATTGGGCCCCTATTCGATTAGTGACATTGTATTGATCGTAATGTGTTGATTCCCCCTACAGACGAGAAGCTTATAGACTCGTTGGGCAATCAGGAGCTGGCGGCCCGTCTCGTCCGTAGCTGTGCAAGGGATCTGGCGTTCGCCTCTGCGATGCACCAACGTGTCGAACAGCTCCACAGGACTGCCCGAATGCTGGACTGGGAAGTCCGCGATCTTCTTAAACAAGTGACTACTTTGAGAGCCGAGCTTTTAGAGGCCAAAGAAGAGAGAGACGTCTCCCGGGCTCAACTCTCTTCCTTGGAGGAGGAGAAGAAATTTTGGGAGGAGGAGAGGAGCGTTTTGAAAGCTTAACTCACTACGGGGGAGGAGGAAAAGAGCAGGGTGATTGCAGCAAAGAACGGGCTAGCCAAGGAATGTAAGGACTTGAAGAGGAAGATGGAGACGGAGCAAGAGCTTCGATCAAAATTCCTCCAGGACTTCCATGAAGCGGTGAGGGATAAACTAAGGGCTGAGGATAGACTGATGGAGTTGCGAGGCTCCATCAAAAAGCAGAGAGTTGAGGCGATCAAGCGCTGGAAAAGACGGTTCTTACAGGAGGAGTGCTTAGAGTTTGCTTGTGACTTGGCCCTCTCGATCCTGAATAATTGCCACGATGTTTGCGTCCCTGACGGGTCGGATGGTCCTTTATTCGAGGATTATGCCGAGCTGATGCTTCCTACCGCTCTCGACCTTTCTCTGGAGGAAGTAAGAGGGATAGTTGAGAAGGAAAGAGAGGTCCTACCGGATGAGGCACTGGACTTGAGCTCAGACGAGGAACATGATGACTCTCTGTTATCTTCTCCTGCTGATCCGGCTGTTGGCCCTTCTCTTGCCGATCCGACTGCTGGCCCTTTCGCTCCTCCCGAAGGATCAAAATGTTTTTTTTTCAATGCTCGTCTGGTCGGGCTTGTGGCCAGAACGTTAATTTAAGGAAATGGAGTTTTTTTATTTTTCATTACCACCTTTATTTGTCGTGTTGAGATTGAGCTATCTTTCCAAATAGCATGGTCGATCGAGATAAGATAACTGGACCGAGCAATAGTGAGGCCGAGCAATCCAAGACTGTCTTGGCATTGCCTGGTTCCAAGATCTCGTCTTGGCAACCTGGCCGAGTGATGTCGAGGCCTAGCGATCCAAGATCCTGTCTTGGCAACGCCCTGTTCCAAGATCCCGTCTTGGCAACCTGACCGAGCGATGTCGAGGCCGAGCGATCCAAGATCCTGTCTTGGCATCGCTTGGTTCCAAGATCTCGTCTTGGAAACCTGGCCGAGCGATCCAAGATCCTGTCTTGGCAACGCCCTGTTCCAAGATCCCGTCTTGGCAACCTGGCCGAGCGATGTCGAGGCCGAGCGATCCAAGATCCTATCTTGGCATCGCTTGGTTCCAAGATCTCGTCTTGGAAACCTGGCCGAGCGATGTCAAGGCCGAGCGATCCAAGATCCTTTCTTGGCATCGCCTGGTTCTAAGATCCCGTCTTAGCAACCTGGCCGAGCGATGTCGAGCCCAAGCGATCTAAGATCCTATCTTGGCATCGCTTGGTTCTAAGATCCCATCTTGGCAACCTGGCCGAACGATGTCGAGGGCGATCAGTTGGTGGAATTTTCTCCCCTTGCCAAATTTAGTGAGATTTTTCTTGCCAAGAAATTTGAAACCCCTTTATTGATGATGACAAGGGCGTGGGCCGTTAAAAAACCTGAATGGAAGGGCCAGGAAAAAGGTACCCACAAGTTGCACATACAATAAACAATAATAAACAAAGAAATGAGAACAAAATAAGGTTTATCTACTGGTAGAACGCCTTCAAGTTTTGAGAGTTCCAAGGCCTTGGTAGAATCTTCCCATTCGTATCGCGCAGGATGTAAAAGCCATCTCCGGCTTGCTTGACCACTTGGTAGGGTCCTTCCCATTTCTTACCGAGCTTCCCAGGATGCTTTCCAGCTACCTCGGCCTTTTGTAGGACATATCTGCTGACCTTTATGTCGCTCGGCTTTACGCTTCTATTGTAGAACTTCGTTGTTTTTTTCATGATGGCTTTCGAACAAGCAGCTGCCCTATCCCTGTCTTCACTGAGAAGCACAAGTTCTTCCCGGCGGGCTTCATTATTCTGCTCTTCTTCATAACTCGACACTCTTTGGTTGTGCAACACCACTTCTACTAGAACTAGGGCTTCTGCCCCAAAGGTCATCATGAATGGTGTTTCCCCTGTGGCTCCATTTGGGGTAGTTCTGTACGCCCACAGTACTTCATCTATTTCATCTACCCAAGTCTTACGTCCATCTAAGCGCTTCTTGAGGGCACTCATTATCTTTTTGTTAGTGTTCTCCGCAAGACCGTTGCTTTGAGGATAAGCTACTGAAGTCAATTGGAGCCTTATCTTTAGTCGCTCACAGAAATCTCTGAACTTGTCGTTGTCGAACTGCCGACCGTTGTCTGTAACGAACACCATAGGCATCCCAAAGCAACTTAGTATGTTTCTTCTTACAAAATTTTCCATCTTCTGCTCAGTAATTGTAGCGACCGCTTCTGCTTCTACCCATTTGGTGAAGTATTCCACTGCTACTATCAAAAACTTCTTCTGTCCAGAACCGAGAGGGAAAGGTCCTAGTATATCCATTCCTCATTGAGCAAAGGGGATAGGATGACTCACAATTTTCATCCTCTCGGTCGGCTGGTGAGACAGGTTACTATTTTTCTGGCAAGCCTCACACCGGTTGACTTTCTCCTGGCAGTCTCTCTTCATTGTCGACCAGTAATGTAACATCCCGTTACCGATGGGAATGTTATATTGGTAAATTGGGACGGGATAGGATTTTACCGCATAATATCGACTGAGCATTCATTTGGCCTCTAATTGTAGAGGATTCAGTTATTTGGCACGTGCACTGATAGGTACATGCATTCATGACTTTTTCCCGGCATTTAATTGTGATACGGTTATGAATTGTGAAATTGTGAATAATTAGGTTTGCTTTTGAAATATTGGAAATTTTGGAATAATTGGATCTTAATAGTTGAATTGGAAACATTTTAGAGTGACTGTTAATTGATTGTGAACCTAGGAAATTTTTCTGAAAATTTGGGAGAAAAAGTCCGGACCGAAAATTTTTCGAGTGGCGGACCGATTGACGAAATAACTTATTGACTAAAATTAAACAAATTAAATCAACTAAATTTAAATTGAGAAGTCCAGATTACCAAACTTTGATTCAAGGGAAAGATCTTATCTAATTGTAACATTGATTATTGATTTAAACAGAATTTTTTCATGATTCAAGCAGTTAGTTTGAAACGTATTAGGATAGTAGTAATAAGTCTCAAATTTTCCTAATTTAATTAGTTCAAACTTATAATCCAAAGCAAAATTTATCATCTGCTGATTGGGTGTGATAGCATTCCATATCATATAAATGATACCAATAAACTTCGCGAAAAAGACTAAACTCTAAATTAAAAAATCAAGATAGCTACAAGTATTTAATTTAGTTTTCTTGTTTATCATAAGTTATATATGAAAATTCATAAATAACCTATTTGCTACTTGTACCACTCTTTCATGACAATTATAGATTATTGAATTCTGGATAGCGATAGAATAATTAATATTAAATTAAATTGTTATATTAATCGAATATCAATCATTTATGAAATATGAGAACCCAAAATGAGAAATATTGGAATTAAAATGTGAATAAGAGTTGAGAACATAAAACCTCACAGGGTTACAATTAGAGTATTGAATCCCCTTAAATCAGAGTGATGAGTTTGTTGGGGTTATGTACATATAGTGCCCTGGAAAGCAAGTGTATTTACATATAACTTAATCTTCTTCCAGTTGTGATTTTGTAATGAAAATATTTATTATTAATAAAACAAAAGAGTTTAGTTTTATTTTTATGAGCATATTATAACTAGTATAAGGTACCAAGATTCTTTTGTAAGTAATATACATATACATGGAGATGTATGAGAAACATGTATATTATTAGAATCTAAATTAATTGATTCACAGTTGAATAATCAAGTTGGTGGCTTGATTATGGTTTAGACTATAGTGTTGCAATTTATCTCCATGTAAGTAAAGGAGTTTACTTTAAGGGAAAGATGAGTTTCATATCATGATAGTAGTTGACTATCGATAATGGCACTATTAAATGAATTTGGAGTCACGTATGTTTCTTTAATCTTAAAACATTCACTTTAGCATTCTTTTATTATGAACCACAATCTTGATGAGTAGTGAACTTATGTGTGTTTCATTATAATTCTTCATATGATCGAAATGGATTTTTACAGAGTATCAATCTAGTGTCTGCATGTTGGAATTATTAATTGCAACATGTATCAAGGAATATTCACTCAAATAAAGAGTTTATAATGATATCATCACTTCTAGATGTTTTATGGAGATTGGTGATTAAACTAGCGCCATTAGTTTGATGGGCTAGTAAGCCATCAAGTCTTAACACCAATATGAGATCTTGTGTGTTAATCACCATATAGAGTAAAGGGAGAGATTTAGAAGGAAAAACCAAAATAAGAGCAAAATGGTAATTTTATCTTTTACTGTACAAATACCTATAATATGGTTCATAATAGAGTTTGCAATTGGACATATAATTTGAAACATGTGTTCTCATAATATTTAATAATTCAAAAGTTCAGCTAATTGTCTTTAGTGGAATGACATTAGGTTAATAAGTTGGAATTAATTCTAATGAGATTAAATTAATTCCGAGCTTATTGGAGGTTGAACTATATAAGTCCAATTAGATTCTCCACTTGACTTCTAGAAAAGGTTATCAAGCAAAGTAAGAAAAATAAATAGAGGTTACCAGAAAGAAAATAAAAAATACCGAATTATATTCGGAATAATAATACCGGAACAATTTAATTGAGAGTTAATCAAATTGGGTTTTTAGCCTATGATTAAATGTTGGGCTTACATTAATTAATTGTTAATTAGAAACCCAAAATGAACATTTAATATTGGGTTGGATTTTGGTTTGATTTGATTAACTAGATTAATTAAATTGAAACAATATTTGCAAATACAAAAGGAGGGCAAAACTAAAATCTACAATCATGTAGATTTCGATTTTATATAAATAAATGGATAGCTGCACATTTAGTATTGAATTGCTAAATATAAGGTGGGTTTCTATCATGCTTTATCATCATTAAATGGTTTAATGATTTCCTTATTAAATGGTTTGATGGTTTTCATTTAATGTTGGCATGTAGAAAGACATATAAATTTTTTAGCATTCATTTGATTAAATAAGGAAGTAGTGCATTTGTTGCTCTCTCTCCCTTCTTTCATCATTTAACCAAAATAATAGAGTCTCATTTTTTTTTGTCTTTTCATCTAGCCATCTTAAAACAAATGAGAATGTGTCATTTATTACTCTCTCTCTTTCGAAATTAAGATAATGAAGTGGTCATTTTGGTTATTTAGACTTCCTTCTCCTTTCTTTCATGAGCTAGCCAAAATTAGGAATGAGAGTGTCTAATTTTGGTTTTTTCAAGTAGTTGATCATAAAAGGAAAACCTTTACAATATTTCTTCTCCTTTCCCACTAAAAGATCTTGTTAACCAAGTTGTCCAAGGAGAACAAATAGTAGATCGGATTGGTTAAGGATACAATAGCGAGGAGATAAAGCTATAGCAAAAGGAGTCAGTAAAATTTCAATCATGTTCTTATGTTATTTATTTTTCTAATACCATATCATGTATGGATTAAAACATGTTGATTTGGTTATCATGCTTCTACTGTGTTTTGATTTCAGAAAAAAAAAGTTTTTGAAAGCTACCGTTTAGCTAAATCTAGTATGATATTGTTTTTTGATCCAACAATTGGTATCAAAGCCATTTTATTTTGCATGATTCGGTTCCTATATGTTGCATGCGTTGGTAATTATATTTTTGTATGTTGTATATTTTTGTGATATAATATATATGGTGTATGTTTTACTCTTTTGGTTGTCCATGGAATATAGATTTACCTTGTAAGTTTTCTTCATTTGGTTTGTAACAAAGAGGGTGACCTATCATTGCCATGTTTCCTTGTCTTCATATTTATGTTTTCTTTGATTTTGTAATGTACAAATTTCTATAATGATGAAGATGAAGCAACCATGGCTAGAAGAAAAGAATAGGTAATGTTTTTGGTTTATGATATGATGTAATGGCCGTTTCAATTTTATAAGTTTTTTAAGTGTTGGAGTTTTGTGTTTCTCTTGATAAATGCGATTTTGTGAGTTTTTCAAGTGCTAGAAATTTTTTGTTTTCCATTTGACAAAATTCAGTTTTATGAAAAACAAAAAATTTTGTAAAATAAATGCCATTACCATTTTTATAGAATGGGCAGAGTCATGTGAGCAAAGAGTTTCAAGTGAAAGATCCAAGTCTAAGAATTTTGTCTAATGGGCCAAAGATCCTTGTAATTATTAATGTTCTGGGATGGACAATCAAAAGTAGTTTTTTAATTCATGAGAGGAGTGGATGGATGGATGCTAATAATATGCGATATTATGTGAAAGTATGCCATTTAGAACATTTCCTAACCCTAGGTTTTGCGATGCATTCATTATGTATGAGATATATAATGTTAATAAACTGTATCTAAACAAGATGGAATTTATTAAAACTTAAAGATCAAAAAGAATGAGTGGGAGAGGATGCTTATGTGAGAGTCCACGTTCTCTATATGATGGCTTGTTTGCATGTGGTGAAGTGTTACTCCCCACCGAAGAACATGAATCCTAGATCTTGCATGGTTTGGGTCTCCTAAAGGATAAATCAACTCATTGATAGCAAATGTAAGCTCCCACCGAGGCAAGGTTT
The DNA here is from genome assembly GCA_029891385.1 of Erythroxylum novogranatense. NCBI lineage: Eukaryota > Viridiplantae > Streptophyta > Magnoliopsida > Malpighiales > Erythroxylaceae > Erythroxylum > Erythroxylum novogranatense. Next base: position 64,689,643 of record CM057235.1, on the reverse strand, counting down.
GCAAGTACTTTTAGTGGATGAATCAAATGGTTACATACTCAACATATTTTATCAATAACCTGCCCACTGTAGCTCTATTGATAAGTGTATAAACCAAATTATGAAACTTCTTTAAAAGTTAGGCATGAAGATGCTTGGTAGCTTTTTTAGTAGGAAGGTCCCAATTTTTCTTTTAATGGACCAGATGACCCATCATCACTTAGTCCTTTATAGATAAGAAAAATAACCGTCATATAAAGATTTATTTTTTAAAAGTTTTGTTAAAGCTATCATTATGCATACATGCATCATGATTTTATACATAGTTCCAATATTGTTGACTAGTATGCTTATTCTTTAATAATTTATTTTTTCAGATATAATCACCATAATATGAATCCACTCACTATGTTTTTGACTAATAACAAATTGGAAAACAGAGAGAAATTTAATGAATGGAGACGTAACCTTGACATTGTTCTCCATTATGAACGAATTTCATGGGTATTAATGGACAATAAGCTTTCACCTCCGGGTGAAAAGTCAACTTTTGAGCAACTCCAACAACATGGGCAACTTGCAGGCATAAAAACTGCAGGTGAAATGGTTCATCACCTATATGAGATGTCTAGTATAAGGACCAGGTCTACAAGGGTGAAAACTATCCAAAGCTTTCACAATCTCAGACAAAAGCCCAGTGAACCAGTATGGGATTACATGCTTAAGGTAATCTCTACGGTTATTGAGGTTGAGATGCTTAGGGCAGACATGGATGCAGAAACATAGATGATGACGATCATCAATAACTTAAACTCTTCTTTTTAGCAGTTTAAGTTTGATTATGAGTTCAACACCAAGGATTACACCTTAAGTGAGTTAATGAATACCCTCTAGAGCATAGAGAAGATATTAAATATCGGCTAATGGGCTCAACGCTAATGTAACATTTACGTCTAAGCCCAAGGGTAAGGGCAAGCAAAAGAAGAAGGGTCCAATGAAAAAGAAGGCAAGGTCCAACCTATGAAAAAGATGGTCAAAGAGGACAACAAGGGAAAGTGTTTCAACTATAGTGAGAAGGGCCCCTAGAAAAGAATCTATGCAGTCTACCTTGAGTCCCTCAAAAGCAAACAAGGTATAGGTTTCCTAAGTTTGTTAGGAACTAGAAATGTAACAGATTCATTTGATTCTTGGATATTAGATTCATGAGCCACTGAACATGTTTGCAATTCTTTACAGGGATTCCAACAAAGGAAAAGACTACCTAAAGGCTAGTTTCAAGTCAAGATAGCAAATAGATCCTATGTTTTGGCATAATCAGTGGGAGTGGTTATCTTAGACTTTCCTAGTAGTCATAGGTTATATTTGGAGGATGTACATTACATCCTAATGATTGTTTTGTTTAATAAAATCTGGTTATTCCTTATATTTTGAAAATATTGTTTCAATATATGAGAATAAGGATTTTATTTGTAATACGATAATTAAATAGGGAATGTTCTTTACACTCCATATGGTTACTGTCTCCTATATGCAGAGACAGAACGAAACAAAAATTTGGAGACAAAATAGAACAAAATTAGAGACAATGCGGTATTTGGTTGTGATGTAGAAAACAGATAAAACTGTGTTTGTCTCGAGGACAAAAATGTGTTTGGTTGCAGTTGACAGAACATAAAAAATAGTATCATTGACTAAAGTGCCCTTGCAGTATAATATGATTAGAAATATGTAATTCATTGATTATTTTAAAATGAATGATTTATGTTAGAAAAAATTAACAAATAATAATAATAATAATAACAATAACAATAAGAAATTAATTTAGATAATAATAATAATAATAATAATAATAATAATAATAATAATAATAATAATAATAATAATAATAATAATAATAATAATAATAATAATAGAAGAGGAACAAAATTAATAATAATAAGGAATTTAATAATCACAATAATAATAAGAAAATTAATTATGTATAATAATGATAATAAAAAATAAGAAAATTACTTTTGTATAATAATAATAATAATAGTAAAATTTTATAATAATAATTAATAATAATAGCAATAATTAATAATAATAATAATAAATAAATAAATAAATAATAACACTAATAATATAATAAAATTAATTTCATATAATAAAATTAATAAAATTAATAAAAATAAGAATAATAATAAGTAGAAAATTTATAAAAATAACTAATAATAATAATAATATTTAAATACAAAATTTATAATAATAATTAATAATAATAACAATAATTAATAATTTAATAATAATAATAATAAGATAATTAATTTCATATAATAAAATTAATAAAAATAATAGTATTAATAATATTAATAATGATAAGAATAATATTAAGTAGAAATTTATAACAATAATTAATAATAATAACAATAATAACAATAATTAATAATTAATAATAAGTACAAAGTTTATAATAAATAATAATAATAATAATAATAATAATTAATAATAATAATAAGATAATTAATTTCGTATAATGAAAATAATAATAATAATAATAATAATAATAATAATAATAATAATAATAATAATAATAATAAGTACAAAATTTATAATAATAATTAATAAAGACGAAGAGTAGAGACGAGTGAGTGAAGAGTAGAGACAAGTGAGTGATTTTGTTGGGGGAGGGATATTTCTGAAAGTTGCTTATATGTTTTGTTTCAGAGACAGGGACAAAAAAATTTGTCGTTCGGTTTTGGAAGGAACAAAAAAGTTATGTTTTTCTCATCTGCAATCAAAATAAAAATAAGTTGGATCAGCAACCAAACACTACAAGGCACAAGATTTTTGTGTTTTGTCATCTGTCTCCACTGACGGCGACAATAACCATGCGCTAATAAAACCAAGACTGTAACATCCCATCCCCATATTAAGGGTTAGAACCCAAATTTCAAATGGAGAGAATAGCAATGTGAGAGTTAGGATTTTTTTTTTGCATTTCATGTCCAGCAGCATGTCAGCATACATGTATGTAAATTTGAATCTTTGCACATACAAAACTAAGTGTATATGCATTCATTGACAACTTCCGACTATTATTGTTTTTAAATGTGATTTTATTAAAGATGAAAAGTAGAGGGAGTTGAAAGAGTGATCTTGGTATGAGTTGTAATAAGAAAAGATTTGGAAACAAAATTGGTAGTGATTTGAAAAATGTTCACTGAATGTGCTTTAGTCTTTTAGCCACAACTTTTTCTCTAGTTATCCAAACGAGATAATTTATTAAATAAGTGCTGATTATAGTTCTTATAGTTCAAAGTCCAAGATGAGTTAGAGTAAGACGTGAGAGTACTTGTAGTGATTGATTAGGAAGGAATTGAGATTGTTAATGATGTTATCTTATGCGATGAATTTGAGGAAAAGGAAGAAGGATACAATTATGGCATAATCCCTATGATCGAGGACTAGCAAAAAAAGGGAGAAGAGTTATCTAGAATTGAATGGGAATAAAGTATCCTTAGTCTAAGCCACTAATTGGTGAATTGACATAAATATGTCTGTAGCTAAGATGTAATGATTGTGGTGATATATGCCAAGGTATTAGAGTAAATGAAATTGTTTAGTGCCTCATAGAGCATCATTACAAGGGATGTCTCGATCATGTAAGCTATGACATAAATTGATCCTATTTAGATATTATGAATAGTTGAAATTGATCTTCTTGAGGTGCTAAGAATGACTCATAAGTAATTATGAAAAATAGTTGATTGATAAGGATTTTATGAACAGTATCGATGATTGTAGCAAGAAATCTTCTTTCAAAGAAGAATTTCCCTAAATTGGGTTACGTTGATCAAACGATTCAGTTTAAGAGTGGTCATTGAAGAATCAAATCGAAAATGAATATGTAATAAATCAAAGGTGAATAATGGAGTCATATCCCAAGTAGAGACTCAAAAATAAAAACTGGAATATGCTACTGAGAGTGTATGGATTTTGTTTGATGTAAAGTATCCAACTCCATAAGTGGATGTTAAATTCGAGATGGCATTATTGCAAATGTAAGGGAAATAGATGTCCACATTATATGCGATGTAATTATGTTCAGGAGATCCAAATTGAATATGAGGAAGTGATACCAACACGCAAAGTGAAGTATACAAATAAATTGAAAATGTGTGGAGGAACTAGTACGATTGAATAGGTATTTGAATAAGTCGATGTGAATTAAAGGAAACCGAATGAAAAGAGAAAATCATTAGAGGCAAGAAGTCAAGTGGGAGACTGAAAATGACATGAGATAATATTACCTTAATTGAGGAATTAGTCACTTAAGGACACAAGGAAAATTTGAGTGATATCTGTTGGAATTAATAATACCCAATAGCATTATGATATTGAAGATTTACGTGATCTAAGCAAAATTGTATCAATTAGTGAATGTGATCATAGATGGTATTTTGAGTGTGTTTAAAAAGTACAAAGGGACGTTTTGAATATTTGAGGAATATGACACTGATGATAATAATATCATTTGGATTTGGAGATTATGCAGTATATAATGGAGTTCCATATTAGAGATTAAGATACAATTTGCTGTAATAGTATAAAGTGGTTTTTGTATGCATAAAGACAAATAAGGTCTTATGAGTTGATTTTGATACATAGTTTAGAATTGCTAGAATAGAAATCGCTTTGAGGTCTTGGAGACATTAGATGTACAAAGTAATTTCTGGAATGTACAAATGAGTACTATACCTGTAAAAGTGGTGTGAAATTTGACACATTGAACAGACAATTTGTAACATCCCACCCACGACAGGAAGAGTAAAATAGTAAATTGGCATAGGATGAGATTGATAGGGATTTATTAGTATTGTTAATGCATACTGGTACTAGTGAACAATGAAATCTGTGCACATGAAATAACTGTACATGCATACCTGACATTCCGGGTTTTCGTGCCTAATGTAATTTTATTGTGATTAACGTGGTTATTGGGTTTGAAAAAAATTATTCTGAGTGCGCCACTAAGTGTTTTATATTTTAAGGGATTTTTAAGAATTTTTCTAGAATTTTCCAGAGAAATTTCCCAGACCGGAAGAAAATTGCCAAGTGGCTAACCAGTTGCTTTTCGGTAGCGAAAATTGCTACCCAATGGCACTGTAATATTGAGTATATTATTTTGGGATTGAAATTAGGGTCATTGGACTAGAATAGGTCAGATTCCAGTAGGATTTCTAAATCCTATCCTTACTTTGTCTTATACCTAATTTATCTCTTTCTTCCTTCAAATGCCATTTGTCCTATGAATTTATGATGTTTGTCTTTAGCATAAGTGTTTCTCTCGGTGATGCCTTAAGGAAGAGAAGGAGCTAATGGTTTTAAATGCTTAATAGTCTTCATCCACCGAAAATCCTACTTTCTTTACATCTCCATCGAATTTTTTTTAGTTTCTCTCTTAGGTCACCTTCCACCAACCTTAAGAGCCCTCTTTACTTGCATATGAGCTTAAGTCTCTATCCAAGGTGATAGCCATGTATGGGCTTTAGAAGTGAAGTAAGAAAGTGAAGTGATTGGAGAGTGGGAAAGATTGAAAGCTTGAAGTGGTAAGTGTTCTTTTAAGTTTGAATTATGTCTTTAGTGAATTGTTAGATGCATTCAATGGGACTTTTAGTGCATTTATTATGATTATTGATGCTTTAATTTGATGAAAGTTATAGGTGGAATTGTTGGGCATAAATGTATGGTGTGTTAGGATAATGAATGACTATGGTTGAATTTGGTTTTAGCTTGATTTTGATTGAATATTGGTGATTATTATTTCATGGAAATGAAGAGGTTAGGGCTGCCAACTTGAGGTGGTTACTCCTAGTGAATGTATGAATGATATAGGGACTGATTTTGTGTCCAATTGAGAAGCTTATGGTAGTAGAATTTGAATTGGCATGATAGGAAGTGTAAGTTGAAGATGAAAGCTGGAAAATGGATTTTGACCCACTGTACTGTTTTGAGCATAACTCATTGTGTGGTTATGTAAATGAGTAGAGGTTTGTGCCCAATTAAACTTTGGGTTGTTGGCTACATTTTGGTGTGAAATAGGTGTTGTCTAATTTTAGCATTAAGAGGTTGAAATTTGGCATGGAAAGTTTCTGTTAAGGTTACTGTGAACAGTAACCGAACCAATGATCTACCAGTTTTGCTGATTTTTCTAAATTAATTGAGAAGGAATTAGGGCAACTGGTCTAAATGAAAGTTGAAGCTTATCAAGTTATATTTCCATTCCCACTGATTTTGCAATTTTTAGATCTGTATATTGGGAGATATACACTGTGGAATATTGACTGATTTTGAACAATTTGGTGAAACCTAGACTAAGAGTGGATTTGGTGCACATTCTGATTGGAAGCAATTTTATCAATTTTTTTCAATTGAACTGGCTTGCGTGATCTTCTGAAGAGTTGTAGAGGAAACATTGATCTTGAAAATAGTATTTAGCATGTAATTGTTGGAGATCAGATGTGAGAGTAATAAATTTTCAAAATCTGTACCTGCATGAGGTTATTGACTGCTGCCCTGATCAGTAACTTGCATGAAAGTTTTAGGCTTGTTAGAGATGGAATTGGCTTTGAAGCCCTTCATGAGAAGTGTAGCATGGTGTTTGATCTTTCCATAGGTATAAAGTATGCATTTATTTGACATTTTTTCAAGGAGATATACTGTTTATAACATTACTGTCCAGATTGAGTACTTGCAGGGGCAGCAGCATTCACTGAATTGTTTGACCTAATTAACCATTGAATTTGATTTCATATTGTTCATGAAAGTTGTAGATCACATTGTGATATTCATGAGAATATTTATTGTGTAATTTTTTTACTGAAGATAATGGAAGTTACTGAATTTACCAAGTATTGTTCTGTTTTGATAGGTTTTGAATGGCAGAAGTTTCATTTGAATTTTGACATTCTTAGGGGTAAATTTGATTTTTGTGTTCTTTTGCTCATATCTTTTTCGTCCGACGTCCGATTGACCTGATTCTTGAGGCATCGGATTCACTGAATATTTAATTTCATTTTCTGAGAGATTGGGGATTTTCGGACGAGGAATTGACGTGGGTCCAGGTAGCGGAGTCTTTAACCACTGTTTTATTTAATTGGGGACCTATAGAGGTCCGAATAGAGTTCCGTCAGCGTCATTAGGTTTCTAATTTTTAGACGGATTTTATGATGGAAAAAATGGGATTAGGGCTGGGAATATCATGAATATGCTTTTTACACCTACATGTGCATCATTACTAGTTCGGATTGAACAATTAGTGATCGTTTTATTCTCTGATTCTTATAGAGGCCCAACTGGAGCGTCGATCAACCGACGTAGCAGAGACTTCCCGACATTAGCTCGGAAGTAATAGGTGAGTAACCTAGTTGGTTCCTCAATTATTATATGTCTACTGTGGGGATAAGGACGAGATTGGGAATGTGTTATTTGTGACTGGTTTGCTGGTTTGCCATTACTGTATTTACTGTGATTAATTGTGAGATATTAACTGTTTATGGGATGTGTAACTGGAGATAATGGAGGGCTTATGGGTGTTTGCTTTTGATTGATTTTGGACCATAGGTGTCCGAAGTATGGGAAACTTGATATTGAAGTGCTACTTGTGTAAAACTGCTTGTGAATGTAAAAACAATTGGTTATGAATGAAATACTGGACCGAAGGTCCGAAGGAATGGGAAATGGGACACTGAAAGATAAACTGACTGTAATTGTAAATTGGGACATATGCATTCATGCATAAAGGCATGTTCAGATAATGATAGTTGTGACCTGAGTCGCTACTAATACTGAAAAGAGCCTAGAGCTCGAACACTGTTACTGAACCGAGCCTCGAGCTCGAGGGGAGTTAGTGCATACCCAGAGGGCTCTCCTACTCCCTAGACGATCTCGATTCGATCACCGTTAAGCGCTTCGGTCACAATCGTAATAAATCGAAAAGAGTCACATGTGCATTGCATACAAATGTGATAAGCGATTTATGAAATTGCATGGGTTCGTAAATTGTTATATGTTAATACCGAAAGGATACTTGATCGAAATCGTGAATTGCTTGCGATATGCATGAATTGGGTGAACCATCGATGATGGTTCCTCACTGAGTTCGCAAAACTCACCCAAGATTTGCATCTATTTTTCAGGTCTGGAAGAATACCCCGTTTGACACGGGAGTACTGTATGCAAGTGAAGGATAGAGGTCGGGATCAGTTTGTTTCTGCATTAGTGTCTTATTGAATTGTATTCCGCAATCATTGTGCAATAATGCTTTGTATTTATAATGAGCCCATTGTGGTTTTATTGTTTTACACATTGACTGATTGTAAATTATTATTGCATGACTGTAATAACTGAAAATGATTAAATGTGAACATGGGCTCAAGTTTCTAACTGTTTATGCCGCGTTAATAATTGGTTTCAAAAAACAAAAGAGAGAAAGAGAGGTGAAAATGTTATACCGAGTTTTAATCGACTGATGTAGTACGCCACCCTCGCGGGGCACGGACTCGGATATCACCAACGATATCGGGTTCGGGTCACTCGGGAGTGGGGTGTTACATTTAGGTGGTATCAAAGCCCAGCAATACGAATGTATCTGGGCACAGTCTAAACATAGGTCAAGTTACATGCATTTGAGTCGTGTCGTTGCAGACCGTGGTAACTGATCCCTAGTCTGAGTCGCACGAGGATAAATCCTACGTGTGTATACGTGTTAAGTGACTAAGTGAGATGAAAAGTCCGGTATGATTAGGAAATTAGAGTTCTGACTGTAGATGCGATGAAATGGGAAACATTGGAACTAAGTAAAACATAGATGGTCCGATCAGGCAGATATTGTTTCACTGCATTTGTGTTCGATATCAGTAGATAGCAGAGATAGATGATGATAGTGAGATTGTAATAAGATCAATATTGTACCATAATGGTCTACCTAGAACTGAAAGAGCAAAGTGCCTAGCAGAGTAAGAAAAAGTAGAAATGGTGCGATAAAAGTGTACAGATAAACTGAAATGAACTCGTGAAACGGTTGTGATCATGAGCGCATAAGCTTGAGACTTAAATTGGTATGCGAATATTGTGCTAAGAGTTTGGAAATCAGTATAATAAGATTGTAAGGGAAAAAGACAGACTGACAATTTTCTACTGATTGGGTATCGGGAATTCAGGATTGGTTGAAAAGATGTATTTGGATACATAAATGGTAAATGGATGGGTAAACAGACAGAGATACAGTGGAGTTATATCAACGATTTTGTCGTGTTTTGGGAACACATCCCCGAATGTAATAGTACTGTGAATCCCCTATCATAGATTGTCTGAGGAAAATAAAGAGAGACGTAGCAATAATGCGATGACATTGTATAAGCCAAGTGGATATGACCTTAAAAGGTCAAGCTGATACATGAATGATATGGGAATGAAACTAGGGAAATAATACAAAAATGAAACAATGATAGTGATATATGAAAAGAGTTGCCGCATTTAAGTCGATTTACCGTTGGGAGTATCTATTGGACAGTAAAGTTGATCATGATTAAGGAAACGTATGTGAAAGATACATGGAAATAATAGAGAAAATGATCGGTGAATGATTAAATATGTGCTACTATGAGTAGCTATAAGTGTAAAGTTCATAATGGGTTAAAGTATGACATAAGAGGACTGAGTGTACTTGTATGAGAGGAAATGAAGAATGATAATGGCATCAGTCCTCTATTTGAGGATTGGCATAAACGGAAAGGAGTTTTGTGGAATTCTAAATAGTATAGGTTAATAATTGGCTTCCGGATAAGATGAAATGATTTCGGGTAATGTGTATAGTAAAGTATAAGGGTTAAAGAAAGTGTATTTAGTGCAAGGAATGTTTTGATCTTTCAAATTATGGCATAAAATTGGCAAGTGAAAAATATACTACTGAGGTTATCTGCATTGTGTATACGGAAATGTAAAATATCCAACTATGTAAGTGGAATTTTAATTTGAGGCGATTCTATTGCAATGTGAAGTGAATAGATCTCCATATGTGGTGCAAAACTATTGAGAAATCTTAATTTGAAACTAAGAAGAAATAGTTCCGAACTGCGAAGTGAAATACTCAAATAAAGTGGAATTTATGGAAGTCCAAGTACGGATGACTAGGTATTAGCATATGTCGATGTGACTGACAGGAAGGCAATTGATAAGAGAAAGTTCATAGCAACAAGAAGTCCTTAAGGGAAACTGAAACTGATGTGATGTAATGTTACCTTCATTAAGGAATCGCAAATACACTAACTGTGGACTCACTGAAAAGTTTGACTGATGTCTGTTAAAAACAACAATGAATAATGTCTAGAAATTGATATGAGGTAAATAAATGGTATCAACTGATGACTATGTGTTTGCAAATGTTGCAAAGTAAAAGAGTTATATGAATAATGGAAGAACCTGACACTGGTAAGAAGCATTCCTTTGGAAATTGAGCAGTGTGGGATGACATGTCAAGTTATTAGAACGGTATCTGAAGAATGAATTGTTTTGATAAATGGTATCAGTGCTATGAGTGAAATTGTTTCAAGCCTTGGAGACTTTAGATTCCTATAAGAATACATTGTATTAATTCGAGGAAAAAAACGGGCATAAATGACTACTATACAACTAATTTTGAAATGAACAGACAATTCTGCCTACTAAATTCAAATAGTGAACAGATAATGTTGCAAGGAACAGACCAATTACAGATATAGGGATTTCCAAAGAATGTCAAGTAGATTATGGGTAATTGTGAAGTATTTCTGGAAAATTGAGATACTAGATAAAGGTAAGAAAGGTTAAGAGTGCAGGAGTTAAAGTGGTGAGTTCTATGATGAGTCTGAATATGCGAGTGAAATCGGAAAAACAATATTGAATGATTCAAAGAAAAAGTATGCGTACCCGACTGAAGGTGATAGAACAAGAAAGTCAACATTCGAAGCTAGACATTCTAGTAAGTATATGCGAAAAGTGAAATTGAATCACTAGGGGTATAGAACGAAGTGATTATAGATTTAAGTGCGTAGAGGTTTGAAGTTCCTATTCAATAGAAAAAGTGCTTAAGAGTTTGGACTGCAGAGGATTATAACTTCATGATTATAGGACTAATGCTGAGCACAGGATGGAATTGTACACGCTTGTATTAAAAAAAATGCCTAACAAGAGGCAAAGACCAACAGCGAGTCGAGATGCTTGTGATGATTGAAACAAAGGAATGGGCTTGGGAAAACTGCATGGAATAGCTGGAGTGGATCAGGATCGGACAAATGAAATAGAGTAAAATACATATCCGAATAGAGTGCGTGAACACTATAGAACAGTGAATTGTCTAAGGAGAGTTGAATTTGAACTAAGAGTCAATAGATTATAAAGAATGACTGCATTAGGTAAATTATCACTGGTTATAGAGAAATGGAGTTTCATGTCACTGTATTGGTACCAAAGGAAAGTGAATCGTCAGGGAAGAGATAAAGGAGGTTATGGTAAGTATCACCTTGAAAAGATGTACTCAATGGAATACGAATTAGACTGCATGGTACTGGAGAAAAAGGGTATTGGAGGGATAAAACGTGATGAGTGAATAGATTCAGAAATAATAAACTGAATCATAGCATCGGAACTAAAGGTAGTAGCTACTCTGAAAATGACAAGTGAGAAAGGTAAGATAGCGAGAAATCCACAGAGGAAACGGACTGTCTTACTGCGATCTTTTAGTAACGGAAGTATTGAGTGACGTAGTGTATAGGAATTGTAGGGACATATGATCACTGTCATCTGGAACCGTTGACTGTGAATTTCGATGAGAAAATTTTTATTAGGAGGGGGGAATTGTAACATCCCACCCCCGACAGGAAGGGTAAAATAGTAAATTGGCATAGGATGAGATTGATAGGGATTTATTAGTATTGTTCATGCATACTGGTACTAGTGAACAGTAAAATCTGTGCACATGAAATAACTGTACATGCATACCTGACATTCCCGGTTTTCGTGCCAAATGTAATTTTATTGTGATTAACGTAGTTATGGGGTTTGAAAAAATTATTCTGAGTGCGCCACTGAGTGTTTTTATATTTTAAGGGTTTTTTAAGAAATTTTTTGAAATTTTCCAGAGAAAATTTCCGGACCGGAAGAAAATCGCCAAGTGGCTAACCAATTGCTTTTCGGTAGCGAAAATTACTACCCAATGGCACTGTCATATTGAGTATATTATTTTGGGATTGAAATTAGGGTCATTGGACTAGAATGGGTCAGATTCCAGTAGGATTTCTAAATCCTATCCTTACTTTGTCTTATACCTAATTTGTCTCTTTCTTCCTTCTAATGCCATTTGTCCTATGAATTTATGATGTTTGTCTTTAGCGTAAGTGTTTCTCTCGGTGATGCCTTAAGGAAGAGAAGGAGCTAATGGTTTTAAATGCTTAATAGTCTTCATCCACCGAAAATCCTACTTTCTTTACATCTCCATCAAATTTTTTTAGTTTCTCTCTTAGGTCACCTTCCACCAACCTTAAGAGCCGTCTTTACTTGCATATGAGCTTAAGTCTCTATCCAAGGTGATAGCCATGTATGGGCTTTAGAAGTGAAGTAAGAAAGTGAAGTGATTGGAGAGTGGGAAAGATTGAAAGCTTGAAGTGGTAAGTGTTCTTTTAAGTTTGAATTATGTCTTTAGTGAATTGTTAGATGCATTCAATGGGACTTTTAGTGCATTTATTATGATTATTGATGCTTTAATTTGATGAAAGTTATAGGTGGAATTGTTGGGCATAAATGTATGGTGTGTTAGGATAATGAATGACTATGGTTGAATTTGGTTTTAGCTTGATTTTGATTGAATATTGGTGATTATTCTTTCATGGAAATGAAGAGGTTAGGGCTGCCAACTTGAGGTGGTTACTCCTAGTGAATGTATGAATGATATAGGGACTGATTTTGTGTCCAATTGAGAAGCTTATGGTAGTAGAATTTGAATTGGCATGATAGGAAGTGTAAGTTGAAGATGAAAGCTGGAAAATGGATTTTGACCCATTTGTCTTGTTTTGAGCATAACTCATTGTGTGGTTATGCAAATGAGTAGAGGTTTGTGCCCAATTAAACTTTGGGTTGTTGGCTACATTTTGGTGTGAAATAGGTGTTGTCAAATTTATCATTAAGAGGTTGAAATTTGGCATGGAAAGTTCTTATTAAGGTTCTTGTGAGCGAGAAGAACCAATGATCTACCAGTTTGCTGATTTTCTAAATTAATTGAGAAGGAATTAGGGCAACTGGTCTAAATGAAAGTTGAAGCTTATCAAGTTATATTTCCATTCCCACTGATTTTGCAATTTTTAGATCTGTATATTGGGAGATATACACTGTGGAATATTGACTGATTTTGAACAATTTGGTGAAACCTAGACTAAGAGTGGATTTGGTGCACATTCTGATTGGAAGCAATTTTATCAATTTTTGTGAATTGAACTGGCTTGCGCGATCTTCTGAAGAGTTGTAGAGGAAACATTGATCTTAAAAATGGTATTTAGCATGTAATTGTTGGAGATCAGATGTGAGAGTAATAAATTTTCAAAATCTGTACCTGCATGAGATTATTGACTGCTGCCCTAATCAGTAACTTGCATGAAAGTTTTAGGCTTGTTAGAGATGGAATTGGCTTTGAAGCCCTTCATGAGAAGTGTCGCATGGTGTTTGATCTTTCCATAGGTATAAAGTATGCATTTATTTGACATTGTTTCAAGGAGATATACTGTTTAGAACATTACTGTCCAGATTGAGTACTTGCAGGGGCAGCAGCATTCACTGAATTGTTTGACCTAATTAACCATTGAATTTGATTTCATATTGTTCATGAAAGTTGTAGATCACATTGTGATCTTTCTGAGCATATTTATTGTGTAATTTTTTTACTGAAGATAATGGAAGTTACTGAATTTACCAAGTACTGTTCTGTTTTGATAGGTTTTGAATGGCATAAGTTTCATTTGAATTTTGACATTCTTAGGGGTAAATTTGATTTTTGTGTTCTTTTGCTCATATCTTTTTCGTCCGACGTTCGATTGACCTGATTCTTGAGGCATCGGATTCACTGAATATTTAATTTCATTTTCTGAGAGATTGGGGATTTTCGGACGAGGAATTGACGTGGGTCCAGGTAACGGAGTCTTTAACCACTGTTTTATTTAATTAGGGACCTATAGGGGTCCGAATTGAGTTCCGTCAGCGTCATTAGGTTTCTAATTTTTAGACAGATTTTATGATGGAAAAAAATGGGATTAGGGCCGGGAATATCATGAATATGCATTTTACACCTACATGTGCATCATTACTAGTTCGGATTGAACAATTAGTGATTGTTTTATTCTCTGATTCTTATAGAGGCCCAACTGAAGCGTCGATCGACCGACGTAGCAGAGACTTCCCGACATTAACTCGGAAGTAATAGGTGAGTAACTTAGTTGGTTCCTCAATTATTATATGTCTACTGTGGGGATAAGGACGGGATTAGGAATGTGTTATTTGTGACTGGTTTGTTGGTTTGTCATTACTGTATTTACTGTGATTAATTGTGAGATATTAACTGTTTATGGGATGTGTAACTGGAGATAATGGAGGGTTTATGGGTGTTTGCTTTTGATTGATTTCGGACCATAGATGTCCGAAGTATGGGAAACTTGATATTGAAGTGCTACTTGTGTAAAAGCGCTTGTGAATGTAAAACAATTGGTTATGGTGAAATATCGGACGAAGGTCGAAGGAATGAAATGGGACTTGAAAGATAAACCGATGTAATTGTAAATTGGGACATATGCATTCATGCATAAAGGCATGTTCGAGATAATGATAGTTGTGACTGAGTCGCCATTAATCTTGAAAAGAGCCAGAGCTCGAACATCGTTATTGAACCGAGCCTCGAGCTCGAGGGAGTTAGTGCATACCAGAGGGCTCTCCTACTCCCTAGACGCGTCGATTCGATCACCTTTATTAGCGCTCGGTCACAATCTGTAATAAATGGAAAAGAGTCACATGTGCATTGCATACAAATGTGATAAGCGATTTATGAAATTGCATGGGTTACGTAAATTGTTATATGTTAATCTTGAAAGGATACTTGATGAAAGCGTGAATTGCTTGCGATATGCATGAATTGGGTGAACCATCGATGATGGTTCCTCACTGAGTTCGCAAAACTCACCCAAAATTTGCATCTATTTTTCAGGTCTGGAAGAATACCCCGTTTGACACGGGAGTACTGTATACAAGTGAAGGATAGAGGTCGGGATCAGTTTGTGTCTGCATTAGTGTCTTATTGAATTGTATTCCGCAATCATTGTGCAATAATGCTTTGTATTTATAATGAGCCCATTGTGGTTTTATTATTTTACACATTGACTGGTTGTAAATTATTATTGCATGACTGTAATAACTGAAAATGATTAAATGTGAACATGGGCTCTAGTTTCTTACTGTTTATGCCGCGTTAATAATTGGTTTCAAAAAACAAAAGAGAGAAAGAGAGGTGAAAATGTTATACCGAGTTTTAATCGACTGATGTAGTACGCCACCCTCGCGGGGCACGGACTCGGATATCACCAACGATATCAGGTTCGGGTCACTCGGGAGTGGGGTGTTACACAATTCTACAATGAAATAGTGCAAAGTAAGATATTGAGGTTACCAAATCTGGTGCAATGAAGAGTGCAAAATGTTAAGTGGAATATGGGGCAAAATAAAGTGTTACTAGTTGCAATGAAATTTAAGATCAATTCTACTGGAAAGAAGTAAGAAAACCTAGAAGCTAAGGATTCAGAGTTATGAATCCCATAGAAGAATTGAAAACGAATTTGAACTTTTGAGTGAAATCGGAAGGATGATATTTAGTGATCGAAATAAGAAGTTTGTGTACCCGATAAAGATAATTGAGCAAAGAAAGCGTTAGAGAAGCCTAAGTAACAACCTAAGCTAGACATCTTAGAAGGAATACGCAAAGATTGTATTTTAGCTACTAATGATGTAGAAACAAGTGGCTAAATGTTTGACATACCAACATTTTTAACTGTAGGGAATATGCTTGAAGTTTATATTTTTGAGTTCATAGGAAGATGAGATTGAGGTATAATTCAAATTAATTGCAAGCATTACAATTGTGACCATAGTGGCATCATTAGAATGCGGTATAGGGCATTGTATGGAAGAAAGGTGGTCATTCACCCTTACATTGAGATGAAGAGGGCCTAAAATGGTATAAGGCCATAATAAATGTGAAATACTGTTAATGAGTGAGAAGAATCTGAAATAAGAGTAAAGTGACTCATGAAAGATGAATGAGGTAGGTGGATCAACGCCGGATTTAGGGAATATAGTGAAATGGACATAAGAGTTAAATGTATTAACACTGAAGAGAAGTAAATTGTCAAAAGAGAGATGAACTATTTTTGTGAGTACTATCTTGGCAAGGTGTGTTTAGATTTGGAGAAAGGATAACTTAAGCTATTATGAATTGGTCTGTATGAAAATTATTATGAGTTAGTGTTACTGGTGAAAGAGGTTTTAGATTCATCATATGTGATATGTGAATAGGTTCAGAAATAATGGTATGATCAACAGAGATAGATTGACAACATAAGAAGTAAAAGTTAGTGAGTAATTTGAAATATACCAATGAAATAGTCAAGATTGTAACATCCCACCCCCGATGTCAAGGGTAAAAGAGTAATTTGGAGAGGGGTGAGAGTGATTAGGACTGATTTGGCATTTTTATGCATACTGGTATTTGTAAATAGTGAATTTTTGCACATGAAAAATAACTGTACATGCATTGATGACATTCCCGGTATTGTGCCTAAATGGGATTTTATTCTGGAAAATGTGGTTTATGGGCTTGAAAATTTAATTGGAGTGGATTGTTATGTGTTTTATATTTTCAGAAAATTTTAGGAATTTTTCTGGACTTTTCCGGAGAAAATTTCCAGACCGGAAAAAAAATCACCAAGTGACGAACCGGTTGATTTTCAGTAATGAAAATTGTTGTCCTATGGCTCTACAATATTGGGTATATTATTTTGGGATTATAATTGGAGCCATTTGGAATTGAATGGATTAAAAATAAAGTATATTAGGGTTTCTTTTACTAAATGAGATTAATGGAAGTTTTGTCTTTTTGAAAGTTTTGCCTTTTTTTATTAAAATGAAAAGTGTCTTTATCATTAAATGTCCTTGTCTTTCTTCCCTCATCCACGACAATCTAGAAGACCAAAGCTCATTTCATTGTTTTTCACCTTATTCTCTCTTCTTCTTTTCTTTCTCCACTCATGCACGACACACCTTCTTGCACGGGATTTTGTTTTGCTCTTTTTTACAACTAGCCTCCTCAAGATCTTTGCTCTCTTCACCTTGTTTCTAAATGAAAAAGAAAACCTAAACCTTTCCTACTTGAAGAGATGATGGTCGTGTGTGATAGGAAGGTTGGGAGGATTTAGTAAAAATGTGAAGAGTTGAAGATTGGAAGCTTGATTAGGTAAGTCATATGTTTCCTATGATGGTTTTATAGTTGCTTGTGATGTTACTTAAGGTTAATTGCATGGCTAAGTTGAACAAAAATAATGATTAACTTGAGTTGGGATGGTTTGAGATTGCAAAGACAGATTCGTGGCTCCACTTGTTTAATTTTTTTGATCTGTTTAACGTTCGAATCTAGAGAAACTCAAGACATAGAAGTTGTAGAACTAGAGGTCTACTATCTCCATGAATGTTTCCACGATTTTAGGGTGAGCCAAATGAGAGTAATAGGCCCCTAATTGAATCGGGTTCAGAACACCAGCGAGATTGAAGTAAGACCTGAAAGTTAATTGTTTGAGGACCTTAGAGTTGGAATTGGATGATGAGCTCTTCTTACGAAATGTTCAAGAATGTGTCATTTAAGAGCTGTAGAGAGGAAATTTTAATTTGATGAGGACTCTGTTAGTTATGTCCGAATAAGTGAAGGTTGTTCCTAACCTTAGTGATACAGAAGAGAACAGAAACAGGTCATAATTATTGTTATGTGCATTTTGGTGAAACCCAGCCATGAGTGTAGGTTTTGTGAGTATTGTGATTGAAAGCTAAATTAGAGATTTTTGTGATTCGAATTGGCTCAAGTGATCTTCTGGAAAGTTGTAGAGGAAGTAATTAGATTGAAAATGAGATATAGCATGTTAATTTTAGATGTCATAATTGGGAGTTATGAATTTTCAAAAACTGGACCTAAGTTATGTCATTGACTAGTGATGAAGGCAGCCTCTTTTAAGATAGTTTTGAGTTTGTTAGAGGTGTAATTGACTGTTAAGGTCTTCATAAGAAGTGTAGTATTCTGTTTTATCTTTTCATAGGTATAAAGTATGCAATTGTTTGACATCTATACAAGAAGTTATGCTTTCTATAACATTGCTATTCAGTTCAGGCATTTTCAGTGGGTTAAATCATTCATTGAATTGTTTGACCTACTTAGCGATTGAATTTGATTTCATGTTGTTCATGAAAGTTGTAGGTAACATTCGGATCTTTCATTTGGAATAAATCTTGTAATTTTTAGAAAAGGGAATGAGGAGTTATGGATTTTACAAAATGTTGCACTGTTTTGACAAAATGTTGCACTGTTCTAAGAGGCTTTATGAAGGTAGTAACTTTGAGTGTATTTGTGACACCCTTATAGGTGAAATTAGTTTTCATGTCCTTCATGAAACTTATAGAGCTCTCTATTCTCTATAAAATAGATACCAAGTTTGTCCAATTTGGAGTTTGGAGCAAGGAGTTATGACTTGCGAAAGTTGGGATGTCGGCAAAAAGAAAGAATAAAGCTTCCAATCGACTACAACCTGCACTAGTCGACTAGGACATGCATTTTTCCTGCACTAGTCGACTACAACCTCTGACTAGTCGACTAGGATGTGTATTTTCCTGAAACTGACCTCTCTCCACTCTTTTGCTTATAGTTTTTCCGTCCGACATCCGATTGACCTGATTCTTGAGGCATCAGATTCGTGAAACATTGAATTTCATTCTTTTTAGAAATTGGGAAGTTTTGGACGGGAAATTAACGTGGGTCCGGGTAATGATTCTTTGGTCACTGTTTTATTTATTTTTGGACCTATAGAGACCCGAATTGAGGAATTTCGGTGCCGTTAGATTTCTAATTTTTAGATGGAATGTTTATGATGGAACCTTCTAATTGCTACATGTGCAACATTAAATAGTTCTGATTGCGCAATTGGTAATATTTATATTCTGTAACTGTTAAAGAGGCACTTTTGGAGCGCCGATCCACCGATGCCACTAAGATTTCCAAGTATTAGCTCGGAAGTACAGGTGAGTAACCTAGATGGTTCATCCAATTATTATATATCCAATGTGGGGAATAATGGAGGGATTAAGATTGTGTTTTTGTTTATGCCTGGATTCCGGACAGATGGTCCGATGAATTGGGAGATCTGACATAGAAGTGTCTCTATTTGTGATTCCGTGAGCTGACTTGCTTCTACTGTGTGATCAATTGTGATTGGTAGAATTGTGCTATATGAATACATTGTGAATTGTTTGCTATTACTGGGATATACGGTGATCAACTGCTTGCTATACCATGTTTTATTTCATTGCCTCTACTGTGACAGACTGTGTTATATGGACTATTAAATTGGGCATGTGCATTTCATACACAAATGCATAAACGGATAATAACAATAATTGTGACTTGAAACGCCACTGATACTGAAAAGAGCCTTGAGCTCGAACACTGATACTGAAAAGAGCCTTGAGCTCGATCACTGAAAAAGAGCTTTGAGCTCGAAGGGAGTTAGTGCATACCCAGAGGGCTCTCCTACTCCCTAGACGCATCTACTGAATAATGTTCACTGTTTAAGCGCTCGATCACAACACTGAAATAAAATAGGAAAGTGTCACATATGCATTGCATATATATACTTGACTGACTACCTAAAATGGGAAAAAGGCACGAGTACCTTATTCAGTTGTGATTTGCTTGTATGTAATGATATGATACTTCCAACTGTGTTATTACAAACTAAACTGTGTTTGCTTGTGTGTCGTGTTATTACTGTGACGTGGTTAAGTGATGTATGAACTAGGCGAACCATCGATGATGGTTCTCACCCTTTGTTCATAAAACTCACCCAAAATTTGTAAATATTTTTGGGACTCGAAGAATACCCGTTAGGTTCACGGGAGTATGTCTGACATTCAAATGAAGAATAGAGGTCGGGATCACCCACGCCCCGCATTAGTGTCATCCTTCTGTTATTCATAAAATTGGATATCGCAAACTCTGTAAATTAATACTTTGTATTTATAGCGGGCCCAATTTGGTTATGGATTGGTATACATTAATGGCTATTTTAAATTATTGTTGAATGTTTGTAATGATCGGGAATGACTGGAATGGTATACAAACAGAGACGGAGCCACGTCTTAGGGGAAGGGGGCCATGGCCCCCCCTTTCCAAAATTTTTTTGTTTAAAAAAATTTACTAAATTAATTGAAAAATAAATATATAAAAAAAATTGGCTGCTGCACATGCTGCGTGCAACACAACGTGTCTACGCAGCGTGTAACGCTACGCAGGGACGGAGCTATGTTGTTAGGGAGGGGCCCCCTTTTAAAGATATTTTAAAAAAAATTATTTATATAATTAAAATTTTTAAAATTACAAATATAAGTGGCCCCCCTTAAAAAAATTCCTATTAAATGTTGGCCCCTGGCCCCCCCTTAAAGTTAAGTCTGGCTCCGTCCCTGTATACAAATTAACACGGGCTCGATTGTCTACTGTTTTCACGTGTACAAATGTTTGTAAAAAAAAATTGATATTGAGTTTACTGAGTGATGTAGCACGCTACCCTCGCAGGGCAAGGATCCAGATATCACCATCGATGTCAGGTTCGGGTCACGCGGGAGTGAGGTGTTACAAAGATGGTGTAATAGTTGAATCAGTAATTGAAGGACCTATTGAGTTATCATCTATGGTCATTTGGAAGAGAGTATTTGAGTGATGAAGTATATTGGAAATGGAGAAGCATATGAGCAATTAATACCTATACTGTATTGATTAATCAGATGAGAATTTCATGGATGAAATTTAGTAAGGGGGAGAATTGTAACATCTTGTCCCCATATTAAGGGTTAGAACAGAGATTTCAAATGGAGAGAATAGCAATGTGAGAGTTAGGGAAAAAAAAATTTTGCATTTCATACCCAGCAGTATGTCAGCATACATGTATGTGAATTTGAATCTTTGCACATACAAAACTAAGTTTACATGCATTCATTGACAGCTTTCAGGTATGATTATTTTTAAATGTGATTTTATTGAAAATGAGAAGTAGAGGGATTTGAAAGAGTGATCTTGGTATGAGTTGTGATAAGGAAAGATTTGGAAACAACATTGGTAGTGATCTGGAAAATGTTCACTGAGTGTGTTTTAGTCTTTTAGCCACAACTTTTTCTCTATTTATCTAAACGAGATGATTCTTAATTTTTATTAAACTAAAAACATATGGATACATTTCTTATGAAGACGTATAATTTTAATTCTGTCTCTAAGAGTCTCAACATTTTTCATGAAGTGAGAACTTAGTGTAGTACATTGGTGGATGAATGTAAAATTCATCTTTGAAATTTAAAGGAAAATTTGGGATTGATCTAGATAGATTTTGGAAAAGTTTCCTACTTGAGAGTTGTATATCTTTCTGTTATCTTTCCAACGGTATATAGTATGAGAATTTTGGACATTATAGTCGAAAGTTATGTCAATTGTAAAACATATTCTGTGTTTCGTTCCTTTTGTATTTTGTTCCTTCTGTGTTTTGTTCCTTCTAAGTTTTGTTCCTTCTGTGTTTTCTTCCTTCTGTGTTTTGCTCCTTCTAAGTTTTGTTCCTTCTATTTTTCTTTCTTATGTGTTTTGTTCCTTCTAAGTTTTGATCCTTTTGTGTTTTGCTCCTTCTGAGTTTTGTTCCTTTTGTGTTTTGTTTCTTTTGTGTTTTACTCCTTTTGAGTTTTGTTCCTTCTGTGTTTCGTTCCTTCTGTCTTTTGTTCCTTCTGAGTTTTGTTCCTTCTGTCTTTTGCTCCTTCCGAGTTTTGTTCCTTTTGTGTTTCGTTCCTTTTGTGTTTTTCTCCTTTTGAGTTTTGTTCCTTCTGTGTTTCATTCCTTTTGTGTTTTGCTGACGTGTTTTCTTATGGGTTATTGTTCATCTTATATCTTCTATTCCATTTTTTATCCTTAAAAGGATGGAATTTATCTTTGAGGTCTTCATGAAAGTTGTATCTCTTGAAGTCTTATTTCGAACCATCTAAAGAACACCTAAATCTGATATCTCTAGAGAAAGTTATATGAATTGTCCCACTATAGGTTCAATTTGAGTGAGGGTAAAACCAGATTGGATTCTTTTGGCCATAACTTCTTCTCTAGACACTCAAACGACTTGATTCTTGAACCATTGGACACTTAAGACATTTCTCTACATCTCCACCAAAAATTGTAGCCATATAAAATGAAGTGAGAGATATTAAGTGAAAAACGTGGGACGGGTACAGTGTGTGTGTTTTTAAATGCTATGAACTGGTGTTATTCCACTGAACATTCTTCAATATTTTTATGATTTCTGGATCAGTAGAGCTCCAAATGAGATGATTTCTGATTAGTGGTGAACTAGAGACATGGACTACAAATGGTATGAATAAATTGGAATCTAATTCAGTTTCTAAGATGTTTAAATTTCAGATAGAAGTTGTGCATAGTATACTGATTTGGACAAGAGCAGTCCAAAAATGTTTGAAGTATATCTTTCGAATCTCTAAACCGAATTGAATGAATTTAGTGTCATTAGAAACTTAAGACAACGGGGGAAATCTTCTAGAAGAAAGTGTTATGCTATAATGTTCAAGGGTAATGTTGGCAAGACACTTAAGTATAAAAGACATAAGGCATAATTGGAAGGAAAAATGGGACAATTCTCAATCATTAAGGGCATAATTGGAAGGAGAAGTGTTGTCTTGCTTATAAATGAAGAAAAAAAACGCGAATGGAAGGATAAGCATAAGAGAACAACAAAAATTAGAAAGTTTGGTGGTTTGAGAGAAAAGAAGAGAGTGGGTTAGGGTTTAATTCTTCTTAGTCTTCAAGAAGATTTTGAAGCTGTCAAAAAAGAGAAAAGGGAAGAGGAAGAAAAGAGCTTCTATTTGAGCCAAAGATCTCTTCATTTGGTGAAGAATCAAGGTAAGATCATTTTGAATCTTTTAAATTTTTGGAAGGATTCTAGTTTATGGAGTTTAGAAAGTGCTTGGGTTTAAGTATTATAGAATCAATTTTAGTGATTTTGCATTATGGGATTTCCAATTGGATTCCTATTGGATGAGAATTTGGATATTTTGAGATCATATGAGGTTAGAAAAGAGATGAAGAGAAACTGAGTTAGGATATAAAGTAACCAAGTGTTCTTGAGGTATAAGCTTATGAATAAGCTAGACACATGCAACGGGTAAAGATTGAAAGGAGAATTTAGAAAGATTATGTACAATTGAAGTGTAAAGCTAAGTTAAAGTAGAAACATATGAATTATGAAATGGGAAAGAGCATAATATGTGTTCTAGAACATATACCTAGCATTGTCATTAAGCATGCATTGTACATAGCCCATATAATTATTTAGGCATAAATGAGTTTTGTAACGGGTGTGAATTGTGTATTGCATAAATTGTGTTGTGCAGGTTAAACATATGCATATAGGCGTATCTAGAATTTGGAAACAGATGCAATTTTTAGAACGTACTGTGAGTAGGCCAAGATGGTTCCACTTCATTGATTGTTATTTGAATTCTCATATTATTTGACTATTGAATGATTTTGTGAATGTGAATTGGATGAGTTAAGTGTATTGAAGTATTTGCTAAGAGTTTTCTGATTGTGTAATTGCATACAAGTGAAAGTGTGAATTCTCAAATATATGTTGAATTCCGGACTACGGTCCGATGATAAGTGAATATGATTAAATAAGAGCATGCAAATATGAGTGATGCATTTCATTTCATGAATGCATGAAACAGAAATGAGTGACCAGAGTAGCTACCGATTAGAGTTTAAAACTCAACAAGTGAAAAAGAACCTCGAATGAAAAAGTGATTCAGAGCCTCAGGTTCAATGTTTAATGAGCCCTATATGGGACAATTATCAATGAGCCCTATATGGGACAGTTATCAATGAGCCCTATATGGGATAGTTAGGCACTTGGTCACAACATAGTAACAATGGAAAGTGGTCCCATATGCACTGCATATGCATAATATGTGTTGGACCCCGCTTGCTTCCGGAGTCCAATTCTCTTGCGAAGTCATGAAACTCAAGCTTTCTTTGTTATCACAACTGTTGACCCCGTTTCCGGAGCTCAACATTCGGAGTCTTACACCTTGTGCTTAAAACCCTGTAGGTCATTTGCTATCATTCCACAATAGTGGCGAGCGCACACTAATCAAATATCAAAAATCACAACTTGACTTCTTCAAAGAAATTGTAACTTTAAGTCTCTAATTTGTGTTGAAGAAAGAATCCCCTCAATCAGAGTTTTACAACTCACGATATGCTTAAAAATCCAAAGTGTGCTCATGCCCCAAACATGCCCTTCTAACCTACCTCTCATTTACTTTCATGAAAACTCTCTCACAATAGGTCCAAAAGATACCATTTTTCATGAAGAGATAGCCAAAGATGTTAGGAAACCATTGCTTTAAGAATCACTTCGTTTGGAGGTCGTATGGGAGGGTTATGCCCAAAAGGATATACTATGTTCACACCCTAAATCAATTTGAACCTCTCTTGGCTTGATCACCATAACTTTCAATCTAGACATCAGATTAAGTTCATTTTTAGACCATTAGAAAGAAGACATCTATACCTACAACTGGGATGAAGACCACAAAATGATATTCGGCCTCTAATAGCATCAAAAAGCATCATATTTCCCGTAGATATCCGTTAATTGAGATCCATGTCCGTTTAACGGACAGGTATCGGGTGAAGGAGGCCAAAATACCTAAGAAAGTCCGTTAAACGGACATTGACTGGCAAAGGGGTGTTTTTACACCCAATAATATCCGTTAAACTGACACTCATGTCCGTTTAACTGACATTGGGGCTCCCCAAAGCCTCCAATGCCGCTCCAAAGCCTCCAATCTTCAACCTAACATTACAAACATTTGCATACTTCCCAAATTCAGTTACTCTAAAGACTAAACACCTCATAACAACTCAAACACCAAGTTCAACTCACCAAATTCCCAAATCTTAACTTAATTGGTTCATCAAAATCACAAATTTCAAACATTCATCAAAGCTATCACAAACACAAACCATATACAGCACTATAACTGGCAACACTCACATCTCTCCATTCTGACATCCAAAAATCACAAACCCCATATCGTTGGAAAGATCAAGAGATCTTATACGACTTCCAAGAAGAACATTTTTACTAAGTTTACTTAGATTTTTCCAGAATTTCACTAAAATCCAGAGCATAATCTTACCCCTTTGAAAGTTTGAAAAGTAGCAATGCAAAGATTTGAAAAGCCATAAATAACCATAATGCATATGCATTTCATTTACATCACAATAAGTGTTTTACAATGCTTTAGTGGGCATTTTAAGCCACTTACATCAAATCCAAAATACAAACTTAACAAAAGTAACATTTTCCTAAAATGCATCTAAAGCATTGATTTACAAAAGTTAACTTGAAATACAAAATAATTCAATTATAGAGTAATGCCTTTAGTTCAATCGTCGATCTCGTGCTCTTCACCTGGAGATGGGACGGAATGGGAGGGGGTGAGCTTACGCTCGTGGGTAACATGTTTATATCCAGTAATAAGCAAAAACTAACAAAACATTCATGATCATAGCAATTTCTCACAATATTCATAAAACATATATTTCTTTACTTTGTTAAACCAAAATCACAATTCTCATAAGTTAAGCATTTTTCAAACTTGTCAACACATGCAAACACACAAACACATCAAAAATGGCTTGGCAAGTCCATAAACATGACGAACTACACAATTCCGTAAAATGGCCTTATGTAGTCATAAACTTAAGGAAGTCCTAAAAGGAATTCTGTGCCATTAGCGGGCAGGCGGGAGAAGTCTTGACTTAGTCAACGTGCATGTGACAATTTCTTGGATTGACTATACCGAACCTACATAACATGTAATTTATGCACTGAAAACATTTTTGCCCAATTGACACATTCTTGAAAACTTGATTTTCATGCACATGACATATTTCCCAATTTTCACAATTCAACAACCAAAAATCTCGTACTAATCATAATAACCATTTTTCAACTCAATCAAAAGCAACCAAATACAATACTTGCAAAGCAATTTGACTTTATTTCCAAAGTTCACACATAACAACCACATAGGACAATTTCTCAATCATTTAAAGAATCATAAGTGCTTACTAAAAAGGTAGTTGAAAAGATCATTTATTACATTTAGTTGAAAAGCATTTATAACTTATTAACACAAATATAAAAATGTCACCCACCTGATTTTCCTTGATTAGAAGCTTGTTCAAGGGTGTCCCTCTCTTTGCTCTTCTTGCCTCCCTTGCTCTTCTTCAACAACAACACAAAACCCCAATTAAATGTGTAACATCCCACCCCCGACGGGAAGGGTAAAATCGTAATTTAGAAAAGGATGAGAGTGATTGGGACTAATTAGGAATTTCCATGCATACTAGTATTGGTGAATAGTAATTTTTTGCACATCAAAAATAACTGTACATGCATTCATGATTATTTCCCGGTATTGGGTCTAAATGGAATTTTATTGTGAATAGTGTGGAAATTGTGTTTGAAAAAATTATTGGAGTGAGTTTTTGGGTGTTTTACATTTTAAGGAAATTTTAGGAATTTTTCTGGAATTTTTCGGAAACAATTTCCAGACCGGAAAAAAATCGCCAAGTGACGAACCGACTGGTTTTCGGTACTGAAAATTTCTGTCAAATGGTACTGAAATATTGGGTACATGATTTTGGGATTGAAATTAGGGCCATTGGCATTGAATGGGTCAGATTTCATTAGGGTTTTTTTATAATAAATCATATTACATGTTTTGTCTTTTCCTTCTTTGTCTTTTTCCTAACAATGACAAGTGTATTGGTGAGTCATCAATACAATTAAGGCTAACTTTATTCTCAGTTATGCCTTAATAAAAGAATGAAAAGATGAATTGGATTGCTTATTTTTCCTCATCATCCGAAACTCTCCCTTTATCTCCTTCTTTGGGTTTTCCTTTGGCTTTAGCTTAAGTACTCTCTTCTCCTCCCTTAAGTGTTCTTCCTTCATGCTTGAAAGCTTAAGCCCTCTATCTTCTTTCCATGAGAACCATGCATGAGGATTAAGTAGAGGAAGTAAAGTAGTTGGAGAGTTGAAGGGTTGGAAGCTTTAACTAGGTAAGTGTATGTTTTAAGCCTTGGTTATGAATTTAATGCATGAATTCATAATTAGTTGCATGGATTGGAAGTGATTGTGCATTAAATATGATTTATGATGCATGAATTTTGTGAAACCTATGGCTTGATTATTTGGGTATAAATGTATGTTGTGTGAGGGTAAGTGAATGAACATCGTTTAGATTGGTTTTAGCTTGGTTTTGGATTGATTTTGATGACTATTATTGAATGGAAATTAAGAGTTAAGTGCTTCCAAATTATGTCTCTTTGCCTAAGTGAAAGTAGTGATGATATAGTGGCTGATTTCTTGTCCATTTGGTATGCTTAGTGAAGTAGAATTGGACTTGGCATGATAGGAAGTGAATGGAGTAGTAAAGCTGGAAAATTGATTTTGTACCTATTGCAATGTTTTGATCATAACTAATTGTGTGGTTGAGAAAATGAGGTGAGGTTTGAACCGAATGAAACTTTAGTTGATTGGCTAATATTTCTTGTGAAATAGAAACTGTCTAATTGTAGCCTTAAGAGGTTGAATTTTGGCTTGGAAAATCATTGACATGGGCTGTGTGAACAGTACCCAAATTAGTGGCCTAAACTTTTGATGATTTTCTAGCTTAATTGAGAAGGAATTGGTGAAAATGGTCTTAATACAAGTTTCAGCCTATCTTGTTATCTTTCCATTGCCACTAATTTTGCAATTTTTCGATAAGTATATTGGGAGATATGAATTGTTGACTATTGACTGGTTATGTGCATTTTGGTGAAACCTAGCCTAAGTGTAGGTTTTGTGCGCATTATGCTTGGAAGCAAATTTAGAGATTTCTGTGATTTGAATTGACGCAAGTGATCTTCTGAAAAGTTTTAGAGGAAGTAATTATCTTGAAAATGGTATATAGCATGCTATTTTTGTATATCAGATTTGGGAGTAATGAATTTGCATAAACTGAATCTGAATTAGGTCATTGACTGCTGATTAGGGCAGTCACTTACATGACAATTTTGAGCTTGTTAATGACAGAATTGGATTCTGAGTCCTTTATGAAAATTGAAGTATGAGATCTTATCTTTTCAGTGATATAAGGTAGTGATTTTTTTGACATTTTTGCAAGGAGCTATGCTGTTTAAAATTTCTTTGTCCAGTTGGGGAATTTCGATTGGGCGATTCTTTGTTGAATTGTTTGACCTAGTTAGGAAGTGAATTTGATTTCAGGTTGTTCATGAAATAGAAAACATTGTTATTTTTCTGTGCACATTTATTGTGTAATTTTTGACTAAGGAAATGGGAAGTTATTGAATTTACAAAATCCTTCACTGTTTTGAGAGGCATTGACTGGACAGTAACTTTGATTGCATTTTTGACACCCTTAGAGGTGAAATTGGCTTTTGTGTCCTTCATAAAACTTGTAGAGCTCTCTTTTCTCTATGAAATAGACACCAATTTTGTCCAAATTGGAGTTCAGAGTAGGGAGTTATGACCTAGACAAGTTGGCATGTCGGAGGCAATTATTTCAGATATGTCATTTTAACAGGGCTAGTCGACTAGGATTCTTAGACCAGTCGACTAGTACATGTATTTTTCCTGCACTAGTCGACTACAACCTCTGACTAGTCGACTAGGATGTGTATTTTTCCTTCTTTTGCTTATAACTTTTCCGTACGACATCCGATTGACCTGATTCTTGAGACATCGGATTCGTGAAACATTGAATTTCATTTCATGAGAAATTGAGAATTTTTGGACGGGAAATTGATGTGGGTCCGGGTAATGATTCTTTAGTCACTGTTTGATTTATTTTTGGACCTATAGAGGCCCGAATTGAGTAATTTCGGTGCCGTTAGATTTCTAATTTTTAGATAGAATGTTTGTGATGGAAATTTTGGATTAAAGCCGGGAATATCATAAACATGCATTGTGCACCTTCTAATTGCTACATGTGCAACATTAAATAGTTCTGATTGAACAATTGGTAATATTTATATTCTGTAACTGTTATAGAGGCACTTTTGGAGCGCCGATCCACCGATACCACTAAGACTTCCAGGTATTAGGTCGGAAGTACAGGTGAGTAACCTAAATGGTTCATTCAATTATTATATGTCCAATGTGGGGAATAATGGAGGGATTAGGATTGTGTTTGTTTATGACTAGGTTCCGGACAGGTGGTCCGATGAATTGGGAGAACTGACATAGAAGTGTATCTGTTGTGACTCTGTGAGCTGAATTGCTTCTACTAACTGTGTGAAATTGTGATACATGAATTGATTGTACAGTTACTGCTTAATTGTGATGTGATCAATTGTGACTGGTAAAATTGTGCTATATGTACGTGAATCGTTTGCTATTACTGTGATACTGTGATTAATTGCTTGAAGTGTTCTGGATGTGCACATTGTGCATTACTTGCTACATGCTTCATTCATTTCGCCTCTCATTGGGCGCATCGATTGATATGGACTGTTAATTGGGCATATGCATTTCATACACAAATGCATAACCGGATAATAACAATAGTTGTGACCAGAGTTGCCACTAATACTGATACTGAAAAAGATCCTCGAGCTCGAAGGGAGTTAGTGTATACCCAGAGGGCTCTCCTACTCCCTAGACACATCTACTGTACACTGTTCACTGTTTATGCGCTCGGTCATAACACTGTAATCAACTGGGTGTCACATGTGCATTGTATACATATTTGATTGAATACTGGAAATGGGAACAAGGCCATAATGCCTTTCAAAATTGTGAATTGCTTGTATGTAATGACATGGTATTTTTGACTGTGATATTACTGTGAATTGATTGTGTGCTGCATGAATTGGGCGAACCATCGATGATGGTTCCTCACTGAGTTCGCAAAACTCACCCAAAATTTGCATCTATTTTTCAGGTCTTGAAGAGTACCTCATTTGACACGGGAGTATATCTACTGTATGCAAGGGACAGTTAGAGGTCGGGATCAGTTTGCGTCTGCATTAGTGTCTCATAAATTATATTCCGAAATCTCTGTAAAAGAATGCTCTGTATTTATAGTGAGCCCAATTTGGTTATGGCTTTTTGTTCATTAAATGGATTTTGTAAATTATTATTAAATGATTTTAATAACTAAAAATGTTTATTTATGAATGTGGGCTCAGATTGTTTACTGTCTATTCCGCGCACATGAGTGTAATGAAAAAAAACAAAAAAAACAAAAATTTCATACTGAGTTTCGACTGACTGATGTAGCACGCCACCCTCGCGGGGCACGAACTCAGATATCACCAACGATGTCGGGTTCGGGTCACGCGGGAGTGGAGTGTTACAAAAAGGATTCAAAATTGGAAAACCTAAAGAACCCAATGCATGAAATTGATCTTAGAATCTCTAAACCCATCCATTTCCTAAGCTTTTTGAACCACAAACACTCCAAAAATCCCAAACATTAAAACTCACTTACCTTAAATCTTCACCCAACCAAGGGGTTTCTTGGCTCAAATGAAAGCTTTAATCTTCCTCTAGCTTTTCCTTCCTGAAATTACTCCAAAACTCCTCTTGAAGACTTAGAAAAATCAAAACCTAGATAAGCCCTCTTTTCTTCCTTTTCCTTCCTCCCTACGACACTCTCTCTCCCCCTTTCTCTCTATTTTCGTTTTCTCCTCTCTTCTCATGGAAACCATTAATTTCTCTTGCCTTTTATATCCTTATTATTGCTAAAAAGTCCAAAATGCCCTTACTTGAATGCCTAAATTCTTTCCTCCTTAAGTGACATGCCCATACTACCCCTTAGGCAACTTAACACTTTATCTTTAATTCAATTAACTCAAGTCACAAACTCTCATTAATGCTAACATGCTAATTAATCCTAACACACATAAATCTTGTAAAACCCCAAAAATCATCTAATCATGCTTAATCAAATTAAAAAAAAATCAGGGGCCAACATTTCTCCCCCCTTAAAGAATTTTGTCCTCGAAATTCTTACCTGATTCGTTGAAGAGGTGTGGATACTTCTCCTTCATGGCTTCCAAGGGCTCCCACGTAGCCTCTTTAACTGAATGATTTCTCCACAGGACTTTGACTAGTTGAACTGTCTTGTTCCTTAGGACCTTCTCCTTAGTGTCCAAGATCTCCACTAGAGTCTCCTCATAACTCAAATTATCACTCAGCTGAACCTTAGTGGTCTGAATGATGTGGGAAGGATCCGATCTATACCTCCTCAACATGGACACATGAAAAACGTCATGTATCTATGACAATTCTGGTGGCAGCGCCAACCTATAGGCTAGCGGTCCGATCCTCTCTAAAATCTCATAAAGACCTACATATCTTGGAATTAACTTGCCCTTCTTGCCAAACCTCATAACTCCTTTCCAATGAGACGTCTTAAGAAACTCCTTGTCACCGACCTCATACTCCATCTCCTTCCGGTGCGCATCAATGTAGCTCTTCAATCTATCCTGAAATGCCTTAAGCCGTTGTTTAATCATATTAACCTTTTCCACTGTCATATATAATAATTCTGGTCCTATCAGTTTCCTCTCTCCTTCTTCATCCCAGCATATCAGAGTTCTACATTTTCACCTATACAGTGCTTCATAAGGAGCCATCTGAATGCTCGAATGGTACAAATTATTATAAGCAAATTCGACCAATGGAAAATGTTCATCCCAAGCTCCTTTGAAATCCATCACACATGCCCTAAGCATTCCCTCAAGGGTCTGAATGGTCCTCTCCAATTGACAGTCCGTCTGAGGATGAAAAGTTGTGCCAAAATTCAACTTGGTCCCTAAGGCCTCTTGCAAGCTTCCCCAAAATCTCAAAGTAAATCGAGGATCCCTAGAACCCCATGTAATCTAATTATCTCGTCAATGTACTTCTTCGCTAGCACATGCAAAGAATCCGTATGTTTAATTGCTAGAAAGTGGGCTGACTTCGTTAACCGATCAATAATGGCCCATATGGCATTATGCTTCCTACTAGTCTTGGGCAATCCCATCAGAAAATCCATAGTTATCCTTTACCACTTCCATTCAGGAATGGACAATGGACTTAACATGCCTGAAGGTTCCTGGAGTTCAGCCTTGACTTGCTGACACACTAGACACTTGCTCGCATATTCTACTACATCTCTTTTCATGCCTTTCCACGAAAAATGCTCTTTCAGATCTCTATACATCCTGGTGGAACTGGGGTGGATTGCATAAGGCGCATTGTGTGCCTCATCCAAAATCTCAGCTTTCACCTCCTTGGCATTCGGGATGCAAAGTCTACTTCTGACAACCATAAGTCCATCATCCCTCACTAACACTTCAGATTTCTTGCCATTTTGAATTTCTTCTCGGAGCTTATTCAATTATGCATCCTGTGCTTGTAATTCCTTAACTTTCTCCCTGCGTATTGGCCTCACTCTGAAATTTGCAATTATACAATCTGGTTCCTCCTGCTTTAAGCTTATCATGAGCTTTACCATTTCTTCCAATAACGGTAAATAAATTGTCTGAACATGAGCTATCGATGCTTTCCTACTCAAGGCATCCGCCACTACATTTGCCTTTCCTGGGTGATATTCAATCATTAAATCATAATATTTGAGCAACTCTATCCACCTTCTCTGTCTCAAATTCAGGTCCTTCTGACTTAACAAATATTTGAGGCTCTTGTGATCAGTAAAGATCTTCGTCTGCACCCCATACAAATAGTGTCTCCAAATATTCAGGGCAAACACCACTGCTGTCAATTCCAGATCATGGGTTGGGTAATTCAGTTCATAAGGCTTTAGCTACCACGAGGCATAAGCTATTACCTTGTCTCCTTGCATCAATACACAACCCAAACCCTTCCTTGAAGCATTATTGTATATTGTATAACCCTCCTCTCCGATGGGCAAAGTCAGAATTGGAGCACTTGTCAGTCTGTGCTTAAGCTCCTCAAAGCTTTTTTGACATTCATCACTCCAGATAAACTTCTGATTCTTCCTCAATAACTTGGTCATAGGGGCAGCTATCATCGAGAATCCTTCAACAAATCTCCTATAGTAGCCTGCCAGACCCGGAAAAATTCTTACCTTTGCCACTGTCATCGGTGCGTGCCAATTCACTACTACTTCTATTTTCCTAGGATCAACATGTACCCCATCTTGAGAAATCACATGTCCAAGGAAAATCACTTCGTGAAGCCAAAATTCACATTTGCTGAATTTGGCATAAAGCTCTTTCTCCCTTAATCTCTACAACACTATCCTGAGATGTTTCTTATGTTCTCCCTCACTCTTGGAATAAACCAGAATGTCATCGATAAATACTATGACAAACTGATCCAAACACTCCTATTCATAAAATCCATAAATGTAGTCGGAGCATCGGTCAATCCAAAGGGCATGACCAGAAACTCATAATGCCCGTAGCATGTCCTGAAGGCTGTTTTACTTACATCAGACTCCTTGATTCTAAGCTGATGATAGCCTGACCTGAGATCAATCTTGGAAAAGACCCTTGCTCCTTACAACTGGTCAAACAAATCATCAATCCAAGGCAGAGGGCACTTGTTCTTAATAGTCACCTTGTTGAGTCTTCGATAATCGATACACATACGCCATGTCCCATCCTTCTTTCTGACAAATAGAACCGGTGCTCCCCATGGTGACGAGCTTAGTCTGATGAACCCCTTCTCTAGCAACTCCTCCAACTGTTCCTTAAGCTCCTTCAGCTCCACTGGAGCCATTCTATACGATGGTATATAAATGGGTGCGATTCCGGGAATCAAGTCAATAGCAAACTCGATTTCTCTTACTGATGACAAACCAGGTAGCTCCTCTGGAAATACGTCTGAAAAGTCCTTCACTACTGGAAAATCCTCTAACCTTGCTTCATTCACCTCAGTATCCACAACATGCGCCAAGAAGGCGTCACACCCCTTTTTCATCATTCTGGCAGCTAATAAAGCTGAAATAATTCTTGGCGACGGCATTCTCCTGTCTCCTCTAAAAATTACCTTCTCACCATTTCTCAGATCAAATTCTACCACCTTAAGACCACAATCCAACTTTGCTTAATACTTTTCCATGGCATCCATACCCAATATCACATCTAGACCCTTCAGCTCTAGAGACAACAAGTATACTACCAAACTAGCACCCTCAAAAACCAATTCACAGTCCCTATACACTCGACTGATTATCACACTCCTCCCTATAGGTGTACTAACAAGCAAAGGACTACTCAAAGGCATTGAATTCACATCATGTAAAGTCATACTTGCAGAAACAAAAGAATGCGTCGAACCAGAATCAATTAACACAAATACTGCAGAATTGAATAACTGAGCAATACCAGTGATAACCTCAGGAGCAGCTGCAGCTTCCTCTCTGGTCATGGCAAATACCCTGGCTTGTGCCTGACCCTGGCCCCTTGGCCTTCCTAGAGGATTTACCTTCCTTGTAGCCCAGAACTGCCCATCTCTGTGACTGGCCTGGGTGCCACTGTTTCTGATCTTCTTGGGGCTTGCGATTGCAACCTCTCTTGCCTTACTACCTGGGGACAGTCCCTGATCATGTGCCCCTTCTCTCTGCATCGAAAGCAAGCTGCAAATAGCTTGAAACACTCTCCTTTATGAAGTTTCCCATAATGTTCACATTGGGGTTCGTGTATTTGCTTTTGCCCGTCCTTCCTGTGCCTCCCACACTTGAGGCTTGCACTGAGACTACTCTAGATTGCTTGTTCTTAGCAAGACCACTACTTCCCACTTCACTCTGCATATGAAAGCTCTTTATACCCCTCTCTACCATTGGAGCACTCATCCCCCTCTTGGAAGACTGTTCACAATTCTTCCTCTTCTTGTTCACTTCAGACTTAATATTCTCCAGTGTTTTAGCCTAGAGTGCAACGTCTATCAGCTGTTGGTAGTCACAAAAATTGTGGATCAACACCTTCTCTTTGATCCCAAGGTGAAGTCCCCCCTCAAATTTGCGACACTTGTCCTCTTCATTTGCCATGATATTAGCCGCATACCGAGATAGTTGGGTGAATTTCAGCTCATACTCGCTCACACTCAGTTCCCTCTGTGTGAGATTCAGAAATTCTCTGGCCTTCTCTTGAATATAGACCCTTGAGAAGTACTTCCTCCGAAAAGCTTCCAGAAAGTCCCTCCATGACAGCACTGGAGGCATAGCCTGACTGTGGGGCACTAATTCCCACCAGTGGAGTGCATCCCCTTGCAGCAAGCTAACTGCGTAGTCCAACTTCTCCTCGTCAGTGCACTTCATCTGAATCAGGACCCTCTCGATCCTCTTCAACCATGCTTCTACCTCCTTAGGGTTAGTATTCCCATGGAAGTCAACAACCCTATACCTACGGATCTTATCATACTGGTCACTCCGATCCACAGGAGCTGGCATTGGCACTCGTGACCCTTGGCCCATAGCATAGGTGAAAGACTGGGCAAAGGCTTGAAAGAACTGAGGATCCATTTGAGGCATCGGAGGAGGCGGTGAAGGCTCCTCATGCTACACACTAGGTGCCTCAAAATCTAGAGCAGAATGTGTCCCCGCATCTTGTGGGACATACGATTCATCCGTGCTCCCTTGGCGAGAGCCAGATCGAGACAAAGCTCCTCGAGTCCTTTTTTGAGTCGGCATTTCACTCCTTCAATTTTAAAACCATTTAAAAATCTTTATTTGATTCAAAACATTTTCAAATCATGCAAAGCAATTCAAAACAATGCAAGTTGTTTATTTAAAACAATGTATGTGGATCATGAAAAATAATGCATGCTCACTTCATCCTTAAAAACCACCCACTTAGTCGCCTAGGAGATCACTAAACCTAGTCGCTCTGATATCACAACTGTTGGACCCCGCTTGATTAGTGTGCGCTCACCACTATTAAGGAATGACAGCAAATGACCTACAGGGTTTTAAACACAAGGTGTAAGACTCCGAATGTTGAGCTCCGAAAATGGAGTCAACAGTTGTGATAACAAAGCAAGCTCGAGTTTCATGACTTCGCAAGAGAGTTGGGCTCCGGAAGCAAGCGGGGTCCAACAATATGAATGATTAAATTGTATTAGATATGAAATATTGTGAATTATGTGTTATATGACTGGGTGAGCCATCGATGATGGTCACTCATTGAGTTCGCAAAACTCACCCAAACTTTGTAATTATTTTTCAGGATCAGAAAAATACCTCGTTAGGCCAACGAGAGTATACTTACAGTATTCAAGTGAAGGATAGAGGTCGGGATCAGTTCGCGTCTACATTGCATTTCTCTATTTTGTATTGAATTGTATATTCCACAACTTTTTGTACAAATTTGTATTCCAAAATGACTCAAGTATTTTGTATTTGTGAAAGGGCTCAAATGGCTATTGAAAATTTTCTTGATGGTTTTGTGTTATTTTTATGAATGAATATGGGTCCAATTTGAGTATCGATTTTCGCATATTGTATTTGTGGTTCAAAAAAAATTATACCAATTTCTGAATGATTGAGTTCTTTAACTCGCCACCCTTGCAAGGCACGGCCTCGAATATCACCCATCGATGTCGGGTTCAGGTTTTGCAGGAGTGGGGTGCTACAAAAACAAACCAATGACTCTAGCATTAATTCAAAATATCTGTGGCAGTCAAAATGGGTCATGTTAATCAGAAAAGACTTGACAGGTTATTGAAGGATGAGATCTTTATGGGCTTGGATAATGATCCATTACCTACCTATTAATCTTGTATTGAAGGAAAAATGACGAGAATCTCATTTCCTTCTAAAAAAAAAGATTTGAATCCATGTTGGACCTGGTACACATTGATGTATGTGGGCCCATAAACATACAAGCTAGAAGAGGATATGACTTCACAACCTTTATAGACGATTACTCTAGACATGGCTATTTGTATATGATGCATAAAAAGAGTGAGTCCTTTTAAAGGTTCTAATAATTCAAAACTGAAGTTGAGAAGCAGCTAGGCAAGCCATTAAAACAACTTCGACCAGATCAAGGTGGTAAGTACTGATATGTGAATTCTAACAATTTCTAATTGACAATGGAATTGTTTCCAACGTGTCAACTCCTTGATCACCTTAACAAAATGGTGTAGCTGAGAGGAGGAATAAGACTCTATTGGAAATGGTAAGATCAATGATATCCTACGCTAGCCTTCCAGAATTGTTTTGGGGATGTGCCATACAAACGACAACTTATCTTCTTAACTTTGCTCCTTTCAAATTAGTGCCTAAAACACCTAGGGAGTTATAGACTAGCCGAGTGCCTTCATTGCAGTACTTAAGGACTTGGGGTTGCCTAAACTATGTTCTAAGGCCTGAATCCACAAAGATGGAACCAAGGTCAGAAATATGTTTGTTTGTAGGATATCCTAAGGTACACGAGGGTACTATTTTTTATAGTCCTCATGATAGAAAGGTATTTATGTCAAAAAATGCGACCTTCTTGGAGGAATAATTTGTGAGAAATCACTAAGGAAGAAGTGAAGTAGTACTAAAGGAGTTAGTTATTTAATCCAGACCAAGAGTTAATTTGGATATAGCAGGACAAGATGTCAAAATGGATTCAAGAGTTGAATTGAAAGAGTAGCCTGAACATTAAGTAGTGCCTAGACATAGTGGGAGGGTTATAAGACAACCAGACAGGTATCTAGGTCGAGGAGAAGGCATAATTGCCATATCAGACTAAGAAGAAATTGATCTCATTACTTATACACAGGCTATTAATGATGTTGATGTAGAAAAATGGTTCAAGGCTATTGAATCAGAAATAGATTCCATGTACACCAATGAAGTCTGGATCCTTGTAGATCTACTACCAGAGGTAAAAACCATAGGGTGTAAATGGATATTTAAAAGGAAAAGAGGATCGGATGGAAAGTTAGAGACTTTTAAAGCTAGATTGGTAGCTAAAGGCTATACTAAAAAAGAGGGTATAGACTATGAGGAGACTTTTTCTCCGGTTGCCATGCTTAAGTCCATCATAAATTTTTTGACTATAGCAGCCTATTTTGATTATGAAACATGGCAAATGGACGTCAAGATTGCATTTCTTAATGTGGATCTTGAGGAGACCATTTATATGGCCAAACTAAAAGGATTCATTGAGCCAGGTAGTGAGCATAAGGTATGCAAATTGCAAAGATCCATTTATAGACTTAAGCAAGCATCTAGGTCTTGAAACATTAGGTTTGATAAGTCTATCAAAACCTATGGTTTCATACAAAACCTATATGAGCCTTGTGTCTATAAAAGGATACAAGAAGGCAAGTTTATTTTCCTAATTCTATATGTTGATGACATTCTACTCATTAGGAATGATGTAGAAATATTATCTACAGTTAAAGGAAGGCTGAATGAACAGTTTTTAATGAATTAGGAGAGGCTAACTATGTTCTAAGGATCAAGCTTATAAAAGATCGTAAGAACATAGATAGCCTTATCTCAATTAACCTACATTGAGAACAACTTAATAAGTTTGCCATGCAGGATTCTAAGAGGGGTTTTACACCTACTATACATGGAATCAAACTTTCAAAGGAGCAAGCACCTAAGACCCAAGACGAGGTCAAACGCATGCACAATATTCTATATGCTTCAATAGTTAGAAGTTTAATGTATGCTATGATTTGCACTAGACCGGATATTTGTTACGTAGTGGGACTGGTAAGTAGATTCCAATCTAATCTAAGAATAGAATATTAGACTGTGGTTAAGTGCATACTGAAGTATCTTCGTAGGATGAAGAACTTAATGCTTATATCCGGCAGGATATACAGATTCCGATTTCAAATCAGATGTTGATTCAAGGAAATCAACTTCTGGTTCTATATTTATTTTAGGAGGTGGAGCCATAGTCTGAAGGAGTGTCAAGCAATCTTGTGTTGCTAATTCAACTATAGAGGCTGAATATGTTGCTACTTATGAAGCAGCAAAAAAAGTAGTATGGTTCCATAAGTTCCTAAATGATTTGAAGGTAGCTCCTGAGGAAGAAAAGGCCATTACATTTTATTGTGATAATAGTGGGGTAGTGGCTAATTCTAAAGAACCTCGGAACTATAAAGCTACCAAACACATTAAGAGAAAGTATCATCTCATAAGGGAGATAATATAACATGGTGAGGTGAATATGGTAAAAAATTGCATAGAGCAAAACCTTGCTGATCCATTTACGAAGACGATGTCTTAAAAAAATTTTGAGGGTCACCTAGAAGGGATGAGAATGAGGGATATGCCAAACTTGTTTTAAGGCAAGTGGAAAATTGTCAGGGTTTTGTAAATATAGTGCCCTGGAAAGTAAGTGTATTTACATATAACTTCATCTTCTTTCAGTTATGTTTTTGTAATGAAAATATTTATTATTAATAAAACAAAAGAGTTTGGTTTATTTGTATGAGCATATTATAACTAGTATAAGGTACCAAGATTCTTTTGTAAGTAATATACATATACATAGAGATGTATAGGAAATATGTATATTATTAGAATCTAAATTAATTGATTCACAATTGAATAATCAAGTTGGTCGCTTGATTATGGTTTAGATTGTAGTGTTGCGATTTATCTCCGAATAAGTAAAGGAGTTTACTTCAGGGGAATGATGAGTTTATTATCATGATAGTAGTTGACTATCGATAATAGTACTGTTAAATGAATTTGGAATCATGTTTGTTCTTAACAAATTAGTAGGTCGTGTCTTTAATCTTAAAACATACATTTTAGCATTCTTTTATTACGAACTACAATCTTGTTGAGTGGTAAACTCATGTGTGTTCCATTATAATTCTTAATATGATCGAAATAGATTTTTATAGAGTATCAATCTAGTGTTTTCATTTTGGAATTATTAATTGAAACATGTATTAAGGAACATTCACTTAAATAAAGAGTTTATA
Source organism: Erythroxylum novogranatense (assembly GCA_029891385.1). Taxonomy (NCBI): domain Eukaryota; kingdom Viridiplantae; phylum Streptophyta; class Magnoliopsida; order Malpighiales; family Erythroxylaceae; genus Erythroxylum; species Erythroxylum novogranatense. The sequence continues at coordinate 64,649,258 of CM057235.1, read as the reverse complement.
GTGGTATAATCACTTCTAGATGTTTTACGAAGATTGGTGATTAAACTGACGCTAGTAGTTTGATAGACTAGCTACCCATTAAGTCTTAACACTAAGATGAGATCTTAGTGTGTTAATCACTATATAGAATAAAGCAGGAGATCTCGAAGAAAAAACCAAAATAAGGGCAAAATAGTAATTTTAACTTTTATTGTGCGGAGGTCTATAATATGTTTCATAATATAGTTTGCAATTGGACATCTAATTTGAAACATGTGTTCTCATAATACTTAGTAATTCAAGAGTTCAGCTAATTGTCTTTAGTGGAATGACATTTGGTTAATAAGTTGGAATTAATTCTAATGAGATTAAATTAATTTCGGGCTTATTGGAGCTTGAATTATACAAGTCTAATTAGATTTCTCAGTTAGCTTCTAGGAAAGGTTATCAAGCAAAGTAAAAAAAAAAATAGAGGTTACTGGAAACAAAATAAAAAAAGAAAAGACCGAATTAGATTCAGAATAATAATATCGAAACAATTTAATTAAGAGTTAATTAAATTGGATTTTAGGCCTATGATTAAATGTTGGGCTTACACTAATTAATTATTAATTAGAAGCCCAAAATGAACATTTAATATTAGACTAGATTTTGGTTTCATTTGATTAATTAGATTAATTAAATTGAAACAATATTTGTAATGACAAAAGGTGGGCAAAATCGAAATATATAATGATGTAGATTTCGGTTTTGCCCTCTTTTTGTCTTTACAAATATTGATGTAGATTTTGGTTTTACATAGCTAAATGGACAACTACACATTTAGCATTGAATTGCTAAATATAAGGTGGGTTTTTATCATGTTTTATCATCATTAAATGGTTTAATGGTGTCCTCATTAAATGGTTAATGGTTTTCATTTAATGTTGGCATGTAGAAAGACATACAAACCTTTTAGCATTCATTTGATTAAAGAAGGAGAGGGTCTCATTTTGTTTTTTTTTTCTTTTCATCTAGCCATTTTAAAACAAATGAGAATGTCTCATTTATTGCTCTCTCTCTTTCATTTTTGAAATTAAGAGAATGAAGTGGTGATTTTGGTATCTTAGACTTCCTTCTCCTTTCTTTCATAAGCTAGCCGAAATTAGGAATGAGAGTGTCTCATTTTGGTTCTTTCAACTAGTTGACCATAAAAGGAAAACCTCTACAATATTTCTTCTCCTTTCCTACCAAAGGATCTTGTTAACTAAGTTGTCTAAGGAGAACAAATGGTAGATCGAATTGGTTGAACAAAACTTGACACCCTCACAAGGATTTCACTCTATACGCTCAAAATGTTGAGGGTTCATGAAGCTCTGAAATCAAAACATAGCAAGTTATTTCCATAAGCTTGCTCAATAATCATATCTCCACCATTAAACAAAGTGAACCTAATGTATAGGTTGTATCGTGGTTTAGGTAAGGTATGAAAAAAGGAACTTTCTGGCTAAATAAATTGAAGGGAATCGTATAAACTTATCCACACAAGTTTCAACTTAAATCAAAACTCACTTGATTCAAATAACATCCCATTCAATTACTTTTTTTTCTTTTTTTCATCTTTTTTAAAACAAATATATGACAGAGGGGATTTTGTTTTTTGTTTTTGTTTTTATTTTTACTTCTCCTTCATTTTATAAAAAATCAAAATAATGTAACTTGAATCATCTAAGTAACTTTTCATGGAAATAGTCAAAATCCTATGCAAATAAGCTCGATACAATTCCTTCAATTTAAGGGTTCAAAATTATTAAGGATATCAACAACAAAACGGTAAATTCATCTTATAACAAGGTTGTTATGCAAGAAAGAAAGGTTAAGGCTCAATTTTTTTCTAGGGATAAAAATTAAGGTAGGCTTTGTAGGTCAAAAATGGTTATCTTAAATGCCCTCATTATCTTTATACACATATTCATCAAAAATATGGTCTCAATACATATTCAAAAGCAAGTTCTAGCATAGACAAGCTATGTTTGATAACATACAACAAAAGATATATATGACATGTGTGATGAATGCTCTTAGGCTCAAAGCTCACATAGGTGTCAAAAATTACATCAAGTCTTGCACACTTTCATTCAATAAAATCAATGAGATACTTGAAAAAATTTAATAAAAGCACCAAGCATGCTTGTCACTCTCATGCATTAGATCTTAAACTAAAAACGTATCCTAACTTAAAAAAATTTTATGAACAACAATAAGAAAATTATGAATCTATCATGAGGAATAATTAATATATGAATCAACATATCATAAGTCCAAACAAAATCATAAAGCTTATCATAATATACACATTTGCTCCCCCACACCTAAATTATACATTGTCTCTAATGTATGCATAAGATACTTGCAGCTTAATAAAGATAATCAAAGAAAATAAAGAATAGAGGACTCCCCTAGGATGTGAGCATTGGAAGGGGCATGTACTATGGTGTCAGAGGGCATGGAGGTACAACCCTCATGAATTGAAGTAGAGCATCCAAATTTTTCTCCATTTTGAAAATTTTATATTCCAATCTATCCAGTTGAGAATAATAATCTTGTCGGATCTACAGAGCTGGAAGATATAATATTGGGTGAACGGTATTATGCTCTTGTTGTCTTGACGATGAACCTCTCTTGGTGCGATTTTGAAATGTTCTCCATTGTTTTTCAATAACACCTATCCTGCTTAAACAAATTCTATCTAGAGGTTCCATCTCACAGGCTATATGTATATTAGTGTCAGTCGAATTAAGTTAATTCAAATTAATAGCCAAATGAGTGATAAGAGGACTAAGACATAAATGTTTATTTTAATATAAAATATTGTTTAATCGCATTGCCAACCAATCACCTAAATTGACACTCACATTATTCTCCATACACCAAAGAAAGAAAAATTAAGCCTTAGTACATATACATGCAGTAGCCTTTCGGCCAAAATAACTAAAGGCTAAGAAACGCTGCATGTAAATCCACTTCATTTTGTTGAGATCACTACCCTTCAATTGACTAGGATTATAAGGAAAAAAGATTAGAAGACATTGATTTCCATGCTTGAAAAGAGTTGAACTTACTATAGTCCATGACAAATTCTTTATAAAGAGTTGAATAAGCATAATCTTCATTTATTAACCCTAAGGCTAAATTGAACTCAGTGACACTCTATTTGAATTCGACTCCCATTAATCTATATTGAATCATATTGGGACTAAAAGTAAATTTGTCCAGTTTGTCAAATTTAAAAGTAGTGTAGAACTCCTTAGTTAATTAAATAAAAATAGGACAACTAATCAATGCAAAGTACTTCCAACTCATATCGATAAGCAATTGTCAAAATTTTCCTTAATATCTAATTCTTCTAAGGAAGGGTAGTGAACATACTTACCCAAAACAATATGTCAAGTTTTAATAACAGTGTACCATTATCGTCGCACTTTGGTGTTGAAAGTAAGACATCCATGTAAATCTGACTTAACAGGTGGTAGAATATAAGTGTTTTTTTTGCAATTCATGCACGCTTCCATTTGTAAGGTAATGTAAGTTCACAATTAAATCCAATTTAGTTTTATCAACTTCTACACCCCTGGATGAAATCGCATGCCCTAAAAAAATGCTTTGATCTACTATAAAGTGACATTCTTAAACACTGCATCATTTAAGAACCTTAGATAAATGATTTAAAAATCATCAAATGAATCTCCATAAATAATGAAATCATCCATGAATACTTTAATGCAATTCTCAATATACTCAAAAAATATACTCATCATGCATCTTTGGAACATACCTGGGGCATTACACATACTGAATGACATTTGTCTAAAAGCATAGTTCCAAAGGGACAAGTGAATGTAGTCCTTTATTGATCCTCTTAAGCAATTGCTATTTGATAGTAACCTAAAAAACCATCCAAAAAGTAGAAACATGATTTACCAGCAAGTCTTTTTAATATTTGATCCATAAAAGGTAATGAAAAATGGTCCTTTCTAGAAGCTAAATTAAGTTTTATAAAAAATATGCACATTCGCCACCCATTCTATATCATCATTAGTACCAATACATCATTCTGTTTTTATAAAACTATTATACCATTTTTTTGGGCATAACATACACTAGACTTACCCATTGGCAATTTGAGATTGGATAAATTATACTTGCATTGTAGCACCCCACTCCCGTAAGACCCGGACCCGACATCGATGGTAATGTCCGAGTTTGTGCCCTACGAGGGTGGCGCGATTCAACACTCAGTCAAATCACAGTATAAAATTTTCCTTTAACACACACATACACTTACGTTACATAAATCAAAATCCTCACACTAATGCAGACGCAACTGATCCCGCCCTCTTATGTCACTTTGCGATCACTATACACCCGTTACCTAACGGGATATTCTTCTAAGTCCTGAAAAACAATTGCAAATTTTGGATAAGTTTTTGCAAACTCAATGAGTGACCATCGCCGATGGTCCGCTCACTCATGTACAGAAACAATTTATAACATAAATTCACATCTCTGTCTATTTGGTCTCATTTTACAGTTCACATAGATCTAACTTTATCTCATAATACACTTTCTCAAAATTGCCCATTTACACATTTACAGAAATCCACATTCCAACATCCCATTTTTGATACAAACATATTTCACTCGCTTACCATTTATTATCATTTGGCTGTGACCGAGTGCCTAAACTGTCCCATCGAAGGGCTCAATGATATCTGACCCTTATCCAACGCTGGATAAGGGGCTCGCTATACGTTGAGCCCAAGGCTCTGAATCATTCATGAGCTCGAAGCTCATTTTCACACATTGAGTTAAAAGCTCTAATCGGTGGCAACCCTGGTCAACAGCTCTAATATTTCATACAACACTAAGCATATCACAATTTGTCATACATTCTATAATTAGATGTACCCCATAACTGTTTTCACACCAGTGTATGGCATTTTGCCTATCATTAAATCCAATATATCAAAATGAATGCAGCATGTAACACATTTTTAATTTATTTCAGTGTTGTGACCAAGTGCCTGAATTGTCCCTATAAGGGAACATTAATCGTTGAGCCAGAGGCTCTAAAACTGTCCCACTAAGGGCTCATAAATAGTTGAGCCAGAGGCTCTGAAACTGTCTCATTAAGGGCTCATTAATCATTGAGCCAGAGGCTCGGAAACTGTCCTATTAAGGGCTCATTAATCATCGAGCCAGAGGCTCAGAAACTGTCCCATTAAGGGCTCATTAATCATCGAACCAGAGGCTCAGAAACTGTGGGGGCTCGAGGCCCAATTATAACGTTGAGCTAAAAAGCTCTGATCAGTGGCTGCTTCGGTCACAACTATCATTAACCGATTTTGCGTTCATGAATGAACGGCATGTGCCACAATTCAATCACTTTATTCATGTATTCCTATATCACGATCAGATAATCAATTCACAAATTGTCACATCAAAAACACATTCACAATTGCACATACCCATCACATTTCTATATCAAATCACTTCAATACTCCGGACCTTCTGTCCGGAGTTCACAATCAACACTGTCCCACCATTATACTTCAGAGAATTAAAATCACTTAATTATAACACTGAATAATTTGAGAACAGTCTAGGTCACTCACCTGGCTTCCGCACTAAGGAAGTCTCAGCAATATAGGTGGGCTGACTTTCCAAATGCCTCTATCACAATTCAACCACTCTATTTTACACATTGCCCAATCAGAAATAAAACTCATGTAGCAATTTACAACAAATACGTATCATGCACCTCCGTGACATTCCCGACACTATCCCAAAAATTTCCCCGTCAACAACATCCCTAAATATCAGAACTCAATTGATACTCAAATCAGTCAATTCGTTTTATAAATCCAAAAGTTAATTTCCAACATATAACCATATTTTACACTTAACTTCTATCCCAAATTTCAAACCTTTAAAGACAGATTCAACACTCCCCTCTTTCATAACGAGGAGACCGTTGTCTCTAGTTCATAACAACTCAGAAAATATCTCCTTTGACAATCTGTACAAAAAGTTATGGTTTAAAAACCAAAGCATGATTATTTAGGAAAAGGGGTCCTCACCATGGCAAAAAGAAGCTCGTCGCGGCGAAGGTTTGAGCTCGCCGCAGCGTGCTCCCTTATTTACGTCGCAGCTTGTGCCTTTGCGCGCACCACGACGTGCGGGCCTGCGTGCGTCGTGACGTGGGAGCTTACCCGCATTTTGGCGCAGCAAATTCACGCCCATGACGTCGGGACGTCTTGAGCAATCTCCTCCCGAATCCTGATTTTTAACCATTTCAATCCAATTCTCCCGATCTATTCAACACATAAGTCATCTAAACATTACAACATCACTCACACTCCAATTTCCAACTCATTTCCAAACCAAACACACTCACAAACATTAAAGATTAACCATAATCGTAAACCCTATACACCCAACATCTCAATAACCGATTCTTTAGCTATAATCACTCAAAACATAAATCAATCAACTAGTCAAGAGGAAAAAAACTTAAACTTACTTGAATTTGGCTTCAAAAACCTTCAAACTCTTCATGATTTCATCAAAACTCAAGCCTTTCCCTTCTCTTCTTCTCTCCCACGACCTCACTCCCATTCTTTTCTTTCACAAACCCTAATTTCCCCTTTTTATACCCTCTTTAATAATGAAAAGTCCATTTTTCCCCTTCCTTAAACCTTAAACTTTATAATCTTAAGTATCTTGCCCAAAATGCCCTCATACCAATTCTTATAACTTTACTATTTCAATTCAAAAATTTCGACCCTTAGGGACTGAATTGAGATTCAATCCTTTCAAAATCACTCGCTGTCATGCCTATCAATTTCCAATTCAATCAATTCATTTGTTTGGCTTTCATAAATCTTTTCAAATTTCCATAGCTCATGCTAACAAAAATTCCTAAATCATGTCTTTAATGAAGTGTCAATTGGACAATCATTTTCAGTACCGGAAATCTCATCGGTAACCACTTTGAAATTTTATCCAGAATACACATAAATCACTCCAATTTCATTTTTCAAACACAATTTCATACTTTTCACAAAGACACAAAAAGCCGGGAATTGTCACAAGTGTATGAACAATCTTGTGCATTTGCAATGATTACTTTTCATATCTATATAGAGGCCATTTTATGCATGTACACCGAATTACACGAACAAAAATTACAACCCGATCCAAATTTACTATTTTGTCTTTCCCCTCGGTAATGGGATGTTACATGCATCCAAAAGTTTTAAAATTTCTTTCATTTCCATATCCTTCATTATTGGATTGAGTCTTCTTTGGGTTTCACATTTTCATTTAACATTCTCATCTAAAAGAATCTTGTGCATGCAAATCGCTGGATTGATCCCTTTTATGTATGCTAAAGTCCAACCAATTGCAGTTTGTATTCTTTTAGTAGTGCCACCACTTTTTCCCCTTGCCTTTCAGTCAACCTTTTTAAAATGATCGTTGGTAATGATTCTCCACACCTAAATAGACATATTTAAGGTGATTAAGTAAGGCCTTCAATTTGATCTTTAGAACCAACAAAATAGAAGGTAGCATTTTCTTGTGATTTATAGCAAGTTCAACATTCAAAGTTTTCGAATCTATTTCAATTGCTGATAACAATTCTGCAACTTAACAAGTTTCATCAATTTGCTCATTCACTTCTGATTTGGCCTTAAACTTTAGCTCATCTTCAATATTTTCTTCATTAAACATATCCTGCACAAATGAATCCATAATATCCATATGATAGACTGATTGAAGATCATTAGGGTATTTTATTGCTTCAAAAATATTGAACTTTACAATCTCTCCATTAAACTCTATCGAAACAGTACCCTCATCTACATCAATTTTCATCTTGGTCACCTTCGTAAATGGCCTACCCAATAGAATCGAAGCCGAATGTTCCACACTATCCCCATCCATTTTTAAGTTTGTTCTTCTGTCACCCTTTGTGGTTTCATTTTAAAGCAATCAAAATGAAATTCCTTCAAGGATTTCTGTGGATCTTCATTTGTAAGACCATGAAAAATAAGCAGTAAGTAAATTAAAATAGATTTCAATTTGAATTCTATCTCAACATTTGGAAATTGAATGCATAAAGGTTATTAATTCAAATTCGGTGCCACTAACTCCCTCAATGTTCTCAAGTTGAGATTTGCCATCTTTTCATCTGCTTCTTAAAAATTAGAGTCTTCACCAATTGTTAGATCTACTTCAACTAATTGTTAGATCTACTTTAACTTTCACGTCTGAAGGTGAATGACCGCTTCCTTGCTTAGTCTCTTTTCTCAAATGACATACTGTCTGCTGAATTTTTGGATTATAATGCAATTTATCTATATGGGAAGCACGAGTGATACAAGACAAGACGTTAACAATAATTGTAAAAAAAAATCAAAGAAATTAAAAAACTTGAAATAGGTCCTCAGCAATGGTGCCAAATTTTGGTCAAGTTATCGAAGCTCCTAAAATAATTTTGGTTCTCCAGACTTTTGTAGTAGTTGTGGAACCAGGTCGAATCCCTAGAGAATTGAATACTAGTTTCTTAATTTCAAGCGATAAGATTAAATAGGGAGGGGGTTGATGAATAACTGATTGACTGAAATTAAGTTGAAATCGAAATTAAATTGAAATCAAATTAAATCAACTAAATTTAAAATTAAAAAAGTCAAGATTACTAAACTCCAATTCAAGGGAAAGATCTCATCTAATTGTAATATTGATCATTGGTATAAAAAGAATATTTTCACTTTCAAGCAATTAGTCCAAAACATATTAGGATAGTCATAATAAGTCTCAAAATTTCCCAAATTAATTGGTTCAAACCTAGCATTCAAACCACAACTTATCATCTATTGACTGGGTGTGATAGCATTCCATATCATATAAATGATAGCAATAAGCTCCGTGAAAAAGACTAAACCCTAAATTAAATAATCGAGATAGTTGCAACTATTTAATTTAGTTTTCTTGTTTATTATAAGTTAAATATGGAAATTCATAAATAACATATTTACTATTTGTACCAATCCTTCATGACAATTACAAATCACTGAATTATTAGATAGCGATATAATAATCAATATTAAATTAATTTGTCAAATTAATTAAATATCAATCATTTATGAAATATGAGAACTCAAAACAAGAAATATATGAATTAAAATGTGAAGAAAAGTGAGAACATAAAACCTCACAAGGTTATAATTAGAGTATTGAATCCCTTAAATTAAAACGATGAGTTTAGCCATACATGGATTTGTCTCAAATAACAAAAATAGAAGAAAGACTAATCTAATCTTAATCTAACTTTAACTTATAAAGATGTCTATCTAAAACAAATTCAAAATAAAATTCCTACATTATAAGGATAAGGCAAAGTCTTCCAGTTGAATCCTAACTTTTCAAATGATTAGCCTTATTCACTACATCATCACTTTATCCAAAATTTTTCATTATCATCGATAGAATCCCAATTCAATGCAATCTCCACTTTTCATCTCCTAAAACAAAACAAACAATAATTTTCATATTTAAGTAAAAAAATAATTCTAAAACAAAGGAGATAATATCAAATAATATGTCAAGATAAGATCTTGTCAAAGTTCCATTCTAAATATAGAAGAGTTTCTCTTACCTATCTCTGCTTTGCAGATGTCTAGTTCTCTTCTCTACTGCTCATCCTGAATCTATTAAGCTATTGATTGATACTCTTAGTGGGTTTTCTGAGATATCAGGTCTCAAAGTGAATCTTAATAAAAGTCATTTTGTCTCCTCGACAATTGAGAAGTCTATGTAGGACATTATTAGATATCAGGTCTCAATGTGAATCTTAATAAAAGTCATTTTGTCTCCTCGACAACTGAGAAGTCTATGTAGGACATTATTTCCTCCCTAACAAGAAAGAAAAGGAAATTCCTTCTTTTGCAATATTTGGATCTAGCGATAACTACTAGAAGACTACGCTTCAATGAACGCCTACCGCTCATTGAAAGAATTAAAAGGAGAATCAACTAATGGACAATTAGATTTCTTTTTTGGGAGGTAGAGTTCAATTCATTAAATTTATCTTATGCTGCTTTAACTTATTCGGAGCAACCACTTTCATCTTTATAAGAACTTAGTTAAATATATTGAGAAAATGATGAGGGATTTTCTATAGGGTAAAGCAAATGGAAATTTAGGTCTTCCTAAAGTTAAATAGGCAAATTTGTGTAAGCCTAAGGAGAAAGGACGGTTGGGTATCATCTCTATAAGGGTAGCAAATACTATCTTTTTCATTAAAAGACTTTGGGGAGTGATTTAAGACAAACATTCTATTTAGATGAGATGGCTTCATAGCTATTTTTGAAAGGGAACAAACTATGATATCTTTCCCCTAAATCCTCCTCCTCTTGGTTTCTTAATCAACTTTTGAAGACAAGGGATGAGGTAGCAAATGAAGTTTGTTGCAGAGCAGGGAATGAGAAATCTCCTTTTTTATGGCATAATAATTAGATCGATTTTGGTCGCCTATCCTAAAATCCCAATGTTGTCTTAGCTTGTTTAGGGCTACATTATAAGGCAAAGGTTGTTGTACTTATCAACCATAATGAATGGGTGCATTTTCCTAAAGCAATTCATCAACTAAAAACTTCTCAGTCTCTTGAACCTAATTCTTAGGGCAATCTTTGGCTTAGATTACCTTTTGAGATATTTTCTAACAAAGCCTATAAGAAATGGGTATATAGTTTAGATCAAGCTGTGCTATGGTTTAGAGTGATCTAAAATAACTTCCTAAGACCAGGTACATCTTCCCTTTTATGGTTAGTGGTTAAGAACATAATTGCTACTATGTATAGACTTCATTATATGATAAATATGGATGGGATTTGATGTTTATGTAAAGAAGAATTAGAAATAAGGGACCATCTGTTCTTTCTCTAACTCAATCTAGAATTTGACCATATAATTTTTCTGTTGGTATAGGTTATCAGAGTCCCTAATGGAGTTCGTTACTATCTTAATTGAAACATAAGTTGCCACTTCATTCTGGAAGTGGAAGGTGTTAATTCTTACCATAACCTCTCAGGAGTTATGGAAAAAGAGGAATTGGAGGAAGATATTGTATAAAAAATGTTATAAAGATGTAATGATTCAAACAATCATAATGAGTGTAAGGGAACATTTAATAAACTAGAAAATTGATCATGCCTAACTGAGGAAAAGATTTGACTACAACTCTTACCTAGATTGAGCTTCAATGTTTAATACAATGCTCCTGTGAGTTCTCTAAGATGAATTCTACACCTAGCAAGAGTGGAAAATGGCTAAAATAAGTAAGATGAAGTAGAAACATGCATTTAAAACATAAATTATTACCATTGGTTGCTAAAAACACGCAAAGGAGATGAAAGGTTCTCAAAACTACCATCCTTCATTAGGTAAGACATAAAGTTACGATTATCATGTAGGGGTGCTTTTTTATACCCTTTTTACAAAACATTGTCGAACCTGTCGTCCTTACATTGTCATATCTTACTTGTGGTTTTCCTTACTTGTTACATTGTGGCATCTTATTGGAGGTCCTCTTCTAACGTAAGATTTTCGTATCTTGTTTTAATTTGTAGAAATGGGTACTTACAATATCATCATTTTATTGGCTTACATTTGATGCAGGAGAGTTATAACTACTCTTTATACATTTTTTGTTCTCATTTTTATTATCAATCAATTTTTATTTTTTTCAAAACAACAACCTAGTATGAATCCTTAAGATGCGGGGTCTAAAGAGGTCTAGAAATACAATAGCCTTACTTTTAACTAGTAAAGAGGTTGTATCAAATTCAAAAGTAAGTATCAAAAGAAATTATTTACAGATCGTTTCAATAACTTGAGAGTAAATATTAGAAGAAATCATTTACAAACTGTTTATATCAAAAGCAACAATTTTATACCTAAAATATGAAAAAAAGTAAATAGATAAAAGATCAAATTGATAATTTTAATTAGATCATCTTGGATTTATAAGGTTTGAAGGTTAAAATTGAGAATGAGTATTATACTATAATGTTTTTTTTGTGTCCCTTTCCTAATTCATATGAAGATTTTATTAATATTACATTGTGTGGGAGACAAATTATTTCTATCAATAATGTGAAGGACGTCTTATAGGCTAAGGATTAAAAAAAAGATTTTTTTCAACTCCTTTAGAAATTTTCCATTTTGAAAAAATTCTTGACAAGCTTCAGTAAATAGGTGCCTTCCAAAATTTATGGTAAACGTATCAAATGAATCCATCTAGACCTGATGATTTCTATAGGTTCAGTTTAAACAATCACTTTTCATCTTCTTGTGACATTATTGGTCTACATAGTTCTTCCTTTATATCCTCAGAAAGCTCATAGTGAATGAATTTTTTAAGCATAGGAACTGAAAAAAAACACTAGTAGCCTTAGATCCTATGGTATCTTTGAAATATCTAAGTGCTTCTTCCTTTATCTCTTCTTGCGTTGTAATGCATTCCCTATTGGTTATCTTTGAAGAGCATATTATATTATGTATAGTTCTTAATTTGACAATATTGTGGAAGAACCTAGTGTTCTTGTTGCTCTCTTGTTAGATACACCTATTTTTTGAATGCAATCCCTAAAATTAGTGGTGAAAAAGTGTTGCCCTATGTTTCTTTATGCTTTGTTCTATTGAATTCTCTAAGAATTATCTAGGGGTTTTGTATTGTCAAATGAATAACATCTATTTTATTCTATAGTACATTCCTATGGAAGTTAAAATTAGAGGCATATACCATATTTATTGAAATAATATGGTCTCCCTGTAAGATGGTGACCAAGTGAATAATTTGATGAATTGCTTCTTTTATTTCGATACTTGCTTTGCAAGAATCATAGGCGACAACTATGCCGCGATTGTGGTGATGTTGGTAGATTTTTTCAAAGGCCTAAGAGCTACCTAAAGTGTGCAACTTCCAAACATTCTCTTATTTGATCTTGGTTTCTAGAAGTCCTATCAATAATGGCTTCTTTTCTATTAAATAAAAATCTTTGACTACATCAAGCTTATTAGGGTTGTTTAAACCTCTCACATTCTAAGCTAGTATATACATTAACCAACAATTACAAGTCCTCTTCTTGCTACTTTGCACTTCAATAAATTCTATCTCTACTTTTTCACTTGTTTGTATATATTAGCATTTCCTTCCACTCCTCCCTGATTCTCTACAACTTGACTCTCTTCTACTTTAGGTATTAGAGCTTAGTGTTTCCCTTACTTTTCCACTTTATTCAATTCTTGCTTCATCATAATTCCATCTTGCCTGTTATAAGATGTTTCTATTTCTTTCCATTTTTCTTCCTTCTGATTGTGTTTAGATGTTTTACCATTTTCTTTCCCCCTAATTTCATTAGCTCATCATATATAATCCCCTTTTGTGAAAGTCATACTTGTGTGTTTCCATATTTTCCCTAGTTGTTTGAGTATTGTCTTGGATTTATATAAACTTCGACAATATCTTCTACTAACACATTTTCTTCCTCGAGTCTCCTAATTAGGATTACATCTAGAAGTTTTTATTAAGTTCCATAGTAATGCATTGTTAGCACCCTTCTTAGTGACCACCTTGTTAGTATTAGTGATCAGCCTACTAGTATTAATACTACACAACCCACTAAGCCCATCCGAACCTACATCCGTAGGGGTAAGATGGGAAAAGGGACACATGCCATATAAATAGTTGTTATGAGTTAGTTATGGAGAGAGATTGTGTATGGGGAGGGTACGGGCAATATAGGGAGAGCTGTATAGTGAGAGAAGGCATTCTACTTCTTCTGGAAAATATAGTTGTTGTATTGGCCTAGAAACTTCTTTTCCAGGAGGTATTCCATTGTTGTACCTACTGATTAAGTAAATAATACAATCTCTATTGTTATTCCTATCAACTGGTGCTTTCAATAAGAGGCCAAGTAGGGAGAGATTGTATGCAAACTAGAATGAAAGCTATAGTATCTGCAGTGGAGGCTTCTCTTAGGAGGCAAGAATCATCCCTCTCAGCCCAAGAGGCAATGGTTAAATCACAAGACACTACCCTGAATGACCTATAGACACAGCTCAGTACACTGATGACTAGCGTCGAGACATTGGCCAAGTCTCAAGGTCTATTACAGTCAGAGTTAAGAGATGGATTTTAGTCGTTGTTGGCCAAAAACCCACAGAAATCGAACGTGATTGAAGGAGAGGTACCTCCTAGGTTTGTTCACCATGCGCACATGTCTTCTTCAGCTGGAAACGATAGACCGATGCATCTCACTCATTCAGAAGGTGGGAACATACCTATATGTGGCATGTAGGGTCTCGGTAACCATCGACCAAATGAACATACTTCATTAGCTTCTACTGAATGTGTATGGGAGGAATATAGGAATGCAGCCCGTCGAGTCGACCTTCCTACATTCCATGGAGACAATCTGTTTGCATGGGTTACATGAGCTGAATCATACTTTATGATTCATGAGATTCCACCTGAGTTACATCTGCTGATGGTTCAGATTTGCACAGAGGGAGTAACTCTATACTAGTTCATGAACCTTCGGGAGTTCGACCCATACATGACATGGGAGAGGTTCAAACATTCCTTGCTCAAACGTTATGGGGGTAAGCTCAAACGTTATGGGGGTAAGGACGTGGTTGATCCGATTGAGCAATTGAATTCGATTTCCCAGAGAGGTTCGGTGGATGACAACATTGATGAATTTGAGAGAGTTGCATCGTAGATTGGCCACTTTCCAGAAGAATGGTACATCAGTTGTTTTTTGGGTGGGTTGCGTGAAGAAGTGAAGAACTGAGTTCGAACCCACGACCCCATAACCCTAGTTTGACTCATTTCAATCACAAGGAAGGTTGAAATGGAATCAATTGGTGAAGGTGTGATTCGACCAGGAGAAGGGAGGAGAAATATCGAAGGCTTTCATTTGAACTTTGGGCACCGAATAGGAAACTCCAACATGTATCGTCCAGCTTAGCCGAACTTTGGTGGTAGTTGATCGTTTATCTAAGTATGCTCATTTCTCACTTCTTAAACATTCCTACGCTACTAAGATTATAGCTAAAACATTTATCTGAGACATAGTGAGACTACATGGAGTTCCTAACTCCATTTTAAGTGATAGAGACCCACTCTTCACTAGCAATTTCTGGAAGGAGTTGTTCAAGTTACAAGGGACAACATTGAAGATGAGTTCCTCTTACCATCCTCAAACAAATGGACAAACCGAAGTGATCAACAGGTGCCTAGAAAATTATCTTCGTTGCTTCACCTCTAAGCAACCTAAAAACTGGTCTATTTGGTTAGCATGGACTGAATACTGGTATAATACGAACTACCATGTTTCAACTGGGCGAACCCCTTTTGAAGTTGTGTATGGTTGTCCCCCGCCTACCCTTCTACATTTCACTCAAGAAGAGACTCAAGTGGAATCTATAGCTCTAGCTTTGGTCCATAGAGATGAAGCATTACGTCAACTAAAGCACAACTTAGTAAGAGCACAATCCATGATGAAGAAATCAGTTGATAATCACAAAAGGGAGGTGCATTTTTAGGTAGGCGATTTAGTCTATGTTAAACTAAGGCCCCATAGACTGCTCACGGAGGTGAGGAGGATCTGTGTTAAATTGTT
The DNA here is from genome assembly GCA_029891385.1 of Erythroxylum novogranatense. Classification (NCBI taxonomy): domain Eukaryota; kingdom Viridiplantae; phylum Streptophyta; class Magnoliopsida; order Malpighiales; family Erythroxylaceae; genus Erythroxylum; species Erythroxylum novogranatense. The sequence goes on along the minus strand of CM057235.1, from coordinate 64,633,548 downwards.
AGCAAGATACTTCAGGCCTTTTAAGATAATTGGGAGAGTGGGGTAGGTTGCCTATAGGCTACAACTTCCTCTTTCATCCAAGGTTCATCCGATTTTCCATATCTCTTAGCTGAAGAGGGCCTTGGGCAACCATTTGGTTGAGCACAATCTTCCCCAAGGGTTGGAGATGGATCAGGGAACCTTGGCTGAACCGGAGGTGATCTTGGCTTCATGAATTTCTAAGTCTAAAGGGAACAGTATCCTCCAGTGGTTTAGACTGTGGAGAGACAAGCCAGTAGAAGAGGTGACTTGGGAAGATGCAGAATTTATAAAGGGGCAATTTCTTTCCATTCACGTTGAGGACAAGGTGCTTATTGAGGGGGAGGGAACTGTTAGCACCCTTCCTAGTGACCAGCCTGTTAGTATTAGTGATCAGCCTGCTAGTATTAATACTACACAACCCACTAAGCCCATCCAAACCTACATCCATAGGGGTAAGATGGGAAAGGAGACACATGCCACATAGACAGGTTGGAATAGATATTCTGCAAACCCTATTCTTCTTCTTTTTGTTGTATTTTTTTCTTCTATATATAACAATTTTCCAATAAAGCTTGCAATAGCGCTAAGCCATTTGGTTGTCTAATATTCTAACGGTATGCCATGAAAATTGACCCATAATAGAATGTTTTCATGTTTGATTCTATCTAGGTTGACATTAAGCCTCTAGAATTAAAGGAGCAAAGGTATATTGTGAATATGCCAAGGTCCAACTTCTACAACCCCACTTCGTTTTTATTATGAAATTTAAACAAAATGTGGTTATCTTCTAAGATCATTACCTTTTGCAGAATTTATTTTTGCAAGTTCGCAATGCCCAACTTTGAATCATTTGAAAGGCTGGCCTTCGATTCATAAAGAATCATACCATTGTGGTGTTCTACACCTTCGCTCCTTCCTTTAAAATTTCTAAGTCTGGTGCTACTATGGTTTTTCTCTCTAAAGAGCCAGGTGGGGAGTACTGCAAGTTTATAGTCTCTTCACCAATATCGCTTTTCCAATTTATAGCGGGTGGTTTTGGAAGTACCGATTTCCCTTGTGCTACAATTCTTGGTGAGCTTGAAAGGTTTTTTAAGGAAGGAAAGGTAGAAATTTCCCTGCATTACTTTTCTCAACATTTGAGCTTGCTTTGTAATTGGACTTTTCCATAGTTATATACGAATTCAGATTTGACATATTACGCAACTGCTTTCTGAATGGACAGTTACTAAAAAAGGTAATTTTGAGTTGTGAATATAGTGGGAGGGGCCAAAGGATTGAATTTCCCTTTAGTGATTGAAAGTTTGAGAGGTCGACCAACGTGCTGTGATTGGGTTGATAGCTAGGAAATTCGTACTTGTTGAAGTCATATTTAGTCTTTAGACGTGGGTGGTTTTCCGGGAGAGTCAGGATCGTCTGTCTAACTTTACTCTATCTTCCTCCGTCTAACCTCAAAACGATGTCGATTTCTTCTATATATTGGACAGCTATATGGCATAGATGGACAGACGCCTGTGGATCCCACGCACAGGCGCCGTTTGCAAAGCCACAGCCGAAGCCAAATGGCGGAGGAATTTCCTTTGTACTGCACTAATTAAAACAAACGATAGAGAGTGGCTTTGGCTTTTTCTTATGATTAATAATATTTATGAATAACGTTTATTTCCATTATTGTAAATACTGTGTATTATGTTTTTTTAACATAGTTATTATTATTTTATTTATTGCAGAGTTATTATTACTAACTCTGCAATATCATTAAATTCCTTTTAATGAATCTAGCAATCTTTTGCTATCTTTATTATTATTATTATTATTAGTATTAGTATTATTATGATAATTTCGTTATGATTATTAAATTTATCAATTATTATTATTATTATTATCATAAAGAACAGTCTTCATATTATTATTATTATTTGTATTATTATTATTATTATTAATAGTCTTCATATTATTATTATTATTTGTATTATTATTATTTCTATTCTTATTCTATGCTTATTATTATTATTATTATTATTATTATTATTATTATTATTATTATTATTATTATTATTATTATTATTATTATTATTATTATTATTATTATTATTATTATTATTATTATTATTATTATTATTATGTTAAATATTGTTATTATTATTATTTCTATTCTTATTCTATGCTTAGTAATGTTATATTTATTAATTTTATTATTATTATTATTATTATTATTATTATTATTATTATTATTATTATTATTTCTATTATTATAATTCTTGTTAAATCTTATGAATAAATTAGGTGCTATTGTGCTATAAAATTTATTATCATTACTATTATTAAATTCCTTACTAATATTAGATATTGTTATTATTATTATTCTGTTAATTTTTTCCCACAGGCATTATTATTATTATTATGAATTTTGTTTATTATTTCCATAATATTTTATTAATATAAATAAATAAAAGCAAACAAAGGTAATGAAAAAAATCCATTAAATATTAAATTCATTATTAAAATATAAATACTACTAACATTCATTTTAAAAAAAGGAAACAATTCTCCCAATCTCCAATTTCAACCAGCCTCGCGAGGGCAAGGGCTGGCCACCCTCGCGAGGGCGAGACCTCGTCCTCGCGAGGCTGACTTCTATTACCAGCCTCGCGAGTGCGAGGCCTCGCCCTCGCGAGGCTGACATTTATTACCCGTCTCGCGAGGGCGAGGCTGACTTTTATTACCAGCGTCGCTCGCGAGGCTGACTTTTATTGTTGGCCCTCGCGAGTCCTGAAGTTATTATTACTATTTGTTTGTTATTATTAGTATTTGTTTAGTATTATTATTAAATACTACAATTATTTGTTTAGTATTTGGTTCATATTATTATTAAATATATCATTGTTATGAATTTAATTATTGTGGTAGTTAATTATTATTTAATTTAATATCCGTTATTATTATAAGTGTAAAATAATATTCTGAATTTTAGAGCATAGTATTTATGAATAATTATATTATTATTATTATTATTATTATTATTATTATTATTATTATTATTATTATTATTATTATTATTATTATTATAGTTATCTAAATGTTATTATTATTTATTTTATTATTATAATATAATTTGTATTAATTATAATTAAAATTTATAATTACAATTTATTCAATTTTATAAAAATTATGTGTAATTATTATTATTATTATTATTATTATTATTATTATTATTATTATTATTATTATTATTATTATTATTATTATTATTATTATTATTATTATTATTATTATTATTATTATTATTATTATTATTATCATCATTGTTATGATTATTATGATTTGTATTATGAGTGTTATTCTTAATCTTATTCTTCAATGATATTTTATTATTTATTATAACAATAACGTTATAATATGATGTAATTGGATTTGTACTTCTCAACTTTTGCAGCATTGGATTTTATTAAAACATGCTTATTATCATTTACAAACATCATTAATTGTGTTATTATTATTAGGTGTATATGTTTATTTATTTACTTATTAAATTTTATTTTATTATTTTATCATTATTATTATTATTATGTTATTATTATTATTATTATTTAAATTGGTTTCCATTATTATAATAACTATTAAATATTAATATGAACAAAATTATTATTATTATTATTATGATTATTTAAATTTAATAATAATTATAATAACTATTAAATTACTTATTGCTATTATTTAATTTATTATAGAGTAATTATTAAATTAATTAGAAAATTATTAAATTGGTTGTTAATAATTTCTTAAATATTTTTCTATATGTATTATTATTATTATTAGTATTATAATTATAATAATAATTTTGTTTATGATTATTAATTTATTAATTATTTTATTTCTATTGTTATAATAGAAATTTGTTATAATTAGTAATGTTCTTCTTCTTATTATTAATTTTACTATTCTGATCTATTTTTATTCCTTATAAATTTTAATGATTATTATTATTACTTTCGACTTGAGTTTATATACTTATTATTATAAATCTTATTAATCTTTTAATTATATTTATTATCAACATTGGTATTATTATTAATAATTTTGTTATAATTCATAATTTCATTATTATTATTATTATTATCATTATTATGATCTGATTGTTATTTGTATTTATTAGCATTCAAATTAATTATTACTATTAATTCAAATTTGTTATTATTATGTCTTAGTATTATTATTATTATTGTTCTTATTTTTATTATTATCTTTATTATTTTTATTGTTATTGTGATTATTATTATTATTATTATTATTATTATTATTATTATTATTATTATTATTATTATTATTATTATTATATCGATTATTATTATTATTATTATTATTATTATTATTATTATTATTATTATTATTATTATTATTATTATTATTATTATTATTATTATTATTATTATTATTATTACTACTACTACTACTACTACTTATGATTAATAAATTTATTATATGAATTACAAATATCTATTATTAGTCATAACATAATTAAATTTGGTATTATTATTTGCGGTTGTTGTTTATGTTATTCAATTATATAATTCAATTAGTTCTTATAACTATTGCAAGAAACGGAAATGAACTTATTTTTCATTACATTATTTAAGCAAATAAAATGAAAATGAATTAACATATGTAATATTAAAAGTTTTGTAGGCATTAATTAACAATAATCATGACATGGGAAAGAGTTGTCATTTCCAAATAAATGCTCTCAAACAATTCCCGCCATTCAATTACTTCGTAATATTATAAAGTTGTTTACTGTTTAACTAAAAACACAGGGCTTCTTCTCCAACAACCTGCGTTATTACAGACAGCATGTTTAATTTTCTTCTCCTTCTCAGGTGAAAACATTTAAAACCATTACTTAATGTTGTGCAGATATTAGGAAAATGGCTGTGTTTTTATATTGTTTTTTTACAAGTAGGTTGTTAAAGAAATGTATAGTCATTTATATTCTACATGTGATATAACTTATATCTGTCTGTTTAATGTTTTGTTATTCATTGTCACGTATCTGGAATGTTTCTGTTAATAAATGGTTGTTGACATAACGTTAGTGGTAATTAATATGGGATAATTGAGTTGGTTGTGTTGTATGGTTCATGGCAGTCCTATGTTTTGGTGAATAATAATGGTTTCCAGCTTTTTTTCTTGTGTTAAGGCAACTCTATTGTAAGGTTGGCAATGGTAATAAATGTTTACACTCTGTTAACTTGTTTTCCTGTGTTAACGCAACTTGCTACCAATGACAATAAATGTTTTACAGTTGATTTGGTAAACATTAAGGTATAGTTCATGTTAAAGTAAACCTATCGGTTGTTAACTGGAAACAACTTAGCATCAATACACATAGGTTTTTCTGATACATGAATGACATAACACATGGAATGGTTAAAGACATGGATGGAGACAAAAAAAATTTATGAACTCTGTTTTATATAGTAGTCGTTTTTGCTTATGTTATGAATCATATGTGAAATTTATTGTCCTCGTGTATTAATTTAACAGGTGTGAAAATGGAAGGTACATCGAGACCATGTCGTCGTTTAAATTATGGATGTGATGATGAGCAAGGTCAGAATGATATTGGCATTGGGATTGGGTTTTGTAATATGAACGCAAGGCAGTTGGTTGGAAGAGAGTTAGTACCAAAAATTGGCATGCAGTTCGCGACAGAAGAAGAAGCTTACCAATTTTATTTAACTTATGGGAAGCATGTGGGATTTGGAATTAGACGAAGCAAAAGTCACAAAGATAAAAGGGGTAACTTGATTTGTAGGCTACTTTGTTGTAGTGCTCAGGGTCAGCGGATGCCTGATAAAAGAGATCTGTGTGTAAGAGCTCCACGACCAGCAACAAGATTTGGGTGTGAGGCAAGGATGAAAGTTCATAGTTTGCAAACTGGAACATTTGAAGTCATTGAATTTGTGGAGGAGCACAATCACCACCTTTCATCACCGAACAAGGTACATTTGCATAGAAGTCATAGGAAGATATCTTCAGCTGCGGCAATGCAAATTGAAATGGCAAATGCTGTGGGAATTCAACCAAAAGCATCCCATGATCTTATGGTGAGGGAAGCTGGTGGAAGAGATAATGTTGGCTTCATTCGGGATGATTACAAGAATTATTTGAGGTCTAAACGGACAAGAGAGATGACAAAGGGAGATACACTTGAGGTGTTACAATATTTGTATAAGATGTAGGTGGAAGATCCTAATTTCTTCTATGCCATTCAAGTCGACGATGATAAGTTGATAACGAACATATTTTGGTCTGACGCTCAAATGAGGAACGACTACGTAGACTTTGGTGATGTTGTCTGCTTCGATACTACTTACAAGAAGAACGGTCAGGGTCGCCCACTCGCTTTGTTTGTCGGTGTCAATCATCACAAGCAAACAGCAGTTTTTGGCGTTGCACTCCTCTATGATGAAACTGCTCTTACATTTGAGTGGTTGTTCGAGACATTTGAGACGACGATGCGTGACAAACAACCTACAACTGTTCTGACTGATCAAGATGCGGCAATCGCAAAGGGATTAGCATCAACATGGCCAAACACTCATCATCGGCTATGTATTTGGTGTAGGAAAATCTCGAGAGGAACATCACATGTTCCAAAGAATGAAACAAAATTTTGGTCCCGGACCTTCCAAAACCAGGATCCCGGTGTCGGTATGAAAACTCAAACTGAATAGCCAATATAGACTATCTCTAAAGGTATCCACGCAGAGATCGAAAACCTAACCGAGTCAAACCCTTTTGACCGGGAATAGTTAGAACAGATTAAGAGTCGCTAGACCCTACCTACCGTCCGGAGAGCTTGAGAATAACGTTGAATCCTTGCTTGAAGAAGAGAGAATCGATGATGCTTGAGAAAAGAAGAGATGAAATCCAAATTACACCTTAAACTTAACCTTTAAGCTTTCTCCTTTTCTCTTCCATGAAACATCGACCATCATCTTTTTCACTTAAGCCATCTTATGTCTTTCTTTTAACTCTTAAAGAGTTCCATAAGATGAAGCCAAGTGGTGGCTTTATAGCCATTCATTTCTTTAAGCATTAAATGAAGGCATCTTTGACTTTTCAACATTCTTATCCTCTCCTCCCTCTTTCAGCGTGTATAACATATAATATATATATATAATTAATTAATTACTTAATTAATTAATATATATATATAATTACTAAGAGGTCGATCAACTGGGCTGGTCTACTACCCTCACTAGGGCCCCTTTGATCTTTGAAAAATCACCGAAACCTTTCTTAGCAATATTGATGTCGCGATCTCATCGGGACATATCCCAATCCATTGGGATCCATTTAATCCTAATGCTCTCCATAATTGGAACTCTGTCAATACTATTTTCTGATTCTCTGAAACACTCTTATCGTGTGACCCTTTAGGTTCCGGTTATGTTGGCCACTTAGATTAACAATTAATCTGAGTAAGTCATGAGCGGTATCTAGCAACACATCATGACCCCAATTGACCGGAAAGTAATTGGTTTGATGAATTCATCACGAACGGATCACGAACCCTTCCATGACAATTCTTGTGCAATTCGTCCTTTCATCATCCTATACCCCACTTGGTTATGAGTATGGCTAATATGTCAACTCTTACTAGACTAAGTCTAGCCCAAGTGAAATCAGTTCCTGTCTGAGGACTCATTACTTTATATGTCCATGAAGACACTCTTCATGACATAGTCATGCTCTGGCCCGAGACTTAAAGTAATGATCCTGACAAGAGGCAGGTATCTCTTACATTTTCACGTAAGTGATGAATCCTTTATTGGCTACTCAATTACCTTCGAATACCTCAAACTGTACCCAAGCACCACCCTATGAGTAGCCTCTGGAAGGCCACAAGGAATGGAGTCAAAGTACAAGATCAGTATCCAAGATATGCTTGAGTACCTCAAGTCTAAGGATACTTGCACCATTGCTATGATGAGATTATCACTGACATTAAATCCATGTGATGATCTCATGGCAGGTCATCCAATGAACTTACTACCACTAGTAAGCATCCATATGTCAACTCTAAATATCTCATATTTACGATTTACGAGATCCTTTGCTTGATCCAATCAAGGAGTATGACATATCTAGTCTGTCCGGATTAATGATGTCCGGTCTCATTAATCCTATGACTAGGAAAATTTAGATACTGACATAATTGCACATGATAGGAATCTCAGGAGTAAGATCACATCATAATTTCCTTCATGCTATGTCATATATCATGGACTTCATTAATTTGATTAAAATCACTATCAATTCATAAAGAACATCAAATAAATGAAACATGCCTTTCTTTATTTATTCATAAAGTGCATACATGACTATGAACAAAATGCGCTAAAGGGGATTGCCTTTAGGGCACTACTCTAACAAATCTCCCACTTGACCTAAAGCCAATCGCCTTGGTATCTAATACCATAAGCGAGTACATGAGAATCAAAATTCTTCTGTGACAATGGCTTCGTCAGCGGATCAGCAATGTTCTGCTCTGTGGGAATCCTCTCGATCGCGACATCACCTCTAGCAATGATCTCTCGAATCAGATGATATCTGCGGAGTACGTGTTTAGATCGTTGGTGAGACCTTGGTTCTTTTGCCTGAACAATAGCCCCATTGTTTTCACAATACAACTGTATGGGTCCATCACGACCGGGAACCACACCAAGTTGAAATGAACTTGATCCAACGACTTCCTTTGCGCCTCAATGCAAAGAATGTACTCTGCCTCGGTCGTCGAATCAGCATTCGTCTCTTGTTTGGAACTCTTCCAACTGACCGCTCCGCCGTTTAGCGTAAAAACATAACCTGACTGGGATCTCGAGTCATCCTTGTCGATTGGCCGCATCCGTATGCCGCTCACTGGAGATTTCCATCTCCATATATCAAGAAAACATCCTTAGTCCTTCGCAAGTACTTGAGGATATTCTTGACACCACCCGATGACCCTCACCGGGATCCGATTGGTATCGCCGTGACACTCGAGCATATGATACATCGGGCCTCGTACATAACATAGCATACATGATCGATCCTACTGCAGATGCATACGGGATCTGATCCATGCGAATCCTCTCATCTTGTGTCTTAGGACACATAGATTTCGAGAGTGTTATCCCATGAGTAATGGGAAGGAACCCTCTCTTGGATTGCTCCATGCTAAATCTCTTTAGCATCTTGTCTATGTACGATGATTGTGAAAGACCAAGCAACCTCTTTGATCTATCTCTATAGATCTTTATCCCAAGGATATAAGTTGCTTCACCAAGGTCCTTCATCGCAAATTGCTTGGACAACCAAATTTTAACTGATTGCATCATTGAGACATCGTTTCCGAGTAACAATATGTCATCCACATATAGCACAAGGAAAACGATTGCATTCCTATTAACCTTCTTGTACACACAGTGTTCATCCGGATTTTGTGAGAAACCAAACTCTTTGATTGACTCATCAAAACGGATGTTCCAACTCCGGGATGCTTGCTTCAATCCATAGATGGATTTCTGAAGCTTGCATACCTTTTCGCCATCACTGGAAATGAAGCCCTCTAGTTGTGTCATGTACACATCCTCGCCGATTTCCGTTAAGGAAAATTGTCTTCACATCCATTTGCCATATCTCATAATCATAATGGCGGCAATGGCTAGGAGTATCCGAATGGATTTAAGCATTGCTCTGGTGAAGGTCTCGTCATAGTCAACTCCTTGTCTTTGGCGAAATCCTTTGGCCACAAGCCTTGCTTTGTAGGTAATTACATTACCATCCATGTCGGTTTTCTTCTTGAAAACCCATTTGCACCCTATAGGTTTTATCCTTGGTGCATCAACCAAAGTCCATACTTGGTTTATGTACATGGAATCCATTTAAACTTTCATGGCACAAAGCCATTTTAGGACTCGAACTTTTCGAACCTCTTCATAGGTAGCGAGCTCATCATTTTCTATGAGCAATACGTCATTCTGTTCACTTACGAAATCCATATCTCTCGGGAGCAGTCGCATCCTCTTGACCTACGAACTTCGTGTGTCACGAAGGTTGAATCATTACTTCATCCGAATGAGTGGCGCTTTGAGTTCAGCATTGATCAGTGCTTGTTTGAGCATCTTGAACTTCTTCAAGTTCAACTTTGCTCCCTTGTCTTCTTGTAAAAGAAACTCTTTCTCTAAAGACAGCATGCCTTGAAACAAACACCTTTGTTCCTCAAGATGGTAGAATTGATATCCTTTGGTCTCTTTAGGATATCCTACAAACAAACACTTGTCGATTTCGCTTCCACTTATATCGATTGAATCCGCTTCACGTAAGCGGACAACCCCATACTTTCGGATGAGAAAGATAAGGTTTTCGTTAGTCCACATCTCATATGGAGTAACATCAACTGTCTTAGAGGAGCTCATTTAACAAGTAAGCAATTGTCTCTAGCGCATATACCCAAAACGATTTTGGTAACTGCGAAACCCATCATTGATCGTACCATGTCCAACAAGGTTCGATTTCTCCTTTCAACCACACCGTTGTCTTTGCGGCGTGTAAGGAGGAGTCCATCGAGATAAAATGTCATTATCTACGAGATAATCTCAAGCTGTTGGTCTAAGTATTCTCCACCACGATCGGATCGTAATGCCTTGATACTTTTACCAAGTTGGTTTTCTACTTCATTTACGAATTGTTTGAACTTTTCAAACGCTTGATTTGTATCTCATCGATATAAGTACCCATATCGTGAATAATCATCGATAAAGGTAATGAAGTAACGACAACCACTTCTGGCATGGATGGACATCGGACCGCATACATCTGAATGTATTAGGTCTAATACTCCAATCGCTCGTTCACCCTTTCCCTTGAAGGGTAACTTAGTCATCTTGCCTAATAAACAAGATTCGCATGTGTCATATGATTCATAATCAAATGACCCTAGACTACCACTCTTGTGGAGTTTAGCGATGCGTGTCTCATTTATATGGCCAAGTCGACAATGCCATAACTAAGTTGACTTTAGATTATCTCTTTTATGCCGTTTGGTGTCATTGACATTTAAAATTGGATTAGACATATCTAATATGTAAATACCATTGCACAATGTACCAGTTCCATAAAGCATTCCATTAGAATTAATTGAACAACCATTGCTACTAAAATTCATATGGAATCCAGCTCTATTTAGACAAGAAACAGACAATATATTCTTTGTCAAAACGGGTACAAAATAATAATCATCCAATTCCAGTACAAGCCCAGTAGGGAGATACAAAACATAGGTTCCTACGGCTAATGCAAAGAACTCTTGCTCCATTTCCAACACGCAGTCTACTTCTCCTTCATGAGTTGCCCTCGTCCCGAGGCCTGCATATCATTACATATGTGTGAGCCACAACCAATATCAAATACCCGGATGTTGTGATCGAATGATTAACTTCAATGACATACAAACTCAAGTAGTCGAGGCATCGATGCCTTCTTACGCTTCGACTCAAATAGACTTTGCAATTGCCTCCAATGGCCATCTTTACATGATGGAAGCAAGTTCCTTTTGGGGCGGCGTCTTTGGTCTTCTTCTTGATGGCGCTTCCTTTGGTTTCTTAGCCTTCTTCTTCTTTGGGTTCTTTTTCTTCTTTGAACCTGAAGAAGAAGAAGCTACTACCAGCACTTGCTTACTATCATTCTTGATAGTTTGCTCAGTTGTCTTGAGCAGATTGATCAGCTCAGGTATTGTAGTGGATATTTGGTTCATCCGATAGTTTAGCATTTAATCGTGCATAAGCGCCGGACAATCCAACGAGAATTAAGTCTATACTTAATTCATGATCCATTGCAAAACCTAAGACGGCCAATCTCTCAATATAGCCATTCATCTTGATGCGTCTTGCATGAGATGTCCTGGAGCCATCTTGGTGGTGAAGAGAAGCCTTGAGGTCTCGAACCTTTCGGACCAGGCTTGCTCGTCAAACAGCTCCCTAAGATGAAAAACTATTGTGTGAGCATCCGTGGACTCATGCCGCTTCTGCAGCTCAGGTGACATCGATGCAAGCATAATGCAAGTCGCCATGTCATCGTCCTTAAGATGCTTACTATATGCCTTCGATCATCATGAAGCATCGACAACAGTGCATCCGAAGCGGAAAATCTAGGATATATCCGGACCTTGAGATCCGAGCGATTCTCGTGTTCCTTAACCAATCAAGAAAATTCGGTCCGATTAGCTTGTTTGACTCCATTAGCGGCGAAGGTTCACACTTGCGACATTTTCAAACAACCTACGAAAAGAGAGGAAGAATGTTAGAATAGGAATAGCTGCATAATCATAAGGACTTGAATGATATGCAAAAAGCGCTCCCACTAGTTTCATAGAATCCATAACCCTCATTACGAATCCAAAGAAACAAAATGACATTATGTCCTAGTGGGTTGATATCCGATATTACTAAGAATGACCTTGGATTTGTCCAACAAGCCACAAATTAGGTCAATCGGTAGGTATCGGTCATACCAATTGCATCATCGATAACCGACATTGAGAATGACCTTGGATTTGTCCAACAAGCCACCTTATGTCTCGGGAGGATACCAATTACATCTTAGACACAACTATCAATCAGTGCTATCAACTTGTTGATGTATGCACTTACATTGGGTATCAACTCTTTGATGCGCATACATCGGATGTATGCTACCCAATTTCGCCTCTGTCCACGTTGACCTTGAGTTTGCTCAACAAACCAACGCTTCTAGTGAAAACCAACCCATTAATCCGAAAATCATATTTTCATGGTTCGAACATATCCAGTATAGAGTGAGCTTGAGTTTGCTCAACAACCCGACCCTATAAGAACTCGGTTCTTACCATATTAATGGAAGGCGTTAGTTTTCATATACCGAGGAGGGATTTGGAAACTCTAGACTCCAAGCTGAAGGATCATAGTCACGAAAACTATATGGAATGATTTTGGTTATTTCATCAATCACATTGAATCAATCCTTATAATCATCCATCATCCTACCTTAGCATGCCACAAGTCGACTTTCATCAAATGCAAGTCGACTTATTGCATCTGCCCACACACAAGTCGACTTGTTTGACACAAGTCGACTTATTTCACCTGCCCATGTATAAGTCGACTTACAAGAAGCTACAAGTCGACTTATACTGAAATCTTGAACAAGTCGACTTATTCTTTTCACAAGTCGACTTATCAAAAATTCTGAACAAGTCGACTTATTCCATATACAAGTCGACTTATTAGAAATTTTGCTAAAACTCTAATCGCTAATTCCTCAATCAATGCAATTCCAATTCTCAATACCCTCATACCTAAGGTAATATCGTGGGTTGATGTATCAATGAACACTTCATTGATCCATGAATGCCTTATATGGTCAAACCATATGAAAAGCTTGAAATGAGTCAAAACTCATAAATATCCAAATACTTTAGGAACACCCAAATTCTCACCCTAAGCATCTCAAGCTAGTGTATACACTTTCAAAACTACTCCGGCACTTGTCACAAAAATTGTGACGGCCAAAACAAGCAAGAAAATGAAATATACTAACGAGACACAAAAGTGACCAATTCGGCATTCAAAAATTCTTGGAAAAACAAATTCAAGCAATTCACTTTGGAAATCATACCACATCAAGATAACACATTTTTAATCACATTAAAAATGTTGCAAGGCATTGGAACTGAAAAGGCAACCTCAATCAAGCCAAGGAAAACAGTCCCAACAATTTTCACCAAAACTGTCCAGTTCTGTACATTGCTTGAAATGATCAATGAAACAATTTCAATAAATTCTGATAACATTATATAGGTTACTAAATGTTCAGAACATGCTACCTGAATTTTTTCAGGATTTTAGGCCATCAAAAACTCAGTCAACCAAAATAACAAAACCGATTAAAATTCTGTGTTCATCAACACAGCAATTCCCAACAGCATAGAATAAAATCGAAAATAAATATCCAATCACCTAGAAATCCAATTTCCATGCTCACAGACATTCACCAACATCTTAGAGACATGTAGGTGAAGGAAAATCCATAAAACAATTTTTCTAGAATTTATTCTTGATTTTATACTACTGCCTATTCACAGAATCGTTTCAAAAACAGCATCTGTAAGCTTAGGAAAATAATTAGCAAAACTTTATCTAATCAAATCAATAAATTCTGAAAATTCATAGACATATTCTCTAACATGTTATGAACATTCCTGGGAAGAAAAATTTCGAAAACTCTATCTCTATAGCAATTCGAAAATTGAACAGAAAACATGCTACAGCATCACAAGCAATTAGGGTTTATGATCTAGCTTCAGTTAAAGCTTCATACACGACACCAGACGCTCTGATACCACTGTAGGAAAATCCCGGGAGGAACATCACATGTTCCAGCAGCGGAAACAAAAATTTTTGGTCCCGGGACCTTCCCGAAAACCCAGGATCCCGGTGTCGGTATGAAAACTCAAACCTGAATAGCCAATAGAGACTATCTCTAAAGGTATCCACGCAGAGATCAGAAAACCTAACCGAGTCAAACCCTTTTGACCCGGGAATAGTTAGAACAGATTAAGAGCTGCTAGACCCTACCTCTGTCCTAGAGAGCTTGAGAATAACGTTGAATCCTTGCTTGAAAGAAGAGAGAATCGATGATGCTTGAGAAAAAGAAGAGATGAAATCCAAATTACACCTTAAACTTAACCTTTAAGCTTTCTCCTTTTCTCTTCCATGAAACATACGACCATCATCTTTTTTCACTTAAGCCATCTTATGTCTTTCTTTTAACTCTTAAAAGAGTTCCATAAGATGAAGCCAAGTGGTGACTTTATAGCCATTCATTTCTTTAAGCATTAAATGAAGGCATCTTTGACTTTTCAACATTCTTATCCTCTCCTCCCTCTTTCAACGTGTATAACATATAAATATATATATATAATTAATTAATTACTTAATTAATTAATATATATATATAATTACTAAGAGGTCCAGTCAAACTGGGTCGGTCCTACCGGCCTACCGGGCCCCGGTACTGAAAAATCACCGGAAACCTTTCTTAGCAATATTGATGTCGCGATCTCATCGGGACATATCCCAATCCATTGGGATCCATTTAATCTAATGCTCTCCATAATTGGAACTCGTCCAATACTATTTTCTGATTCTCGAAACACTCTTATCGTGTGACCCTTTAGGTTCCGGTTATGTTGGCCACTTAGATTAACAATTAATCTGAGTAAGTCATGAGCGGTATCTAGCAACACATCATGACCCCAATTGACCGGAAAGTAATTGGTTTGATGAATTCATCACGAACCGGATCACGAACCCTTCCATAGACAATTCTTATGCAATTAGTCCTTTCATCATCCTATACCCCACTTGGTTATGAGTATGGCTAATATGTCAACTCTTACTAGACTAAGTCTAGCCCAAGTGAAATCAGTTCTGTCGAGGACTCATTACTTTATATGTCCATGAAGACACTCTTCATGACATAGTCATGCTCTGCCGGAGACTTAAAGTAATGATCCGACAAGAGGCAGGTATCTCTTACATTTTCACGTAAGTGATGAATCCTTTATTGGCTACTCAATTACCTTGAATACCTCAAAGCGTACCCAAGCACCACCCTATGAGTAGCCTCGGAAGGCCACAAGGAATGGAGTCAAAATACGGGATCAAGTATTCAAGATATCCTCGAGTACCTCAAGTCTAAGGATACTTGCACCATTCTATGATGAGATTATCACCGACATTAAATCCATGTGATGATCTCATGGCAGTCATCCAATGAACTTACTACCACTAGTAAGCATCCATATGTCAACTCTAAATATCTCATATTTACAGTTTCGAGATCCACCGCTGATCCAATCAAGGAGTATGACATATGTTAGTGCATGGGATTAATGATGTCCATCTCATTAATCCTATGACTAGGAAAATTTAGAATCTTGACATAATTGCACATGATAGGAATCTCGGGAGTAAGATCACATCATAATTTCCTTCATGCTATGTCATATATCATGGACTTCATTAATTTGATTAAAGATCACTATCAATTCATAAAGAACATCAAATAAATGAAACATGCCTTTCTTTATTTATTCATAAAGTCTGTACATGACTATGAACAAAATGCGCTAAAGGGGATTGCCTTTAGGGCACTACTCTAATATTTGGCACATTTACCAAAATGCTGCCATCCATTTGAGTAGTGTCTTCGGCAAGTATAAAGAGTTTTCAAGGGACTTGAGTGCATGCATATATGACTGTGAAGAAGAAGAACAATTTGTCAGTGCATGGAATCAGATGCTCGGAAAACATGAACTTCAAGACAATGAATGATTGCAACGTTTGTATCATATTAAGGAAAAGTGGGCGTTGGCTTATGGGCGCAAAATATTCTGTGCTGACATGATGATAACACAACGCAGTGAAAGCATGAACAGTTTGCTAAAAAGGTATGCAAGTTATCAGCACAACTTACTACAATTGTTTAATCACATGCACAGGCTTCTCGATGATCGCCATTATGAGGAGTTAAAAGCTGATTTTAGGAGCAATGTGAGCAAACCAACATTGTCAGCACCAGTAAAAATTTTAAAGCATGCCGCAACTGTATACACGCCAGAAGTATTTAAATGGTTCCAAGATCAATGGAATATGTGTCATGATTACAGTTGTAATCTTTGCAGTCAGGATGGTTCGGTTGAGAAGTACATGGTTACTGTTGATGGGCAGAGGTACTCTCATTCCATCAGTTACAATTCTTCTAATGATGAAGTTCATTGCAGTTGTGGGAAGTTTGAGTTTCCTGGGATCTTATGCGCTCATGTGTTGAAGATGTATAACATAAAAAATATTAGCACAATTCCAAGCAAATACATAGTAAAACGATGGACAAGGAAAGCAAAATGTTGGAGGAATGGTAGTCAGCACTCTACTATCATTGAAACTGATATGGACCCTAAGTTGCTGTCAGGTAAAAGGTATAAAGAATTGTGTACCTTAAGCTCGAGGTTGGTTACAAGAGCAGCAACCAGGGGAGATACCTATGAACTTGTTAAACAACATCTTCTGAAAATGTTAAACATGGTTGATGAGACATTGGAAGGTGAAGAAATAGTGGATGACGAGAACCTAAGAGGACAGCATGATGAGTTAAGCCAACGCTCACGGTCAACTACTGATGTGAATGTGCTGAATGAAGCTGACCTGAATTTTGCCCACATGAAGCACAAAAGAGGTGTCAAGTTGAAGACAAAGCCTACATCTAGTAAGAGAATGAGGGGTGGCCTAGAGAAAAGTACAAAGAAGAGGACGAATGTGAAGAAATGTAGCACTTCGACTGTAACCCCCTTTTCCAATATGCAGGTAAAACTTTTGCGCATATTGTTGTGAACGGATGTATGCTTTTTTTTTCATAGCTGATTTTAATATAATATGGTCTTTCCTACTTAATGCAGGAATCTGAAGCGAATTCATGGCAATATGGATTAATGTCTACCAGCCAACCTCCCATACTACATCAACAGCAGGTTGGTATACGGTCATTAGCAATGTGTACATGTGTTAAAGTAATGGTTTCCTAATCTCATGTGCTGAATGCCTGTGACTATTATGAAATGCAGGTGCAAGTTCCACTTTCTAAGGAATGGACAAGTATGGGGTCCAATCATCAAGAGCGCATAGAACAATCTGAGGTTGTTTTTCTTAAGTGGTCTTTGGGGTATTATAAATTTGGAGGCATGACAAGGTAATTATTAATCTTCCATGTCTTCCAAATTGTAGGCAATACGTGTTAATTTTGATAAGTCAACAATGTCATACAGTCATCATCAAACTGCAACAATGTCGCAAGTATGCTTTTATTAACATAGGAGTGTTTCTAATGTTTGCTACATTTTTCCATGTAATGTGTTATTAAAATGTGAATCATCAATCATGTTAGGTGAATGGTGTTGGACCAAGTCACCAGAATATACATCTTGTTATCCCACCGGCAATGCGGATGACTGATTTACTCAGGGTAAATCAGCCACAGTTTGTGTCTCAAGTTGAATAATGTTTCATAATTGAATTACATGTTCTGTTTTGTTTGAATGAGTTCACATGCATATTGATTTCCAGGCACAACAAACATTTGGTTGTGGAAATATGGAAGACGTTAACAATTTAACACTTGGTATTTCCATTGGCAAATGTGGGAGTTGCCTCTGCGAGGAAAAGTTCTGTACTTGTAGACAATGATTATTATAATGATGTAAGTACGAACCACCTCAGTATACTCTTCCTTAATTTGTCAAAAAAATTATCTTTGTCTAAGTTGTCTTCAGATGACCCTTTATAGGAACGTTCTAATTTAATGTTCACTTCTAATTAATGAGGAAGTAAACAACTATTGCACAACGTCTATCTATGGGCAATTTAACAATTTTGGTGTTACATGCACATATAATGCAGAAACTAACTTATGTTAATATAATTGAGGCCATCATTATGTTAACTCTAAAATATATGAATGGAATATTATCGTTTAATATTATGAACATATAATATTTATTGCCTTTGCTTTATACAGAACATGGTCGCTTATGAAGACTGCAATCTTCAAATGCAGGTGTGTTATAAACTAGTGTCTTTAATGATAATGACATTCAATTAATTAAGATATGGCCACATCATCACTCTGCCTTCATCATTGCTGTTGCCATCATTTCAGCTTAACTAAGATTATGCATATCAACATCCTTCGTATTTTCGTTGGTAGTTTCAGAATGTGAATTCATTCTTCATTGCTTTATGATATTAAAGTAGTATGGAAAAGTTGTGGCTGCATGATGTGTGGTTGTTCAGTCTTGCTTCTGCCACATGCCCCCCTACTCCGTTATTACAACTTTGAAGAAATTAACTTGTACGGTTGGGGAGGAAGTGGTGGTTGCATATGTCCCACCAAAAGGGTAGTGTCGTTGGAATGTGGCAGTTGCTGATGACTTCAACAAGATATTGAGCAATTTTCTATACTTCAAACTGTTAGTTCTGAGGTTGATGATTTCATTTGGATAGTCAAATATGTCATGATGATTTTTCAACTCCTGCAAACAAAAGTGGTACACATGTCATTGATTTCATCTGCTGGAATGGGCAGAAGGAGGATGGAACCCAAAGGACTAGGAAAGCAAAGAAGTAATTGGATTCACACGCACAAGATGAAGAGCAAGGGAACCAACAGATGGAGAAGGGCATCTCCAATAACAAGGATTAGGTTAGTTTTTGGTTTGATTATGTAATTGTTAACTATTAAAATAGATTTAATAGTTAAAATTAAATTAAAAATATTAATGTAAATAAGGAATTTATTAGTAATAATAATAAATATTAATTTATAAATACTATGCATTAATTTAATAATCATATTTAACATAAATTTCCAAAATTATGTATTTATTATTCATATTAAATAAAATAATAAATTTCTGATTATTTTTCATTTGGTTGTTAGCTAAATTTTAATGATAATAATAATAATAATATCATTAAATTTTGATAATATGTTATAAATAATAACAAACATTTTTATGATAATAATAATAATAATGATGGAACTAAAATAATAAGCAACAATAATAATAATAATCATATTTAATATTAATAAGGATTTAATAATAATGATAATAATAATTTTAATAAATACTAGAAAAATTTAATATTATTATTTAACAGTAATAATAATAATCGAAATAAAATCAATAAAAAGTTAAGAACAATGATAATAATAATAATTCCAATAATAATATAATTAATAAGTTAACTAGCAATAATAGAAATAATCATAATAATTATTATTGTTACTATTATTATTATTATTATTATTATTATTATTATTATTATTATTATTATTATTATTCCAATAATAATATAATTAATTAGTAAAGTAACAATAATCGAAATAATAATTATTATTATAATTATAATTATAATCATACGGTAATAATAATATATATTATTATATATTATATATAATAATATTATTATTATTATTATTGTTATTAACAATAATAATAATATTATTATTAATATTAATATTAATAATAATAATAATAATAGTGACAACAATAACACAAATAAGGAATTTAAAAGACCATAATAATTATGAGAAGGAACAACCAAGACAAGCACGCATCCCTTACGATGTTGTTTATGCAGGTCGTAGGAATATGAGTTGTTAATTTTGTTTAGTTTACATTTGTTTTGATACGGATACTTTCCTTTCATTTTTAGATTCGTATGGCGAAAGACGTGGTCGTGGAAGAGGGAGAGGTAGAAGATGGGGTGGTAGGGGTGGATATGGCTATGGGAATTATTAGGCAATTATCAAGGTGTAAGTTAAAGTTTCTTCCGTGCCTGTACAAGGGATTTACTTCTCTAATGGAGAGTGTGTGCTTATGAGAATTCAAGGACCTATTTCCTGCACCGAGGATGTAATACAATGATTTTATTTAATTATCATATCGAAAATAATAATAATAATAATAATAATACTAATAATAATATTATTATTATGAATAATAATAATAATACAAATATTTATAATAATAATGATAATATTAATAATAATTATAATTACCGTTAATTATTATTATTAAATTTATTGCAAAGTATTTATGAAATTTATTATTATTATTATTATTACTAAATTTCTTCGTCGATTATTATTATTATTATTATTATTATTACTATTATTATTATTATTATTATCAATCGTAAATATACTAATTAAATATAGTTATATTATTATAATTACTGTTAAATATTATTATTAAATTTATTGTGCAGTATTTATAAATTTATTATTATTATTATTATTAAATTCCTTATTAATATTATTATCATTAATTTGATTTGTAGTATTATTATTATTATTATTATTAAAATGTTTATTATTATTCATAACATATTATTAATATAAGTAAATAAAACCAATCGGAGGAAAGACAAAGAAAATAACAAAAGTGGTTTAATTTATCAAATTTGAAAAATCAGAAAAGAAATAAAATAAAAATTAATAAACTTAATACAATTCAGTGTCGCACTTTGCTCAGTGTGACACTCTCGCACTCAACAGAGTGCGAGGGCGAGACCCTCGCACTATGCTGAGTGCGAGGTTGTTCCTTCCACTCTTCAAAGTGCGAGGAACATGTGCAAATTAATCATTCTTAATTTTTATATATTATTATTTTATGTCCGAGTTTAGTTTGTATACTTCTTATTATAAATCTTATTAATAATTTAATAAAATATTGTTTCAATATTATTATTAGTATTATTATTATTATTATTATTATTATTATTATTATTATTATTATTATTATTATTATTATTATTATTATTAAATTCCTTATAATGATTAAATGCAAATATCTTTATTTCTAATATATGTTATAGAATTGCTTATTATTATTAATTTTGTTCTTCTTATTATTAAATATAGTATTCTTATTAGTATAATGATTCGTAAAATTTGTATTTATTATTATTACTTTCTGACTTTAGTTTATATACTTATTACTATATATAATTTTAATTATATTTATTATAAAAACTAGTTATTATTCTGTTTTATTATTAAAGCCTCGCGAGGGCGAGCCGTCGCCCTCGCGAGCCTGCCCATTTGAGGCAAAGTCGCGAGGGCGACCCATCGCCTACGCGAGCCTCCCCATTTCAGTCAGGCTCGCGAGAGCAATGCGTCGCCCTAGCGACCCTCCGCATTATTGGCAAGCTACCGAGGGCGACGCCTCGCCCTCGTACGCTTGTCTATAATGTAAATGTTATTATTATTGTAATTATAATAATAATAACATTTATTATTATTTATTAGTAAGATTATATTAATGATTATATTTAATTTTATTATTATATTTATATTTATTATTATGATTATTAGTTTAATAATAATATTATTATTATTATTATTATTATTACTATAATTATTGTTGTTATTATTATTATTATTATGTGATTTTTATTTATTTATTTATTATTATTATGTGATTTTATTATTATTATTATTATTATTATTATTATTATTATTATTATTATTATTATTATTATTATTATTATTATTATTATTATATTGGAAATGATTATTAAATTTATTATATTGTATTATATTGAGTCTTTGTCGCTTGATTAAAAGAAAGAAGGAAACAAAAACAAGTTTGTGTCTTCTTCTGACAGTGGGGAACGAAATTTTCAAAGTTAAAACACAAGTGAGTAGCGGTTGAGAGGGAAAGAAGAGAAGAAGAAGAAGAAGAGGGTGTAGGGAGTCGTATCTTTTGGTGGCTTCAGAAGAGAGATTGTAAGTGTTTTTCGAGAAGGAAAACAAAGAGGAAGATTTAGTCTTCCATTACAAACTAGAAGGGAAAATCGTGGGTGGATTTTTAAGGTAAGTTGTTTGAATTTATGTCTTATGAAATATGGTTTATTATGAATAGTTTTCCGTATGGAGATGATTCTGGTTTGGTGGTACCGAATTAGGTCATTTGTTTACTTTGTATGTTTAACAATGGGAAAAAGAAAGAATGCTTGTATATTGTTCGATGAAATGCCCCACCCTTTTAATGCATGTATATTGTACGATTAAATGGCAAACCCACCCCTCTCCCCCCCCCCCGCCGCCTTTTAATGCATCTATAGTGTGTGTTTAAATTATACAGAAAATGTTAGGCTTCAGCCATAGTGAAATGGTCTATGTTAGAGAAAAATTGGTTTTCAAATGACTTTTATATATAATGAACAAGCTTTAAGTCATTGTTTCCCTACGTATGTTATTCAAAGATTGCATGTCCTGGACCATCGTTGTTTTTCATTTTGAAGTGATGGACAACAACGCTACTTTCTAATGTCGAATTTGTTTGATGGACTTCAAATTTATGTATATTTATTTATATTAGGATGTAACATTATGTAGTTCATAATATTTATTCATTCAATAATAACAGGCCTTAAGATACTTGGAATTGCTTGTTATGTACTAAAAACTTGGACAAAACTTAACTCATAATTCAAATCTATCTACTTTAACCCACTTAAAGACAGATTACAATTCTTATGCACATTTTGTTATTAGGGCTTAGTTTTGTTACATGTAATTGATTTAAGATATAATTAATAAGCTAGCTAAATCACAACCAAAATCAAACAAAAACATTGGATTCTATATAGAAACATCAAGAAGTCCAAATGATGGTTGTTCTCTTATTCTACTTTATGCCTTGAACTAAATTGAATTATTTCATGATTGTTGTCTTACATTGTACATTGTCAGAACAAATTTGTGTTCTTAATTTCTCACATATGCAACTTCTACCGTGACAATGCCCCCTCGAAGAGCTAGACAGTCACAGGAAAGCATTGAAGATGAGGTGAGAGGGGACAATGCTGAAAACATTGCAGCTGTGTACGATGCTCCTTTTCCCATTTATTCCGAGGCAGAAGGAGAGAGGTACAAGGATCTCCAAATTAAGAGGGTTGAGGTTCCTACGTATTTTGATATTGACCTGCTTGATCAAATAGGGTTGAAAGACAAATTTATGAATTTATGAAGTCGAGGAGGGTGGCAGAATTTTGTGCGAAAGAGTTTCCCCGTGTACCCTGACCTGACACTAGAGTTTTTCACAACTTTGAGGTTTTTCACACGGCGACCGAAGAAAATGTGGTTTAGGTTACGAGGGCGGATGTGTTTTATAGATGAGAGGGTGTAACGGCACGTTTGTGAGCTTGCCGAGAACGATATTGAAGATGCGCATCAGGGTTTTAGTGTAACTCCGTACTGGAAATATTTAACAGACTTTGATGCGTATGATCCACACATTGCATCAAATGCACAAATTGTGCAAGCAGAATTGAAGCTGCTGCACAAATTCATGTGTGGGTCTGTTTTTGGCAAACAACAAAGCACAAAATGCTCAACTAAGGAGCTTTTCCTGTTATGGTGCATCGACCATGGACATAAGCCGAACATGTTCACTTTTGTATCTAGAACTTTGATCGATTTAGTGGGGAGGCGGGGGAGCAACCTAGGAATGGGTTATTTAGCAACTGCAATAGCTCAGTCGTGTAGGCTTGATCTTAGTGACCTTCAGATGTTGAATTATCACTATTTTGATGTATCATACCTGACACGGTGCGAGATTATTCACGGGCCAACCAAGCAGCTACGAGATCCAGCAACCCGTACCGCATTGAAGCGTAGGTTGGTAGTGGGAGAGTCAAGCTCTATAGGTCACCGTGTTGAATACGAAATTAATGTTCACGGTGTTGAATATTGTTCGGAGACTGGGGGCCAACAACCACAACCACAACATCAGTACGCACAACAACATTCACACGAACACCATTCGCAACCTGATTTGGCAACAATACACCAACTGCTGCTAGATAACCAAAATCTCATGCGTCAAAACCACATCAGGACACAGGAGCAATTGGGTGCAATTACGGAACATATGCATACAATGAATCAGCAATTGCTTGATCTGAATGCGCGAGCATACAGTATTGATGAGGAGCTGGAATACATGGCAAACAAATGGGAAAAGGCATGGCAGGTGCAAGGACTGGATGTGCCATCTCCAACCGGATCTGGTGGAGGCAATCCATAAATGGATGCCACATACGCTGCAGCAGGGTCCTGTACGTGAATTATGGAGGTATGACATTTTTTCATCTTCTAATTGTTGATTCTTAAGACTCTCTGCTTGTATTCTTGCCTTTTGCGTTTTTTGTTATACTCTTTCCATTGCTCTTCCACCTTGTGTGCATCTCTGTATTTGTTAGCTGTCATGCTTAGAATGCTCGTGTGGTTTTATCTCCACTAATAGCATAAGCCAAAAAGACGAAATCGACTTCAGCTTTCTGATATTTTAAAGGATCTACTCTAATTGGTTCAAGACATGTTTTTACTTGTACCTTTTTATCTTCAAACTGAAGCTGTACGTTTGCTCATTCTTATTCACTTTTAACATGTTACTTGAATGGGCTCTACTGTTACAAGGGTAGGAGGAGCCATCTCCATCTTCATCTGTCAGATCAAATGCAGAAGGATCCGCTTCCTGAATTGTGGAAGTAAGACACTTGTGCTTTTTTAAAATTCTGCAACTTCTGATCCTCTTTTATTTTTGTCAAATTTGGTTTAAATTTGTAAGAACACTATGTAACAACTCTATGAATGCTTGGCTATAAATTTGTTGTAATGTAGCGCTACTTTCTTTGTTGGAAATGCCTTTTTATCTGTTTCCAAATTTTTTATGTTACTTTTAGCTACTGTTTTCGAAATGCATAGCTCTGTAAATTCTTTTGTTTCATTAATTATGTTACAGCATGTTGACGGAAATGATTTTTTTTATTATTATTCCCAGTGACTCTTAATTGCAAAGTACGGCTTCCTGAATTATTGAAAGACCTTCAGTATATGCATTTGGCTTGATCAGCAAGGCTATGTAGTCAAGGAAGCAAGTTCTGGACTTTAAAGATCAGGAAGAGAAGAAGTTGACGGAATGTGAAGGAAATTGAAGCAGCAGTGCAGTTTGGAGATACATCAGAAAGTGCATTTGAAGCATTACATGCTGTTGACGACTTGAGATTTGTGTTTTAGGCAACCAGACCTATTAACTGTTCAAACCTAAGATGCACAAATGAGTGTCAGATCAACTCTCAAGTTTATTAATGTCATGCGTGTCTTATTTTTTAAATTACAGAAGTTGAGTATTAGCCTTTCTGACTGGTTTTGTGAATGTTTTGTTTTCGCTTTGAACAAACCTGATGTTGGGATTTAATGCTACTGATATGTTATTCTTTAAACATAAGCTTTACAACACAGTGAAGTATTTAATACAATGATTATTGAAGATTGGATTTTTCAGTGTGTTGTTTTTCATGTTTGTAGCTTCTCTATTGGTTTATATGTGATGAAGATGGAGAATGAGAGTGTCAGATGCTTCTTACTGAATCAGACCATCAGCATGTGCCTTTCACGTGACAGTTTTAATGACTGTCCCATGTTTTGCATTAAGGGTAAACTTGACCGTGTATTGACTTGCTTTTTGCTTTGCTTTTGATGTCAGTTAATAGGTCACGTGGGTGTATATGCTCCAGCAGATGGTCCTTGTCTCTTGTTGTAACGTGAATGGGTTTTCTTTCAAGTCACTTCTTTGTATATTGAAGTAACACCGACAACTTCCCCTGGTCTCCTTCTTCTGCGACATTTCAAACACAAGCATATACTCAAAACAACCAGGACACGTAGTAAGCCATAAAGCTACAAGGGTATTTGAATAAAACCTCCAAATACGAATCCATCATGTTAGAAACGTGATTCAGGAAGCATCAATTCATTAATATATCAAAGCAACAACAATAATAAGAAAGCATCAATAGAGTTTCGGAATATGAAATATATTTTGTTACGCTTGGCTTCTGAGCATTATCTTCATGAATATTCACTTGTGCTCCATATGAACACCCGTGTTCTGGTCTTATAAGTTCCATTTATCTATAATTGCCTGTTCAAGTCTTATAATCAGCTTGTTTCTGTTGAATAAATAATTAGTTTTGTGTTGCAAATTTTAATGATTGCAACCTATTTCCTTGGAATATCATTTCTCACATGACGCATTAAATCATTGCACCCAAAATGAATTCCATTTCCTTGTGACGGGTTGCTGATAACTACTATAGACCTGACCATAAGAAGGCAGACGTTGCAAAATTGACTGTTGTGCAAAGGAGCCTGAACGCCGCCTAATCCTTAAGATGATTAACAATGTGTTATGAATTGATAAGTTGATTATGAATGAGACGCTGACCGAAGAAATTTGAACAAATGGTAATCATAACAATTTGAAATTAAGATAATAATAATAATAATAATAATACTAATAATTATAATAATTAATAATCGTAATAATAATATTATTAATAACAATAATAAAATAGTAATAAATAATAATAATAATAATAAGATAGTACTACTAATAATAATATTAATAATAATTAAAACAACAACAACAATAATAATAATGATAATAATAACAATAATAATAATAATAATAATAGCATATAAATTTTATTTAATTATAATTATTATTAAATTGTTATTCATATCTTTCAAATTCATTAATATAATGAATTTGTTTAATAATCATATCAAAATCATAAAAATAATAATCATAATAAAGATAATTAATGTAATGAATAACAAATTTTAAATAAATAGTAATAATTAATTTCTATACTAAGACATACAAATAACAATAATAATAATATAATTAAAAAATCAATGTATTAAATTTGATGAATAATAATAATAATAATAATAATAATAATAATAATAATAATAATAATAATAACATAATATTAATAATAATAATTTAATTTAAATAATAATAACAATAATTATTATTATATTTATTATAATAATAATGATAATAATAATAATAATAATATATATAATATTATTATTATTATTATAAGATAATAATAATAATAACAGTAATAATAATAATAATAATAATAATAATAATAATAATAATAATAATAATAATAATAATAATAATAATAATAATAATAATAAAGATAATAATAAAAATAAGAACAATAATAATAATAATACTAATACTTACAGATAATAATAACAAAATTGAATAAATAGTAATAATTATTTTGAATGCTAATAAACACAAATAAGAATACTAATAATATATAAAAAATTAAAAAAAAAATTTGAATGGATGTTCTCGCTAGGGCGAGGCGTGGCCCTAACGAGCATGCGTATATGGTTGTGCTAGCCGCGAGTATGCCCGAAATGGGCTGTATCGCGAGGGCGACACATCGCCCTCGCGATTTAGTGCCACACGGCCACACTGGCGAGGGCGATGCCTCGCCCTCGCCTGGGTTTGTTTACACTGCAGATAGTAGGAGTAATAATAAATATAATAAAATATATATACAGTAATAAGTATATAAACTAAAGCAGGAAAATAATAATAATATATATAAATTATAAGAATGATTATATTAATAAAAATACTAAATTTAATAATAATAAGAACAAAATTAATAATAATAAGCAATTCTATAACATATATTACAAATAAAGATATATGCATTTAATCATTATAAGGAATTTTATAATAATAATAACAATAATAATAATAATAGTGATACTAATACTAATATTGATCAAAATTTTAACTAATTAATTAATAGGATTTTAATAATAAGAATACACACTAAAGTCGAAAATAATAATAATAACAATTAAATATTAAAAGCAATATAAAATTAATCGAATAACAAAATTAATAATAACAAGAAGAAAATATGAATTATAACAAATTTCATTATAATCATAGAAATTAAATTAATTAATAAATTTAATAATCATAAAGAATATAATAATAATAATAATATAATAATAATAATAATAATAAAGATATATGCATTTAATCATTATAAGGAATTTAATAATAATAATAATAATAATAATAATAATAATAATAATAATAATAATAATAATAATAATAATAACAACAACAATAATAATAATACTAACACTAATAAAAATATTGATAAAATATTTTATTAAATAATTAATAAGATTTATAATGATAAGTATACAAACTAAACTCGGACAAAAAAAAATAAATAAATTAATTAAGAATGATTAATTGGAACATGTTCCTCGCACTCAAGAGTGGAGGAACAACCTCAAGACTCAAAGAGAGTCGAGGGTCTCGCTTATCGATTTCAGTGAAAGCGAGGGTGTCGCACTCAACAAAGTGTGAGACTGAAAATTTTAAGTTTGTTAATTTTATTTTATTTCTTTTCTGATTTTTCAAATTTGATAAATTAAACCACTTTTCTTATTTTCTTTGTCTTTCCTCTGTTTGTTTTATTTACTTATATTAATAATATGTTATGAATAATAATAAACATTTTAATAATCATAATAATAATAATAATACTAAAAATCAAATTAATAAGTAATAATATTAATAAGGAATTTAATAATAATAATAATAATAATAATAATAAATTTATAAATACTGCACAATAAATTTAATAATAATATTTAACAGTAATTATAATAATATAACTAAATTTAATTAGTATATTTACGATTGATAATAATAATAATAATAATAATAATCAGACGAAGAAATTTAGTAATAATAATAATAATAATAAATTTCATAAATACTCTTCAATAAATTTAATAATAATAATTAACGGTAATTATAATAATAGAAATAAATTTAATTAGTAAAATTACAAATAATAATAATAAATAAATAAATAAAATTTAACATTATTATTGATAAGACATTTAATAATTATAAAATAATAAGTTCACAGTTGAAACTACTTCGAATTGTTGTTATAACAATTATTTTATTATAATAGTCATAATATTCATCATTATAATCATAACAACAATAATAATAAGGATAATAAAATAAAATTAATAAATAATTAAATTTAAATTTAATAATAACAACAACAAAAACAATAATAACAATAATAATATAATAATAATAATACTAAAAAGATAATAAAAAATAAGAACAATAATAATAATAGTACTAATACTTAGACATAATAATTACAAATTTGAATAAATAGTAATAATTATTTTGCATGGTAATAAATACAAATAACAATACTAATAGTATTAAAAAATTAAAAAATTAAGATTATCTTGCTAGGGCGACGCGTCGCCCAGGCGAGCCTGCCAAAATTGTTGTTCTCGCTAGGGTGATGCGTCGCCCAAGCGAGCATGCCTTACATGAGCTGTCTCGCGAGGGCGAGGAGTCGCCCTCACGAGTCAGCGTCACAGGGCCACATACGAGAGGGCGACTCCTCACCCTCGCCACGGTTTCTTTACAACAATGATACTAGGAGTACTAATAAATATAATAAAAAATTATATAGTAATAACTACATAAACTAAAGCGGAAAATAATAATAATATATAAAATTATAAGAATGATTATATTAATAAGAATACTAAATTTAATAATAATAATCACAAAATTAATAATAATAAGCAATTCTATAACATATATTACAAATAAAGATATATGCATTTAATCATTATAAGGAATTTTATAATAATAATAATAACAATAATAATAATACTAATACTAAAATAATAATAATAACTATTAAATTGAATAAATTGTAATAATAAATTTTAATTATAATTAATACAAATTATATTATAATAATAAAATAAATAATAATAACATTTAGATAACTATAATAATAATAATAATAATAATAATAATAATAATAATAATAATAATAATAATAATAATAATAATAATAATAATAATAATATAATTATTCATAAATACTATGCTCTTAAATTCAGAATATTATTTTACACTCATAATAATAACGGATATTAAATTAAATAATAATTAACTACCACAATAATTAAATTCATAACAATAATATATTTAATAAAAATATGAACCAAATACTAAACAAATAATTGTAGTATTTAATAATAATACTAAACAAATACTAATAATAATAATAATAACAAACAAATAGTAATAATAACTTCAGGTCTCGCTAGGGCGAGGGCTGGCCTTCACGAGGCGGTAATAAAGTCACCTCATGAGGGCGAGGCCTACTTTCATGACTGTAATAAAGTCACCTCGCCCTCGTGAGGCGGGTAATAAATGTTAGCCTCGCGAGGGCGAGGCCTCGCACTCACGAGGCTGGTAATAGAAGTCAGCCTCGCGAGGGCGAGGTCTCGCCCTCGCAAGGGTGGTTGAAATCGTCAGCCTCGCGAGGGCCAACCCTCGCCCTCGCGAGGCTGGTTGAAATTGTAGATTGGGAGAATTGTTTCCTTTTTTTAAATAAGTGTTAGTAGTATTTATATTTTAATAATGAATTTAATATTTAATGGATTTTTTTCATTACCTTTGTTTGTTTTTATTTATTTATATTAATAAATTGTTATGAAAATAATAAACAAAATTCATAATAATAATGATAATGCCTGTGGGAAAAAAATTAACAGTAATAATAATAATAACAATATCTAATATTAATAAGGAATTTAATAATAGTAATGATAATAAATTTTATAGCATGTGCTCACCTAATTTATTCATAAGATTTAACAGTAATTATAATAATAGAAATAATCATAATAATAATAACAATAATAATAATAATAATACTAATACTAATAATAAAAAATTAATAAATATAACATTACTAAGCTTAGAATAAGAATAGAAATAATAATAATAACAATATTCAACATAATAATAATAATAATAATAAGCATAGAATAAGAATAGAAATAATAATAATACAAATAATAATAATAATATGAAGAGTGTTAATAATAATAATAATACAAATAATAATAATAATATGAAGACTGTTCTTTATGATTATAATAATAATAATAATTGATAAATTTAATAATCATAACGAAATTATCATAATAATACTAATACTATTAATAATTATGATAATAAAGATAGCAAAATGATTGCTAGATTCATTAAAAGGAATTTAATGATATTGCAGAGTTAGTAATAATAACTCTGCAATAAATAAAATAATAATAACTATGTTAAAAAACCATAATACACAGTATTTACATGAATGGAAATAAACGTTATTCATAAATATTATTAATCATAAGAAAAAGCCAAAGCCACTCTCTATCATTTGTTTTAATTAGTGCAGTACAAAGGAAATTCCTCCGCCGTTTGGCTTTGGCTGTGACTTTGCAAACGGCGCCTGTGCGTGGGACCCACAGGCGCCTGTCCATCTATGCCATAGAGCTGTCCAATATATAGAACAAATCGACGTCGTTTTGAGGTTAGACAGAGTAAAGTTAGATAGACGATCCGGACTCTTGGGGGTATGATTACTATGGCACATAAGTAATCATGGAGGTAACAAAAAATTCATTTTTACGATTTTTTAAATCTTTTAATTGAATATTTTTAAAAATATGAATTCAAATTAATAGAGTTGAAATGGATTATTGCAGAATTTCAATATTTGGATTAAAATATTAAAATATTTAATAATGTTTGTAAACGGGATGAAAGTAGATTGAATGAAAATAAATAAGATAGCGGAGGCCTAATATATTTTAAAATTTGGGTTGATTATTGCCAAAAGAAGTAATTTAGCTGGTGTCCTCCTTAAGTGAATTTAAACGTGATTGAGATACTACAAATCAGGAACTTCCACAATTCAAAGAATTTTGTGCTTAACTCCAAATGAGGCAATATCATGACTCATCCAAATGTTTGCTTTAGTACACACAATAAGAATAACTAGTATCAATATCTCAGTGGACCCTCTTAAAAAACGATGGAGACTTTTGGATGTTACTTATTAATATATTTATATTTATATTTATATTTATTTATTCACTATTTTAATAATTACTATTATTTATCACTAATACTATTATTTATTATTTATTTCCCATATGAGTTATTTGGAAATAGTATCTCTATTAGTTAGAGGTAAGGTTGTATATTATTGGATCTCCCCAGACTTCGCATCTCAATGGAATTTTTACTAGGTGGTGTTGTTGTTGACCTATTTTAATAATAAGTAGTTCGGTCAGTAGTCATTGGGTAGCATGAATTATATAGAGGTAGTTGAGTGATCAAAATATGATTCATCACCTTAAAGTAATTAGGGAGAATAATTCATTATTCTCGATTAGTATTAATTCAAGAAATCCTTGGCCAAGGTAGAATGTCATTTTGTAAATAGTTTATAAATGTCATTAATTAAATTAATAGCTAATTGTAGAGAACTAATTTGATTGGACTCAAAATAGAGTAGATATTAATTTCATTGTTCTATATCTAATCAGAAAATTATATAATGAAACGATTGAATTATACAGAAAAATCATGTATGAAAAGACTAGCATGGTTTTGAATTTTGTTCCGTACCGAGTGATATAAATACCATAGGTATCAGCTGGTACCAGACGAAACAGGCTGGTATCGCTCGGTATTTACACTAGTACATAGGCACATCCACTTCATGCCATTCTTTGACCGATACGATACCTATGGTATTTATAATACCGGTCATATACTGGCTAGTATCTAAAATTTTGAAAAATATAGGGGCTTATTAGCAACAATTTTTTTTTTTAAAATCTCCCGCTTCCCGCTTCCCCCTTTTTTCTTTTTTTTCAAAGTTTTTTAATTAGTTATTTAGTTTAACTTTTATTGTGATTTTTAATTTTTATTTTAAAATAAAATAATTTTATTACTAATAATAATTATACATTAAATAAAACTTAAAATAAATTATTTTATTTAAATTCATTTTAATTTTATATGATATTTATCAGTAAATTATTAATAAAATATTTTTAAAAATAAATAATTTAAAGATTATTATTTATAAAATAATATTTATTATATATATTTTAATTATTAAAGCAAAATCTATTCGAAATTTATATATTTTAAAAATATTTTAATTTTAATTATATTTATTAATAATTATTAAATTAATAATTTTATAAATTAAATTAATATATTTATAAATTAAATTAATATATTTATAATTTTAGTAATACTTAATTTTAATTAATTAAATATAGAACATATTTAATAGATAGTAAATTAAATAATTTTTTGGTTTCATGTTTCAATTATACTTTATTGTTTCCTTATCACGAACTCTTATTGTAAATTGTAATAAATTGAGAATTAAGAATATTTATTATTTTTATTGGATTTTTGATATAATTATTATATATTATATAATGAAAATTTAATATTTAATATTTTAAATGCTTTATATTGTTCTTAATTTTTATTTATATGATGATGACTATCTTTTTAATATAAATTGTGGATATTATTTATATGTGAAATATTTGAAAATTATTATTATTTCATATTAATTGTGATTATTATGATTTTTAGAGGAGGATTAAATGTATACAGTACAACTGCATACTATGACAATAGAGTATTTTGTAATTTTAAAAAAATTCAGGGACTATTTCATAAATTTGAAAAATTACCAAAAATAATATCCGATATTGACTGATACCGGTACAATACCATACTAGAACTTAATCCAGTACCAAGTCTGGTACTGTATTTACAACATTGAAGGCTAGTCAAAACTACTTTCACATTCTTAAATATTTAAGAGGTCATGATATGTTACTAGATGTCAATCTTGATCTATGGATATAAATTATTTAATTTGAGATTTAAAAATAAATTAAGGGAGTTTAATTTATTTAATCATAAATATGATTTAGGGATATAATTTGTATCTATTGCCAACATATTTGGGAACCTAATGAATCATATATAAAGAATGGGTTGAAGAAAGCAAAGATATTTTAATTAAGTTAAACTTGATTGTAAAGTTTGAGAAACTTTATGATTAAATATAGAGATGTCAATAGGTTGTTGTGACCTGACAGACCATGGGTGATCCATACCAAATCGACCCACAATATTTTTAAAATAAAAACATAAAAAACAAAATCATTATTGACAAAATGATATCGTTTTTAATGTAATGATCAACCCATGGACCTCGACCCGTGGCTTAGCCAATCTGGGCTAAAATCAGGTCAAACCTGGCCCTTTTTGAAATCCTTAATTAAATATGAGATATTTAATAAATAAAGTACAATATGAGATATTATATCTTATTTGGCAATACTGGTATTTAATTAGAACTATATGTAATTCTAATTAAAGTTTCATTGAAATTAAAATTTAATTTCAACTAAATTACTAAAATGTTTAGAACATATTATAAATAGGATTTAACTACAAGAGAGTTAACACTCTTTGCCTAACTCTCTCTATAACAGTTACACAGAACTCTCTCAACTTATTTTGTGGATATCGTTAGAGATCAGACACTTATGTGACTATGGTGGTTAAGATGAGCTTGTTTTGAAAATAGCTTGAAGGATATGATAGCAAAGTATCAAGCTTAGAAATAAGGTACAAATTAAGATTCATGGTTTCTTATGATTTATTTGTTAATCATTTTATAAATTGAAGTGATCTTGGCTTTCGAGAAATCAAATACAAAAAGTTTCATAATTATTCTTGACCTGATTATGATTGATTAATTTTGAAATTGAAATTGCAATTTTTGCATGATTAAATGTTCTTGCAATCTAAAAAGTTTAGATTGAATATTTTAAAACCTGGCATTCAATTTAAAATTTAATTACTAATATGATTGATATGAAATTAATTTCATGTATCTTTAAACATCCAATACAATGTGAAACCATAATTTAGAAACCGAAAAGAAAACATCCTTAACGATCAAAACCACAAAGTGTAAAACCATAACAAACCCATAATTGCTCTAGAATTATTATCATTTCTGAGGTTATGTTTAAAACTTTTATAAATTGGGGGGTATGTTGTTTGTAGTTGTGAATGTTGTTAGTATGGATTGTTTATTGAAAGGAATGGTGTTATAAGCTGTTGGAGACTATTTGGAAGTTGCTAGGGATGTTAGTCATGGTTGTTGGTTTGGGTTATTGGTGTTAAGTTGTTGTTGTCAAAATAAGGTGATGGAAGCAATGGAGGAGCACCTGTTGGTTGCTGACATGAACAAGCATGAATGATAGCTCTACATGCAGAGGCAGCGGCTGTGCCTATTGGAGGTGACATTGCTAATAGTGACTTTAATCGCACAACATCTGGTGAGACAAGGTATCGAACATCATTCCATACCAGCCGGAGAACAGAACAGTATCATCATGTTTAGTACCGATTAGTGTTGAGTGATTTTGCCACATACCAATCGGTACTAGCCAATATAGTGATTTTTATAAAAATTGAGGACCCTTTTGCAAAAACCAAAAATAATTAACCCTAAACCCTCGACACCTGCCTTTTCTTTTTTATTTTTTCTCTCTCTTAGACTCACCTCATCCTCTCTCTATCTCATGCTCTTATCCTCTCTACTCTCTCTTGTTCTCCTCTCCATCTCTGGCAGTGCTTCTACGTCCTACCCTCTCTAGCGGTCATCTTCAGATCTTCCTCCACCATGCAAACCCACTTCCACCGAACCTCATCCGTACCTCCATCATCCTTCAACCCTCCTCCATGAGGACCACCAATGTACCACGCCACCATCGGCTGCTTTCCACTATCACCTAAGCATCCGCAATGGTCGAATCTAGGAATAATATCCATATCAAAACCCGACCTGACTTGATCTAGAATAATACTGATTGTGAATTTCTATTCGGGTGTGTTTTCACTTTTCTGTTGATTTTTTCTGGTTAATTGCATTTGTATTATGATTGTGAATGGGTTAGACTTAGAAGTTGGAATGAAATTGTAAGGATTAGTGATTTTTCGTTGGTTGGAGTTGGATAATGGACTGGATTTAGAGTTGAATTGAATAAGAGGAGTTTGGTTTTGATTCATTTGTGGTTTGATTGATTGATAAGTGATGTCTTGATTTATGTTAAATTTTTTAGTCATTCACCAAATGCATCATCTAAAAAGTTAGAAAGGCTTTCAATTAAAGTTTCGACTTAACTTTATGATGCATGATTTAAAAGTTAGAAAGGCTTTGAAGTTTCAACTTAACTTAAAACTAACAAACTAAGAATGCAAATTGGAAAGAATTAAAAGTAAATAATTAATT
Organism: Erythroxylum novogranatense; assembly: GCA_029891385.1. Classification (NCBI taxonomy): domain Eukaryota; kingdom Viridiplantae; phylum Streptophyta; class Magnoliopsida; order Malpighiales; family Erythroxylaceae; genus Erythroxylum; species Erythroxylum novogranatense. The sequence continues at coordinate 64,596,721 of CM057235.1, read as the reverse complement.
AACATAATCTTAAAATTATTGAAATGGTATTTGAATATTAGGTAAATAATTAATTAAGTGTAATGATAATTCAGTTGTGCTCTTGTGGAAATGCCAAATAGGAAGTTTTGTAATTGTAATTATTCAATATCTTTAAGTGTTCTTTAATTTTTATCCCAAAATTAGTCCATCTCATTAAGGATTCAAGTCTCTTGCATATCAACCTTTATTTATCCTAAAATTAGTCCATCCCATAGTCAGCTTGTGCATTTTATTTCAAGATATTTATTAAAGGCAAGGATTTATGAAGATATGTCAATGGAAATAATCATATTCCTAAAAAACAAGAATAAAAATGAAAGTGAAGTTAAGGATGTTTAAGTCATTACTTGAATTTTTTGATTTGTTGAGCCATCATCTTAAATCTTTGAATGGTGCTTCGATTTTAAATTTAGCATGAATTTACTAGTCTTCAATATGAAAGTCTATCTATTTATGAATTTTTCTCTAATTTTATGAATCTTTACTTCTTTAGGCTTAATATAAAGAGTTAAATACATTATTTATGCTGCATTGCCTTATGAAGGACTTAGCACAGCTAATTTTATTGATGAAACTACTAAAGGATTAATTTCTTACAAAAATAATATCTTTATTTTTGTTACAGATAAATAGAAGGAAGTTTAACTACTCCTGATCAAATTGCTTTAGGAAGATATAATGATCTAGCTTAGGCTCATACTGCATTTGTCCCAAGTATGAAGAATCATACAATTTGCTTATTTTGTAATAAGCATTTGAAAGGTGGAGGAATCAATCAATTGAATAAGCATTTAGCTGGGGTAAAAGGAGATGTAGAACCCTATAAAAAAGTAAGCTATGATGTAAAATGGAAAATGAAAATATTGCTTGAAGAATATCAATATGATAAAGATAGAAGGGAAAGGTTGAATTTTCAAATTGGTAGTGGAAGTTCGTTTTCTAGTTTCTATGGTGTGGAAATATTGAAGGTGGTAGTGGTACTAGTAGTGTTCCATCCTAAGCCCTTAAAGAAGTACCTGGACCTGTTGTGAGGAAGAGAAGAAGGTAGGTGACTAAATTTTGTACACCATAAACAACTCTTGGAGCTCAACCTTCATTTCATAGTGCAATGCAATCAAGAGATGCAACTCGTAATGTCAATATAGCAGTAGCTAGATAGTGGTACGATACAGGTTCATCATTTAACGCTTCTTAGTCTTATTATTATCAATATATGATGGATGCAATAGCCTTGTATGGTCTGGGATACAAAGGTCCTTCGATTGATCACTCATAAGGTAAACTTTTGAGTTGTTTGGTTTATGAAATTAGAAGTTGTTTAGCAGAAAGGAGAGTGAATTGTGCTACTTCTGGATGTTCAATCATGTGTGATCATCAACTTCTGGAGCCCAACCTTTAATTTGTTGTGCAATAAAATTAAGAGATGCAACTTATAATGTTGATATGGTAGTAGCTAGATGGTGGTATGATATGGGTTCATCATTCAATGCTTTTCAGTCTTATTATTATCAATATATAATGGATGCAATAGCTTCTTATGGTTCGGGATACAAAGGTCCTTCGATTGATAACTTAAGAGGTAAACTTTTGAGTTCTTGTATTTCTGAAATTAGAAGTTATTTGAAAAAAATAAGAGTGAGTTGGGCTGCTTATGGATGTTCAATCATGTGTGATGGTTGGACAAATAGGAGATAAGGGCTTATTATTTATTTTTTGGTTTATTCTACAAATGGCTCTATATTTTTGAAATATATTGATTCATCTGGCCTTATTAGGAATACTGAGACTTTGTTTGTGATATTTTATGAAGTTGTGAATGAAGTAGGGCTAGAAAATATTGTTCAATTTATTACTGACAATAATTCCACTTATAAAGCTACAGGAGAAAGGTTGTAGAATAAGTATAATTCTTTTTTTTTGGACTCCTTATGTTGCACATTGCATTGACCTAATGTTGGAGAATGTAAGGGATCCTAGGTATTTTCCTATTATTGATGAGACTATGCAGAAAGCTAAAAAGGTGACCATGTTCATCTATAATCATGCATGGGTATTGAATTTGATAAGAAAGGAACTTACCAATGGTAGGAATTTAAGTCGTTTTTTTGTGACAAGGATTTGCAACAAATTTCTTATCACTTCAGTCTTTTGTTATGATGAAGAAAGAGTTAAGGAAAATGTGTTCAAGTGATAAGTGGAATGCATCTCAACATGCTAGGTCCGATGCTGGAGTGGAGGTTTGAAAAATTATAATGGAAGGTAGAGAAATTTGGTCTTCATGCCAATTTGTTATCTGAGTTTGTGAGCTTTGGTAAGGGTGCTTCGCTTGACTAATAGTAAAGAAAAACCAATAATGGTTTTTTTATGCCATAGAGAGAGCGACGGAAGTAATTAAGGCCAATTTGAAACATAGGCCTTCTTTATACATACCATATCTTTCAATCATTAATAAGAGAAGGGAAAGACAACTTTCTTCTCCGTTGTTTACAGCACTAGGGTGTTTTTGAATCCTAGTGTCTATTTTAGATTGGAACTTACTAAACAAGCTGAAGTTAATAGAGGAATACTTTTAACTATTACAACAATTGTTGGCTTTGACGCAATGCAAGATCCCTTAAGCTCACAAATGGAGCTTTATAAGTTGTCTTATGGAGATTTTGGAATATCGATTGCTATTCAACAAAGGGAAAAACTTTCTCTAGGTATTAGTTGTTTTCTTTTTCTTATTTGTTGAAAATTAATTATCACGTTATTTTTTTTATAACGGTACTTTTGTTATCTTACAACTTACAATTTCTTGGTGGGGTCAATTGAGAAATGGTGTTGCAGAATTGAAAAGGTTTGTAATTCAAATTTTAAGTCAATGTGTGAGTGCACAGGCTGTGAATGAAACTCGAGCACATTTGAATTTATCCACTCCAAGAAAAGGAATAGATTGGAGCACAAGATGTTGAATGACTTGATTTTTGTTCATTACACTTTAAAGCTTTAGGAAAGGTATGTTATGTTCGTTATTATCATTTTTAATTTTGATATAATTTTTTATAATTTTCTAATAATTAATTTTTATTGTTTACTAGGAGTCTTAATTGCATAAATAGTTCAACTGATTCAATTTCCATTGATAATATTTATCATTTAGTAGATTGAGTTTCTGAAAAACCGAATTTGATAGATGTCAATGACTTGGAAGATAATCTTAGATAGGAAAGCATTGACATGTTATTTGGTACATTAAATTTGAATGATAATGATGATGGAGCTCATCTCAATGATGAGGATTCTGTACCAAATGATAACTGAGGTCAGTGTTGTTATAGCGAGTATCCTCCCATAGACAACTGAATTTCGTTCTAGGTTTTTATTTTTGTTTTTCCTTTTCTTTTAATTTTATTTATATTTGATGTTTGTGTTAAATTCTATATATATATATATATATATATATATATAATGTAATTGTAAATATTTTTATTTCATGTTTAACTTCTACTTGATTGTCTCCTCATCACCAACTCTTATTGTAAATTGTAATAGTTTGAGAGTTAAGGATATTTATTTTTCTTTCTATTGAATATTTTGATGTAATTATTATTTATTAAAATAATGAAATTGTATTATTGTAATATTTTAAATACTTTGTATTATTTTAATGTTATATTTGTATGAGGATGATTGTCTTTTTCATATTAATTATGGTTATTATTTATATATGAAATATTTAAAATTAATGTTATTTTATATTAATTGTGATTATTATTTATTATTATGATTTTTAGAGACAGGGTTCATGTAAACTTATAAAGTATACAATATAACTGTACAATATACCAATGAACTATTTTGCAAAATTTAAAAAATTTAAGGATTATTTCACAAATTTAAAAATTACCCAAAACGGTACTCAGTATTGATGGGTGTCGATACAGTATCGTACCAGAACTCAATCTAATACCAATTCCAGTACGACATTCACAACTTTGGGTGAGACACAAATGGAGGTTGCCGTTAGGTTAGCTACCAATGATGGTGTTACCAGAGACTAGCAGCCAAAGCTACATGCGATAGGATTGGCAGTTATGGATTGATCTTGGTGGCTGGAACAGGTGGTCTCGTTGGCTAGAGTAGTAAAAAAGTGACCAATGGCAACCATAAGTGACGTTGACAACTAAGGGTAGGGTTTCATCTTTATGAAACTAGGGATTGTTCTTAAGGAAGATAGAAGATGTTTAGATTTGTGGATAAGGTTATCCTAGGTTTGGAATAAGCTTATCCTAAAACCAAGAATAAAGGGTGTTTAGCCACAATTTTAGACTATTCTATAATAGAAATGAGATATTCCTAACCTTTAATAAGTTTGTTTGGTAATTAGAATAGTGGAACTGTTGGACCCCGATTATATTTTTGAAAAATAAAGAAAGAGGGTTTCAATTTGAGTTGTTTCCGAATGTTTTGGAAAATTGGACAAGTTTTTGAGAAAATAAGGAATTCTCTGAAATTATGGAAATTGTTATAAAAGTTAGAATTATTGTTTAAAATGTTTTCGAGAAATTGTTAAAAATTTCTGAATTTCTTTACGCTTGAAGGATTTTATTATTTATGAATTGATACTTTTTGTTACATATGTGTGAATCATAAAAAGTGTTGCATTTTGTGTTTATGAATGGTTGTGATTTGATTATGATTTTGTTTATTAATATGATTGATTGAGGATTTGTAATTGCATTTTAAATTACTATATAAAATCATGTGATTGTGAATACGTCATGTATGACACGATGTGAAAAATAAGGTTTTAAAACCTGCCTTCGGGCAATTCGATTTTCAAGTATGATTATATGATATGTGGGTTTGGTTAGGTCCCTTAAGCTAGAGTCAGTGCACTGGTCTCATTTTTCATAGCCTTCTCCCGGCTGCCCGCTAGTGGCACTAGAGTTCGATCTAGACTTATAAGTCACGGCTATAACCGAATCATTATATGGGAAGGTGTAGTACGTTCGTTCACGGTACGCACAGACCGCTATCTTGGAATGTGCAAGACGCTCTATTTGGACCGACCCAAACCATTTGATATGTTATGTGTTTTTGGTTTGTGTATATTGTGATGCATTTCATGTTTTGAAGTTGATTATGGAATGTGAAAATTTGAGAAATTTTAGAACTGCGAAAGTGAGCGTTAAATCATGACATTTTTTACTTTGATGATGATGCTTTGATTTTGAAGAGTTGAAAAGTTTGAAAACGAGCTTTTGAATTTTTCTGACAGAGAAATGTTTATAACTGTCAAACACCTTGGAAAATGTTTTTGCTTATTATTCGTTTTATAAACATTTTATCCACGAGCTTTTATGCTCACCCTCCCTTTCATCCCCATCTCCAGGTATTCGAGCAGGAGATCGGATGAAAGAATGTCAAGATATGTTATTCGATTTTGTATCGCTTATGTTTTATGAAATTAGGATTTTTGGCATTGTATATGGCTTGTAAAGCCATTCAAGTTTGTAGTATATCTAATTTCGGGATGTAAGTGAATTATGGATTTGTGTATTAAGATTGAGATATAGATTTGTGCATGGCTATAGTTTGTGCATTATGGTTTCATATGTAATTTGAGTTGAGGTATAAATGTGTTGGTGATATGGATGAATTTGATTGATTGTGAATTATTGAAGTACTTTAGAAATAGGATTGCGTTTGTGTATGCTGAATTTTCAGACGGGGTGTCCGATGATACTGGTTATTGTGTGATAATTATAGAAGTGTTTATTTTGCCACCTTGCAGGTTTTGGGTTAGTTAGGATGCAGTCGTTATGCTGTCGAAATTTTGGTAGAAATAATATGAATATATGAGATTTGTATAATTGTATAAGACGAATAGTATGATTGGATTTTTTGATTGAGATTATGGAATTGATGAATTCCAATTTGAAAAAGAGTATTGCTTTGTATGAAATTGAGTAAAATGGAAAAGAAAGAAAAGAAAAAAAATTATACCGGTTTTGAAATGTCTTATGGTTTCCAACGCGAATAATTTTCAACGATATACGCTTCGGATGTTGGAATGTGATTTTCAGTTTAATCGAACCATTTGTTTGCTTCCGCTTTGATTATTCGATTTGCTTCGATTCGTGCACTTTAGGTTTTCGTCCGTTCATCTGCTTTTGTTTTGGCCCAATACGTATCCGATTTGATTTCGCCTTATGTTCCATTCTTTCAAATTCCGCTTTCGCTTTGAGATTCGATTTCGTTTTTGCTATTGGTTTCCGCATTTTGCTATTCGTGTCGCCTTTAGATTCGAGTGGTCTTCCAATTTATGTTTCCGCTGTCGAGTCATTCGCTTCCGATTTGTGATTCGATTAGTATCCGATTTGATTTTCGCCTTACGTTTCGTTTCTTCGCTTGATTCGATTCATATTCGTTCACCCCAAATCCCAAAAATTGGGCATAAACCCTAATTAGTTTCCAACTAAAATTAAACTCATAATACTTAGCAATCACTAAAATTGACTTCATAATACACAAACCCATATCATTTTCCATGATTTTAAACCAAAATTTCAAGAAAAACTCAAAACTTAAACTTTTCTCTTACCTCATTTTTTCCTCCAAATTTCGAATTTTCAAGGCTCCATGGAAAGCTTTCCTCCTTTTCCATCTTTTTCCTTTAGAATCTATTCAAAAATCATGGTAGAAGCCCCAAATATTTCGAAACCTTGCTTCTCCTTCTTCCTTTGGCCGAAATGCTCCACTCTCTCTTCTCTCTTTTATTTCTTTCAAGTCTTTTGGGCAAAAGTCGTGCTTCCACTTGTTATAAAAGACAACCCTATGGTTTTTATAATTCCATGTCATTAAATGATTGATAAATGACCAAATTGCCCCTCCTTGTTTGCCTTGTATCTTAAGTTCTTAAGTAGATTTCCAAAGTTGTCCCCTAACATTTATTTTCGTTCATGCAACTTTAGGACAGTTTTCTAATCAGAAATTTGAAGGAATTTGTCAAAACTTCCTTTTAGAGAATTGTTCCTCATTGTCTTAATTTCATAATGCCACAAAAATCATCCAATTTGGAGCACTACATCAAAAGTTATGCTTAAAACATTTCAGATATGTCTAATGTTAAATCATTTTCCAGCTCGATTATTTCCATCCAAAAATTGACATTCTTAAGGACAAAATTGAAACTCGATATCTTCATAACAATTGTAGCCAACCTGCCTTCGGGCAATTCAATTTTTGAGTATGATTATATGATATGTGGGTTTGGTTAGGTCCTTTAAGCTAGAGTCAGTGCATTGGTCTCGTTTTTAATAGCCTTCTCCCGGCTGCCCGCTAGTGGCACTGGAGTTCTGATCTCGGACTCCCATAACTCACGGCTACACCGAACCGCTATGGGGGAAGGTGTAGTACTTCCGTTCACGGCTGCAGAGGACCGCTATGCGGGAATGTGCCGTACGTTCTGTTTTGGACCGACCCAAACCGTTTTGATATGTTATGCGTTTTTGGTTTGTGTATATTGTGATGCATTTCATGTTTTGAAGTTGATTATGAAATGTGAAAATTTGAGAAATTTTAGAACTAAGAAAGTGAGCGTTAAATCATGACATTTTTTAATTTGATGATGATGCTTTGATTTTGAAGAGTTGAAAAGTTTGAAAACGAGCTTTTGAATTTTTCAGACTGAGAAATGTTTATAACTGTCAAACGCCTTGAAAAATGTTTTTGCTTATTATTCGTTTTATAAACATTTTATCCACGAGCTTTTATGCTCACCCCCCTTTCATCCCCATCTCCGTGTATTGACGGAGATCGGATGAAAGAATGTCAAGATATGTTGTTCGATTTTGTATCGCTTATGTTTTATGAAATTAGGATTTTTGGCATTGTATATGGCTTATAAAGCCATTAAAGTTTGTAGTATATCTAATTTCGGGATGTAAGTGAATTATGGATTTGTGTATTATGATTGAGATATAGATTTGTGTATGGCTATAGTTTGTGCATTATGGTTTCATATGTAATTTGAGTTGAGGTACAAATGTGTTGGTGATATGGATGAATTTGATTGATTGTGAATTATTGAAGTACTTTAGAAATAGGATTGCGTTTGTGTATACTGAATTTCCGGACGGGGTGTCCACGATACTGGTTATTGTGTGATAATTATAGAAGTGTTTATTTTGCCACCTTGCAGGTTTTGGGTTAGTTAGGATGCAGTCGTTATGCTGTCGAAATTTTGCTAGAAATAATATGAATATATGGGATTTGTATAATTGTATAAGACGAATTGTATGATTGGAGTTTTTGATTGAGATTATGGAATTGATGAATTCCAATTTGAAAAAGAGTATTGCTTTGTATGAAATTGAGTGAAATGGAAAAGAAAGAAAAGAAAAAAAATTATACCGGTTTTGAAATGTCTTATGGTTTCCAACGCGAATAATTTTCAACGATATACGCTTCGGATGTCGAAATGTGATTTTCAGTTTAATCGAACCATTTGTTTGCTTCCGCTTTGATTATTCGATTTGCTTCGATTCGTTCACTTTAGGTTTTCGTCCGTTCATCTGCTTTTGTTTTGGCCCAATATGTATCCGATTTGATTTCGCCTTATGTTCCGTTCTTTCAAATTCTGCTTTCGCTTTGTGATTCAATTTCGTTTTTGCTATTGGTTTCCGCATTTTGCTATTCTTGTCACCTTCAGATTCGAGTGGTCTTCCAATTTATGTTTCCGCTGTCGAGTCATTCGCTTCCGATTTGTGATTCGATTAGTATCCGATTTGATTTTCGCCTTACGTTTTGTTTCTTCGCTTGATTCGATTCATATTCATTCGCCCCAAATCCCAAAAATTGGGCATAAACCCAAATTAATTTCCAACTAAAATTAAACCCATAATACTTAGCAATCACCAAAATTGACTTCATAATACACAAACCCATATCATTTTCCATTATTCTAAACCAAATTTTCAAGAAAAACTCAAAACTTAAGCTTTTCTCTTACCTCATTTTTCCTCCAAATTTTGAATTTTCAAGGCTCCATGGAAAGCTTTCCTCCTTTTCCATCTTTTTCCTTTAGAATCTACTCAAAAATCATGGTAGAAGCCCCAAATATTTTGAAACCTTGCTTCTCCTTCTTCCTTTGGCCGAAATGCTCCACTCTCTCTTCTCTCTTTTATTTCTTTCAAGTCTTTTGGGCAAAAGTCGTGCTTCCACTTGTTATAAACGACAGCCCTATGTTTTTTATAATTCCATGTCATTAAATGATTGATAAATGGCCAAATTGCCCCTCCTTGTTTGCCTTGTATCTTAAGTTCCTAAGTAGACTTCCAAAGTTGTCCCCTAACATTTATTTTCATTCATGCAACTTTAGGACAGTTTTCTAATCAGAAATTTGAAGGAATTTGCCAAAACTTCCTTCTAGAGAATTGTTCCTCATTGTCTTAATTTCATAATGCCACAAAAATCATCCAATTTGAGCACTACATCAAAAGTTATGCTCAAAACATTTCAGATATGTCTAATGTTAAATCATTTTCCAGCCCGATTATTTCCATCCAAAAATTGACATTCTTAAGGACAAAATTGAAACTCGATATCTTCATAACAATTGTAGCCAACCTGCTTTCAGGCAATTCGACTTTCGAGTATGATTATATGATATGTGGGTTTGGTTAGGTCCCTTAAGCTAGAGTCAGTGCACTGGTCTCGTTTTTAATAGCCTTCTCCCGACTGCCCGCTAGTGGCACTGGAGTTCTGATCTCGGACTCCCATAAGTCACGGCTACACCGAACCGCTATGCTGGAAGGTGTAGTACGTTCCGTTCACGACTGCACAGGACCGCTATGTGGGAATGTGCAGTACGTTCTATTTTGGACCGATCAAAACCGTTTTGATATGTTATGTGTTTTTGGTTTGTCTATATTGTGATGCATTTCATGTTTTGAAGTTGATTATGAAATGTGAAAATTTGAGAAATTTTAGAACTGCGAAAGTGAGCGTTAAATCATGACATTTTTTAATTTGATGATGATGCTTTGATTTTGAAGAGTTGAAAAGTTTGAAAATGAGCTTTTGAATTTTTCCGACTGAGAAATGTTTATAACTGTCAAACGCCTTGAAAAATGTTTTTGCTTATTATTCGTTTTATAAACATTTTATCCACGAGCTTTTATGCTCACCCTCCCTTTCATCCCCATCTCCAGGTATTCGAGCAGGAGATCGGATGAAAGAATGTCAAGATATGTTGTTCGATTTTGTATCGCTTATGTTTTATGAAATTAGGATTTTTGGCATTGTATATGGCTTGTAAAACCATTCAAGTTTGTAGTATATCTAATTTCGGGATGTAAGTGAATTATGGATTTGTGTATTATGATTGAGATATAGATTTGTGTATGGCTATAGTTTGTGCATTATGGTTTCATATGTAATTTGAGTTGAGGTATAAATGTGTTGGTGATATGGATGAATTTGATTGATTGTGAATTATTGAAGTACTTTAGAAATAGGATTGCATTTGTGTATGCTGAATTTCCTGATGGGGTGTCTGATGATAATGGTTATTGTGTGATGATTATAGAAGTGTTTATTTTGCCACCTTGCAGGTTTTGGGTTAGTTAGGATGCAGTCGTTAATGATTGCCAACTCAAAATGGAAAAAACTCATGATCTAGATCATAATAGTTCAAGTAGTTCAAATTCGGTTTCAGTTTTAGGTTCGCAACCTTATCTTCTAACTGAAGATTGTCACTTTCTCTTTCAAATTTTATGAAAAAGAAAAAGGCTAAAACTTCTTATAATATGATCGAGTTAGATAAATATTTGAACAAAGATTGTGTGCCCAGAGTTGAAGGTAAGCAGTTCATATATTATTATAGTGGTTGAGTTGTGAAAATATTTTTTTTCGATTATATAAGTCATTGCACAAGACTTATTAGCTATTCCATCATCTACCATTGCTTCAAAGTCTGCTTTTAGACTAGTGGTTGGGTTATCACTCCTCATTATGCTTGACTTCATCCTCGTACTGTAAGAGCCCTTATGTGTGTGCAAAGTTAGTTAAATGTTGAAAATATTAATGGTAAATTCTTTTTTGATATATTGATTTTATCTGTTTTATGTATTATCTTACCTAAATTATGTTTTTAATTTTCTATTGATACAAAAATAGGTATTAATGCGAAGGTGACTAGTCAAACTAATCAACCAAGTGCACATTATTTTGGTCAAATATATGAAGATGAAGGTATTTTTGATTATTTATTAATTATTACCATGTCTTAAATATTCCTTTAATTTTAATATTACATTACCAAAATATAATATTTATACTTACAGATGATTTGATCCAAACTAACGATTAGTTACTCTCTCAGTCTACCCTCTCCAGTCTCTAGTATCTAGTCTCCAATATCTATTTATCCATCATGACATTATCTTAGTTTTTGTAAATTGTATCATTTTTCGTAAAATGATTTGGACAATCATCCATGTACAGTAAAGATTACTTTAGTTATTGAATTTGGCTTTATCATTTCTCTCTTTTAATAATTAATTAATTAATTAAAATTGAAATTCATAATTGATTGAATTGAAAATTCTAACTATAACTAACTTAATGAATTTTCTTAGACATTCCTAGTCAATAGAATTGAAATCCCTAATCAATTGAAATTTCTTACGAATTTTCCTAATCAAAATTTCTAGAAATTCCTAATCAAATTTGTCACTGTATGTAAGTTATTATATAATAGCCTGTTCTCAAATCTTACTGAGGGTTAGAGTCTTATATTATTGACGCATATGAGATATATCGTTATGAGGTGCATTCCATTCACATGCGTAGTACTTACGTACATACATCAATTGTGATTTAGAAGCATTGCAAGGATAGTATATGCACTCAATTGACATATTCCGGGGTATGAAAAATTTTAAATGATCAAAATGTAATTGTGTATTGAATATGTCTTAAATTGTGGTTTGATGGACTGTAATGATTGATTTGGGATCTATTGTTACAATTGGGTGATTAGTGAAGTGATATATGCATCTAGTCTAGGAAAAATGTTAGATGGTAAGACAAATTGATACATGAAAATTTAGGTTGGTTAGCCCTATGGAATGATGACACGTGGCACTAGAAATGAGTGACAAATGACTAACTAATTGGGTGATAAATGGCTAGAAAAAATGAGTGACAAATGGACCAAATATTAAGTGACAATTGGTAGTTGAAGGATGAAACATATGGCTTGGTTATTATCATAACAAGTGTCATGTCAAGTGTCCGTAGTCTCACCATACACTTACACCCATGATTTTCCCATACTTGAAAGATTATTTTGCTTTTGTTCTCATTGCATTTACCCTCTCTATCTTCCTCAGCATATATATAACCCTTACACTTTGAGTTTTGTCGAAAATCCTAAAACTTTCCACTCCAAAATCTAGTTGTCTTCATCTTGTTGTTAAAGTCCCTTTGTGTTTTCATCTTGTTCTTGGAAATATGCTTTATGTTTGCAAGCTTGGAAGGTTAGGTTAGCTTGTTAATTGAGGAAGCCTTGCGCTAAATAAGTAAATTATTTCTTGTCCTATTGTGATATATGTTAGCATAACATTCATGATCATTGAATTGGTATTGCATATAGTATTGATGATGAAGTTATGCTAGAATTTGATGTATGAATGGAGGGTTTTTGTTTTGCTTTTGATACTAGAAAATAGTGGATTGTATAGGTGGTTTAAGTAGGTGTTTGAACTACAAATAAGGGTATAGTTATATTAAAGAGGGATGTTATTGAAGTGTTCTTGAATTTGACAAAGTTAGAGTTACATGAATAATGATATGTGGAGAATGACCAAATAAGTAGGGTTTTGATGAGAATTAAGTAGTCAACATGGTAGTTGAAATTGCATAAATTGAACTCGCATATGAAGGTATGAATTGTAGAAAGTAAGACTTTTTAGGGTTGATGAATTTATGGAAGAGTGAGGGAAGGATACTGACCGCGTGTCGTAACACAAGTCAAAATTAAATAACTAGATTACTACTGTAGCAGTGGCGAGTCTAGGTCGATCCCACAGAGAGTATGTGTAAAGTTTAAGAAATGAAATTAATTGATGTTTAGGAAAAAAGGGGGGTTTTGGATTTTCGAAAGATGAAAATAAAATGAAACTAACTAATAAAAACAAATTAAAGAAAATATGCAATAAAATGAAAAATGTGGGGAATTCAGTAGGGACCCGGTTCTTCGGTTCAATCTCGGCCTACACCCTGACTAAGCATATTTTATTAATTTGTTGTTCTTTAACCTCTCCTAGAAATTATTAATCGTGGGTTAATAATTAACCCAAGTTTTCCCTTAGATTTTGTTTAATCAAGATACGATCGTTGATTAAACCTAACCACCTAACAACCTAGGAAACGATATCTAGATTTAATTAGGCAGTAGCATTACGAATTAGAAAAACCGATTAATCAAGGCAACAACCACATACGCTCGGGTCCTTTAACCTAGGTCATGTTATCCCTAATGATTATGAATCATTAGTCGCTACACATAAATTTCAACATAACAATTACGGATTATATTGAAATTCTAGCAATGAGTTTTGCAATTAACAATCCAATGAACGCATTAAAATCATCACTCACAATACCCAATAGGTTCATACACAAATAACCGGATAATAACGAAAACCCGATTATCTATATACGAAACCTAAATCAGTTCAAATCGAACAACACAATTAATTTCTAATGAGAGAAAAAATAACAAAATAATAATAAAATTACTTAACCCCGGTCATCAGCGTCGATGTCACCTCCGAACCGGCATCGAGATTTTACCCTTCTACGAGTCTCTTCCGGAAAAATATTTCAGTGCCCATTTAATGTCCACCCGAAAATCCCTTACTCTTCTCTCACGCAAGCTCCAGCCTACACCAAGCTTCCACTGTTCTGCTCACTATTCCCTTGATGGGACAATTAAGATTGCGGCTCTCTTAAATCCTTCTCTCACGCACAAGCCTTCTGCGTAGCCAATGCCTTCTGCGCTCCAGCCACAAGCAGCTCAGCCAAGCAAGCAGCAGCTCCAAGCCACAAGGTGACGCCTATTGCGTCTGGCTTCCTTGCGCCAGCTGTGCCTCAACGCCGCTATTGTTCCTCTACTCTCTTGTTACTGTTCGTTGATGTGACCAATAAAGGTCACCATCAACTAAAACATTGCTCTCTCTAGTGCCGGCACTATTTCCTGTCTCTACTGTAGCTTCGTTTTATTCCTTGTGTCTACTATTGCTTCACAAGACAAATAAACTTTGATCCCCTCTTTAAAACCTGCTCTCCTGCTACGTCGTTCCTTGCATGCCTCCAGCCTCGTGCGACGTAGTCTGTGCTCATTGCTTGTGCTCCACGCTGCGTTTTGCTGCCTTCATAACACTGCCTCCTTATTTCCATGCTTCCTCCTGCATTCCCTTCACCAAACGTCTGCGTTTCATGCACAATGGTTGCATGAAATGCATACGTGGTCTGCGTTTATGCAAGCATTGTTTGTATAAACGTAAACGCCATTTGCATTTTATAAAACGCATGGTCTGCTGTCGCTTGTGGCTTCCTCTTTGTTCCTTTTTTTTAATTATTTTTGTTTTCTTCTTCCTCCATAAAAGCAAGTAGAAATAAATTTTCCAGAAAATGACCCATATGGTGCTTTTAACCCACTTTAATTTCTTTGCTCCCAAATTGTACCTAAAATCAAATATGAATTAATGTTGGGACCCCTTCCGGAGACCGGCACCCTAACCCGAAAACGGAAGCCAAAGCGAAACGAATCACAAAGAGGCGGAACAAATAAAACGATTGATCACAAAGCAAAACGAACGGATCATATATCGAAGTGAATTGAAACCAATCAATAACGAATCGAAAGTCAACTTGGAAGCAAAGCATACAAACAAAGTCAAATAGACTTGGCTCGAAGACAAACCAAACAAACGATCCAATCGAATTGAAATTCAAATTCTGACATCCGCACAAATATCTTAGAAAAGCGTCGAAATGGTCGCGTTGGATATCTTAAGACTAAAGCTATACGAATCGATGTAAAAATTTTCTTTTTCTTAGTTTTCATTCCTTCTCTTCTTATTCATCTTTATTCAAAGCTCATACTAATCAAAACAATATCATTTCCCTTTTTGGAAATTCATTCTAAACAAAATCCCACTTACTTGATTCTTCATGTTCAAACCACATCTCATCAATAAATTCAAAACTTGTCATTCTCTTTATTTGCCAATAAACACTTAATACATATACCATTATACTACCCTACAAAAATCGGGCAGCATAATAGCTATATTAAGCTAACCCAAAACCTGCACACATAGGATTTAAAACTCACTTTTATAATTCAGCTCAAACACATAATCCTCAGATCAGTACACAAATCTCATAATGCAATACAACTCATACATAACTTTATAAATCAATTCCTTATACAACCCAATCATTCTCATCTACCATAACCATACACAAGTTCTTATACAATTCCATAATCCAAATACATCATGAACTAAACTCTTACATTACATTAATGGCCTTCCAAGCCATGTACAATTTTCCAATGATCAAAATCCAAAGTACAAAATACACAATGCACAATAATTCTCAATTTCTCAACAACATCTAAACTTAACAATATTTCAATAAGAACTCATACAAACAAAATCTCTCATTTTCTTTCACCCGATCTTCTTCTCATCACCTGTGGATGGGAATGAAGGGGGTGAGCTTAAAAAGCCCGTGGGTAACAGGTTTATAATCAATCATAAGTAAAACTGTTCAAAAGTTTACTGCCATAGAAATTTCTTGTTGAAAATCCATAAAATGCTCGTTTCTCAATTTTCGTCATGTATTGAAATCCATAATCCGCAAAACATAAATGAATCAACTTGTTCAAAAATCACAATTTCATAATGCAATACATCATCTCATAACACATATTTGAATACAATTCAATCCAAAACATAGCTTAGCACATTAATATGAAAATGCACAATCAATTGGCTCGAGAGGTTCCATGAAACAAAACGGATAAACCGAAGTTTATACAGTGAACGAAACGAGTCTATTTTCAGATCTCGTGTGGCATAAGCGGCCAGTCGGGAGAAGGCTTTTGTCAACATACACGTGACTTACGAAACGGTTCCTCTCTCGCCCAAACAAAGCATATAAACAATGATCAAACTCATTTCATTGAAATGAAATGTTTTCATGCTTTTCATATTCTTTTTCTTCTTTCCAATAAATCACAATGCCATGCTTAAATACATAGCATAATCACATCACAATTCAATTCTCATCAAAGTGTCATATATTTCTCAATGCATAACATAACATAACATAACACATCACAATGCATTCTTGCATGCTTATAACCATTCAAATCCAATTCATGGAGTATATGAACACATATAAACCAATTCTTTAAATCATTTTAAAACAATATATGCACAATCATAAAATATTTGAAATCATTTTATTCTCTCAATTTGAGAAAATCTTTAATGGCTTATTATTCAACTATAAACATGAAACCCACCTCATATCCATGCTTGGAGTTTGATTAGAGCTTCAATTCTCCAAAGCCTTTCTTCTTTCTCCCAATTTCAAATTCCCTAAATCAAATCACCCAAATTCCACTTCATAAAAATCATGATTTTCAAAATTGATTACATAAATCACAAACCCATACTCATATCAAGACATCTAAATCAAGAACTTCCAAAATTCCCAAATCATACAATTGGGCATAAACCCTAATTATTAATCATCCCAAAATTGAACCAATTTCAACATGTAATCTCCAAAACTGATCATGGAATTAACAAGCCCATATCATTTCCATGCTAATACAACCAAAAACTCAAGAAAATCTCAAAGCTCACAAGGTTTTCTTACCTTTTTTCTTTCTCCATTGTCGACATTGCTTGGCTCAATATGAAACTCTCTTCATCCTCCACGTTTTTCCCTTCTTGAACCACTTGAAAATCACCCTTGAAGCCCTTGAAAAATAGAACCCTAACTCTTCTTTCTCCTTTCTCCTTCCTCTCCACCGACCCTCTCTCTCATTTCTCTCTCTTCTTGTATTTTTTCTTCTAATTTTCGTGCCCCACTCTTCTTCTTATACCAATCCACATGCCTAATGACCACCTTGCCCATCCCCTTAAGCCTAAGGTCTTAACTCTTTAAGTGGACTTCCAAAACTTCCCTTGAATTCATTTTCATTTCAGCTTACTTTAGGACAAGTTTATCACTATCAAATTGAAGGAATTAATCAAAACTTCCTTCTAGATAATTGTTCCTCATTGTCTTAATTTCATAACGCCTTAAGAATCATCCAATTCGGAGCACTACATCAAACGTTATGCTCAAAACATTTCGGGTATATCTTATGCCAAATCTTTTTCCAGCACATTATTTCCATCCAGAAATTAACATTCTTAATCCCAAAATTGACATTCTATGTCTCATAAAAATTGTAGCTCTATTTCCCTAGTTTAATACAAAACAAGAATCACATCATTTCGATTTCCAGAGCAAAAGTTATGCTCAAAATACTTTCAGATGTTCCTAATCCAAAAACTACACACTAATCCGAACTTCCATTCATAAATTGAAAATATTAGGGGCAAAATTGAAATTTCATTTCTTCATATGATTTGTATCCCTATATCTTAATTTCATTTCGCCTCAAGAATCAATTCAATCGGATCACCACAGATCCCGAATTTCTCAAAATACTGAACTATGTTCAGAAAATAGTCCAACTCACTTTGATTAAATTAATCACCCTTAATTTAATCTCATAAATTCACAAATTTCTCATAAAATGAAATTCATTGTCTTAAGAATCCAACGCTTCAAGAATCAACTCAATAGGATGTCGAACGGAAAAGTTATAAGCAAAGAATTGAACAAAAGTCAGATGAGGAAGGAAGATAGCAAAATCAGAAGGAAACAAATCATTCCGATTATCATAAGATTCAATCAAACTCTTTCAATTCAACTCCAAATGTTACAAATTTTCATGTAGAGATAGATACATGTCTTAGGAATCAAACGCCTCAAGAATCGCCTCATTCAGAGGTCGGACGAAGGAGTTATGGCCAAATGAATCTGATATGTTTATATCCAGATTCCTACTGAACATACCTTGGCGCAAACGCCATAACTCTCACTATAGATTTTGGATTGACTTCGTTCTTGAACCATTAGAAAGTAGACATCTAGGGATAAAACTTTCATGAAGACCAAAATTTGAAATTCGTAAGTTATAGGGGTCAAAACACGGACCGTGTGAAATTTACAGTCCAAGCGCATGCATGTAACCTTCGGTGAAAATCGCTCTCCTCGCTACTGGATTTACGCAGCCCATGTGAATTTACACGGGCAGACCGTGTAACCTACGGGTAAAGCAAAATTTCACCCTCCAAGACCCCTCCAAAGGGTCCTAAATCCATCCTAACTTCTCATATACTCATAATCTTGCCAAAATCCACTCTTTTCGAGCCCGATATCACTCCATAAACTAAAATGGTTCGGGAATTTCGATTACCACGACATCCCAGCTTGTAATAAGCATAACTCTCAACTCCGGTCTCGAAAACTTGCATACTTAGTGTCGTTGGAAAGATAAGAGAACAAGCTACAACTTAAAAGAAGACAACTTTGTCTAATTCTATCTCAATTATTCTAGAATTGCCCTTGAATCAACATACACATTTTTATCCTCATACAAAACTTAACATTTTCCCAACTTCACTTTCTCTATTACAACATCATTCAAAGAAATTTAACTTCCAATTGGAATCCATTCAACACTCAACCTCAATTCATATACTCTCATATTCAATAACCTCTTATCATTCACCAAACATCCTATCTTACATACATAACCATGGTTTATGCTTAAGGTTTCTCAACTCATCATCCATACTTAGTTCACATTCTAATTTCACAACCATCTATATACCAATTCATAATTCAAAGCCATACATAAAACTCATATTCTATTTTGATATTTCCACTAAAAATTCAGGGTCCAACAATTAAAGTGAGTATCTTAAGCATTTTTATGTCAATAATTGCTAGGTGTAAATGATTAAAAATATTAACAATTAAGCACATATCAGATACAAGGCACAATAGGTTGATGAATTTGCGGAAGAGTGAGGGAAAAATGCAGGGTACGATCGTGGCCCTAAAGTGCACGATCATGTCCTAGTCATTTTAGGTTCTGTTGTGATTATGGCTCTCAGTGCATAATCATGGCCTAGATGTTTAGCTTCTATCATGATTGTGGGAAGGTCCCCCATGATCGTCGACAGTGCCTTAGAATGATGAGCTTAGTTTTGTGCAATTATTGAAACAAATCACTTTAATTTGGTGTCTTTGGATTTAATTAGGGCTAAGATGAACCTAAATGGGTAAATAAATTGTAACATCTCGTCCCCATATTAAGGGTTAGAACCCAGATTTCAATAATGGAGAAAATAGCAATGTGAGATTTAGAAAAAAAAATTATATTTCATGCTCATGCATAATGTTAGCATACATGCATTTGAATTTGAATTTTTGCACTCATGAAAATAATTGTACATGCACTCATTAACATTCTGGGCATATTGAATTATAATGGGATAAGTTGAGAATTGTGGTTATAGTGAATGTGTTGAATGAAATGGAGTAGAAATACTAGAAATAAAAATTGAAGTGTTGGATTTTAGTGAATGGAAGTCATCTGAGAAGTTACTGGGAATGAATAGTTAAGGGAGTTAAATTTTGATTTGAAAATTCCATGAATAAATTGTACTAATCTAGGCTGATTTTGACAAAATTTCTTCATGAAAATTATATATCTTTATTTTAGCTTTCCATTTATATATAGTCTGTAGTTTTTGGAGTTCTGGATCAAAAGTTATGGAAGTTGGAAGTTGGGTATATGACTTTTGGAATTATAATGAAAATGCACCGTCGTGCATAAGCACGACAGTGATTTTGGAGATAATAGGCAATTATGCACGAAGGTGACTTTAAGGAATAGCAAAAATGAGGCTTTTTGAGTTAAATAGATTTGCACCGTCGTGCTCAAACACGACGGTGACTTTGGTGAAAAATGGTAGTTTGCACCGTCATGCTTAAGCACGATCGTGCATTTGAGGTTTTTCTCTATACTGAACATTATTGCTTCTTTTGATCATAACTTCTTCTTTAGACCTCCAAATGACTTGGTTCTTGAATCATTAGACTCATAATACATTGATCTACATCTCCCAACAAATTAGTAACAATCTGAAATCAATTGAGAGAGTCAGAGTGAAAAACGCGGGTCGAGTCTGATAGTGTATGTTCTTTAAACTTTTTGTCCTTATCTGTCACACCCATGACTTATTACTCTCACACCCATGACTTTTCTCACCCCCATGATTTATTCTCATGGGCGTGACTCCTGCACAGGCATGATTTTCTTCACTCACTCCCATGAGTTAATTGCAAGAGTGATGTTTAATTGTTTTTTCATGCTTTAATGCTCCTAAATAGTTTACTCTCGTGCAAGCTGAATCATCTTGTTTATTTCGATCATAACTTTTCTCTAGATATCCAAATGAGATTATTTTTAATTTAGAGTAAACTAGAGACATAGGAATACAAATCATCTGAAGAATTTGAATTGTGATTCAGTCTCTAAGATTTTCAAATTCTGGATTGAAGTTGTGCATAGTATACTGTTTTGGACAAGAGTAGTCCAAAAATGTTTAAAGTATATCTTTTAAATCAATGAACCAAATTGAATGATTTTGGTGTCAATGGAAACATAAGACATAGGGTAACATGTTTCTAGAAGAAAGTATTACAAAATGACTTCAGTATTAGGTCAAAAAGAACATGCAAGGTTGACCCGAAATGATATTTTTGTGGGAAAAATCTGAAAGTGAGTAAGAAGTGTTGACTTGTGATTACAGTGGTTTTATAAAGTCATAAACTTAAGTATAAATCATACTTAAGTGAGTTTTAATAAAGGGAAGTGGATAAGTGGTTAAGAAATGGACAGGTGTCCAAGCTTTAAAGTTGAGTTAAGACATATTACTGTACTTGTCTTCATTTCTTTCTCAAAGTTTCTTTTTCTAGTGTTTCTTTAACACAGAGTTTTTTTATCAAATCTCCAACAGAGAAAAAATTAGTTTTTCCTATCCACTACCACTTCTACTTTGTTATTTCTTTCTTCTCTAGAAAGACCGAACACCCTATCAACTTTCAAATTGATCTACGTGGTTGCATGAGGGACTAGGGATATGAGATTTTTGCAGATGTTAAAGCTTCAAACAAGTAGGCTTATTATGATTATGTTTTTTTTTGTATGAACTGAAGCATCCATCGTGAGTTCACTGTAAAATGGTTAGGAAATAGTGATATTCATATTTGCTGAAAAATGAGTGAGGAGATTTTGAGTGTGTCGTACATATTGATTTTTTAGAATTGATGATCAAAATGTTATAAGAGGTTGTCAGATTTTTTGAAGCTAAAAGACCAACTAAAATGTGTATGTGATGAGAACAGAAAATTTTGGAGAAATGAATATGTGAATACTATGTTCATGTTGATGTCTTCACTGTATATGTACATATATACATAAGTTTTGGAGTGTTTTTAGAGATGATTGAAAAAGAATTTAAAGTTAAGAGATGGGTGTATGGTGAGGTCTAGAGATGAGAAAGAGTGATTAAAATGATAGTTAGAGGAAGAAAATGAAGTGAATGTAAAAATATGAAAATGTAGAAAAATGAAAGTGAAGTGCAGAAAATGTGAGAGTGATTTTTTTTTTTTAATGATTGATTTTGATTTGATTATGATTTGTGAGCTGAAATGAAATAGGAATGAAGAGGAAATATTGAGATTTAAGCAAAAGGTTGATAGTGATATATATATATATATAAAGACTTTGTTTTCCTCTTCACTAGTCACATTCGGGTATATATTGGAAAATTAGTGGATGAGTTATTGGTACCAACGTACTAAAGGATTGAGATTGTGATTCAAAGAATTGATAGGTGATTAAGTTATGAAATTAGTAAAGTACCCAGGATTGTCATTGAGCATGCATTGTACATAGTCCATATACACAGTTGTACATGAATAAATGCTTATTATTATGCCATTATTAATGTAAGTGCAATATATATTTTTCATAAATGGTTGTGCAAGTTAAAATTTTGCATTCAGGTGTTTCCAGAATTTGGAAGCAAATGCTAATCTAGAGCGTATTATGAGTAGACCGAGATGGTCTCACTTCATTGTTTGTTTTGTTTGAATTTTGTATTAATTGACTACTGGATGATGTTATCAATGTGATTGATTGTGTTGGTTTCCAAACAGAAGGTCCGATGAATGTGATGTATGAATAAAATATTGAAGTGCTCCTTTTATGTGAATGAGATGAAATAAGTATTAATAATTTGAATGTTAAATGTGTTTTGAATGTGCATTTGCTTATGAATGAAAGTGTTTTCTCAATATTAATGTTGAATGCCACACTAAGGTCCGATGATATATGAATAGGTATATTTCTATCTCACCTTCCTATTGTCATTAATGTTGAAAGGTTGAACTTGGACTTAGAATGGTTGTGTGATTATCGATATAAGAGTTATGATTCAGTATGAGAATATATCTGTGGAATCGAGATTTGAGTTTCATAATAGTTGTGCCCCTATAATTATGAATTGATTAAGAATATACATATGGGAGATGAAATAAATGACAATAGGAAGATGAGATAGAAATGAGACAAAGAGAAAGATGATGAATAAAATGAGAAGAGTTAAGGCACTCAATATGGTAGTCAAATCATTATGACTTGGTGTAACACTGGAAGAGGTTAATCCTAGAGAATTGGAGTAAAGTTGATGTTAGTATATGTCAATGCAAGGAAACCCCAATCGTGGCAAGGATAAAGAGAGAAAGATTGTTTAGAACAAATTGAGATCAAAGTATAACTATTGTAAGATAATTGGTGACCTATCAAAAGTAAATCTCGGGATAGAATGGGATGACCTTGATGATACACACCTAAACATGTGTGATAATAATGATGTCTGCTACTTTATCGAATTTTGGTAAACCAAACATTATGACCTTGTAAGAGACAATAGAAACTGATCTTCTTAAGATACTAAGAATGTTTGATGAATAGTGATAGAAACAATGGATTGATAAGAGTTACATAAATAATATTGATGTTGGGAAAAAGAAATCTTCTTTCGTAGAAGAATTTCACTGAATTAGACTAAGCAGACCGAATAGTTTATTCTTAAGAATGGTCAATGAAGGACAAATAAAAAATGATTATTGTGAATCAAAAGTGAATACTAGAGTCCTAATCATAATGGAGACTCAAGCATAAGATGTAAAATATGCTATAAAGAGTGTATGCATTTTGATGATGAAAAGTATCCAACTATGTGATTGGATTTTTGAATTCGAGGTGACATTAAGTATATGAGATATAAATCAGATTTGATGAATGTGTTACTAACACAGAAAATTAAGATTTCTAATAAATCAAAATGTGTGGATAAACTAGTATGAATGAACAGGCATTAGAATAAATCCATGTGAAAATTAGGGAAAATCATTCGAGAAAAAAAATCAATTGGGAAAACCAAAAATAACATGAGATAATACTACCTCATTGAGGAATTAGATACTTAAAGAATTAAGAGAACAAATCATGGGCACAAGGAAATTTGAGTTATATCTGTTGGAGTTATCAATGCCCCAGACAATATTATGGTATTGAAGATTAAAGTGATCCAACAAAAATTGGATCAATTAGTGACTATGATCATAGAGGACAATTGGAGTGTATTCAAAAAATGAAGCAAATATTTTGAACATTGAGATTAATCTTACTAATCGTGGAGGTAAAAATAATTATATGCCAAGTTTAATGAGCGTGAATCTCAACTTGATCGAATAAAATGTAGGTTGTATATGCTGAACATGGCATATAGGGAGACTCAAAGAAAATAGAGGAAATAATGAAGCGAGAAACTACAATGAATATATTTATAAGATTTGAAGTTGTCTAAAATTGCTAAAAATTGGATACCAACAAAGACTTTTAGGGAGTTTTTACTAATCTTAGTCCTCTAACAAAAATGTTTGAGAAAAAATGTGTAAATCGTATGGGTGATGAATGCAAAAAGAATTTTGAGGAGTTATAGCACCGATGCTAACAATATCACTTCAATGTGGAGATTTTGCAGTATATAATGAAGTTTCACATTAGAGATTAAGATGCAATCTATTGCATCATTATAAAGTGATTCGGTGTATATAGGGACAATTAAAGCCTCATGAGTTGAATTTTGATACATGAATTAGAATTTGTTGCAGTAGAAATTTATGTTAAGAACTTGGGGACATTATAAGTATAGTGAAACATTTCAGATTTTATACAGATTATTAGAGTATAAGAGAATTATTAAGTTTGAAAGGAATGAAAATGAGGCTGAGACAATGAATAGAGTTATTTGAAGACTTTGATTGTGTAAATGGGCGATTCCTAGTAAAGCTGGTGTTGTAATCTAATGTATTGAACGGAAAATTCAACAACAAAATAGCACGAAATTAATATTGAGGATACTAAACCAAGTGTAATAAAGAGCATAGAACGTCGAGTTGAATTTTGGGCAAATCAAAGTATTATTAGCTATTGAATTTAAGATCAGTCCCACTAGAAAAGATTAACAAAGCCTAAATTGAGGATTCGAAAATTGTGAATCTTAGTGAGAAATTGCAAACGAATTTGAATTATGAGCTCGAATAGGAAAAATATTATTTTGTGATTGGATTAAGAAGTATGTGTAATACCCGATAAGGAGATTGTTAGAGAAAATACAAGAAACAAACTAAGCTAGACATCCTAGTAGGAATACATTGAAATGATATTTAGTTGCTAAGGATGTAGGAAGCGTAAGTAACTAAATGTTTGAATTTCCAATAGTCTTGACTGTTGGAGACATGTTTAAAGCTTACATTTCTGGAGTTCATAGGAATATGAGATTAATGTATAGCTTAAATTTATTATAGACATGACAATCGTTATCATAGGGAGACCATTAGATTATTGTATAAGGTTTTATACGACAAAAAGAGTTGTTCGCCCTTACATTGAAATGAGGAGAGCCTAAAAATGGTCTAAGGTCATAATAAATTTGAGATACTGTTAGTGAGTGGAATGAATCAGTAATGAGAATAAAGTGGCTTATGAAAGATGAATGAATTTGGTGGATCACATCGAAGTTATGGAATTTAATGAGACAAACTTAAGAGTTAAGTATATTAGCAATAAAGAGATGTGAAATACAAAATGAGAGATGAAATATTAATATGATCTGACAAAGAGGTATTGTTGACATATGAAGTGAAAATTTTGAGCAACCTGAATTGTATTGAGGAAACTATTAAGATAATGTGATAC
The DNA here is from genome assembly GCA_029891385.1 of Erythroxylum novogranatense. NCBI lineage: Eukaryota > Viridiplantae > Streptophyta > Magnoliopsida > Malpighiales > Erythroxylaceae > Erythroxylum > Erythroxylum novogranatense. The sequence goes on along the minus strand of CM057235.1, from coordinate 64,571,163 downwards.
TTGAAGGAGTGATTAGATGAAGGATTAATTACATTGATTATGGTCAATTAGAAGAAATTATTCAAGTGATGAAGTTATATAGGAAACGAAAGAGCATATGAGGAAATAATACCCCTACCTTATTGATCAATCAGATGAGAATTTTGAAGTGAATCACACGTTAATACAGTACTTAAAAATACAATAGAATGCACGAGAAGGGGGGGTTGAATTGTGTATTCCCCTTTTTGAATATCTTTTAGAATTACTTGTTAGAATTAAGATTCTTTATAGAATTCTTATTAATCCTAATTGATCAAACTTTTCAATGCTAAGAATATGAATAGTAAATAAAGATCAACTTTGAAACTAAAAGTGAGATAGAGAGTGAGAGTAGTAGACACGCAGATTTATCCTGGTTCACCCCAAACCGTGGGCTACGTCCAGTCCTCAGAGTTTCTTCTGAGATTTCACTATCTCTTCAAACGTTACAGTATTCTTTCACGAGCCTCTTCAGGTCTCTACAACCAGTATTCTTTCACACTTAGCCTCTGCAGGCTATCTGTACAACTTTTCTTTTCAGAAAATATTTGAACACTCTGTTACAGATGGATAGCATTCAGCTAATTCGCACTTAATCGCTTTTTCCCTTTGTGTAATTTTTCTCAAAATAGCAAGCTCTTTCGCCGACTCGACTTGTATTTATAGCCTTCGCCTCTAATCGCTTCTTGATTCTTGAATCTTGAATCTTTAAAGAAACGGTTAATCAGCTTGAGTTCAGACTCAACTCGAATCGACTCTTTGCGGCTCGTTTCTTTTTCTGCGTCAAGCGTCTGCGTCTGCGTCTGCGTTTGCTTTTGTTTCGCGTCAGATCTACATTTGCGCTTCACGCCTTTTATTGTCTTGTGTCATCTGCGCGTCGTGTTGACTTTTTACTTTGACAAACTTAAATCGTGTTTTGATTTGTCGTAAATGCCTCAGATCTGAATTTTTCAACTTAGTCTGTGGTCAACTTCGCCTCAGATACGCCATCTTCGCCTCATCTCAATTAAATCAGATACGTCGCGGATGATTTTTTTTTTTCTTGTATTTGATCTCACTATGTTTGTTATACATCAAAATCATTTTTATGTAAAGTCATTTTGACTTAACAATCTCCCCTTTTGAATATAACAAATTACATACAAGAAAAGAAAAGAAAACAAAACAACAAAAACTTATCTTCTTCTGTCTTAAATGCATTGTGGTCACACCTTCTTCATCGAACATCCTCTCCTCTTTCGATTATTTTCTTCTTTTCCCGCTCTCCCCTATTTGTTATAATGAAAATGATTATCGATTCGGTTCTTCAGCAGCTTCTACTATCATCTTCTTTAGATCATTCACCGTCTCCTTCATGTCATTGAGTTCACCACGTAATTCATCGACTTCATCGACGAAGAGGCTTGATGCGCTTCTCACGATGGAGGAGTGAAACGAATTATAGTAGTATAGGCATCGATGATGGAGTGTAGTCTTCATTAATCTCAAAAGTCGGTGGACGAATGAATGTTGCGTACTTCAGAAGATTTAGATCAAAAGGGCTGGCAAGATCAACAATCGCCTTCCTTGCGCAGGATAGGCATGTTCTTCGATAGGCGATGTATTAGACAAAGGGCTAATACGAAGAACTGTCTGAACAAGGAACTCAAGAATGTTCTGTTTTATACTTCCCCATCGGACAGTCTTCCGACGATTTGTATGGGCTGCACCGCTGATCTGGGTCTTGTGCGGGAATGCATGCTTCATCAATTTTCCGCACTTCTTCTCGCAATCGATCTTTATCTCGTGTTCTCGTGATTGGGAACATAGTACACGGTGGGCAAGGGGACGCCTTGAGGGATATGGAAATGATCGATAAGCCTCAAGGTATCGTAAAAGACTTCTCTTTTCATTTAGTAACCGCCACGTGATACCATTAATCAACATAGGTCGCACTGAGCTACTATTTTCTTCACTAGTTCAACACCGATTATAATAGCATTGCTCGATTGGTAATAACTTCTACCAATTTGATTTCCAGCCTATATTTCCTCAAGAACTTCGGTAGTTATATACCTTCGACTTGGTTCATCATCACCAAATCTGCATCGCAGCTTGCTTCGGTTGTGTTCCTTAAAGTCTCTGAACCGCCATTCTTCCGCTGGTTCCTCCTTTATAATGCCAGTGTCTCATGAACCGTGCTTTCATCCACCGTTCTTCTTGTTGAGCACTAGGAATTTCTTGAACTGCATAATGCTCGTTTACGTTTCAATTTGAACAAGACGTTAGCTCTTTTGTAGACTAACGCCCTCGATGAGTTGAGATGCTCTTCTTTTGACTAACCTTCTTAGTCTTTTTCTCGCTTCAGCTTAGTTTTGCTGATTTCTTCACAGAAATTTTCCTTTAACAGATGTTGCTTTTCTCTTCCTCTCGTCTCTTTAGATCTTCCGGCCGATCCTCTTCCGAATAGAGACTAAGGATCTTGTGGCTTTGGTCGCACAAGATTTAGAAGTTTCTTCTCGCCTTTGTTCTCTCGGCAATCTTCTCTTCCTGTTGCCTCGAGTCCCGATTCTTGGAGATCTCTTGGCTTTCTTCACAACTTCGCCAAGAGACTTTCTCCTTGTCTCTTTGGCGACTTTGCTTTGCCCTCCGAGATTGACTTTCATGACAAGAGGACTCGCCATTTTCATGAGAGGTCTCCTAGCACTCTCCTTAATTCGCTAAGAGGCGATTTGATACTTACAGCGATTGAGAACTTGAGACAGGAGTCTTCTTCAATATACGCTCCCCCTCAGTTCTTGGTTTCTTTGAAGAACCGGCGTGATCTTTGTCTCGTATCGTATTCGACCCATTCGCGAATAGTATGAGCATCAATCTTGCTCTTCACTGGAACAGTTCGTCTTATACCTTGGTGCAGACGAATACTGGATTCCATAAAGATCCTCATCAAAATCATCTTCAGTCTACTTATAGGGTTATGGACTGATGGGTTCTCGAATCATTAAGAACCTCGAGTTTATCGATATTTCCTCCAAAATCTTCCTTGTGAGAAAAGTTACCACCAGTAACTCATCGTGTATAACGCCGTTAGTTTCTCACGTTATTTTAGCCTAACTGCTCATTTAGCATCACCATATTGAGATTGCGTCTTATCTTCTGAAAACGTTCTTCACTCAGTGGTTTAGTGAAGATGTCCGCCCATTGAAGCTCTGTTTCAACGAACTTTAGAAGCACTACCTTTCTTTGAACGTAGTCTCTCAGGAAATGATGTCTGACTTCTATATGCTTTACTCTGGAATGCTGAATTGGATTCTTTGACAGGTTTATTACACTGGTGTTGTCGCAATAAATTGGAATCTCCTCCTCCTTAACTGAATAGTCTTCAAGCTGATACTTGATCCACGCCGTCGTGAACAAAGAACTTGTGGCGTATATGTATTACGCTTCACGGTTGATAGAGCAATTGAGCTTTGTCTCTTTCTTGACCAGGAGACTAGATTTCCTCCAAGAAAGTGACATCCTCCACTTGTGCTCTTTCTTTCGATTCTATCTCCGCATATTCCGCATCACAAGATCCGATTAACTGAAATCTTTACCTTTCTCAAACATTAAGCAAAGATCAAGAGTACTGCGAGATATCTCAAAATTCTTTTAACAAAGTAGAAATGAGACTCTCTAGATCGACTTGAAATCTTGCACACAAGCATACACCTAATGTAATATCGGTCTACTTGTCAGAAGATACAATAAAGAGCCGATCATCCCTCTATATAGGGTTTGATCCACCTTCTTACCAAGTTCGTCTTTCGACAAAAGGTTTGAAGGATGCATCGGAGTTGCCATTGGCTTCACATTATTCATGTCAAACTTATTCAAAGAACTCTTTCACATACTTACTGTTGATGAATGAAGATCTTCTTTGGTCCGCTTAACTTGCAACCCAAGAAAGAACTTTAATTCACCCATCATACTCATTTCAAATTCTCTTTTCATTAGTCTCTCAAACTTTAAACACAACTCTTTTGTAGTAGCACCAAAGATAATATCATCAATGTAGATCCGTACTAAGATAAAATCATTCAAAACTCTTTCTAAAGAGCGCCTTATCAACTTGACCTCCGCTGAAATCATTTTCTATTAAGAAGGTACTCAGACGATCATACCAAGCTCTAGGGGCTTGCTTTAGGCCGTATAAGGCTTTGTGAAGTCTATAGACATAATCTGGATTTTAACATCTTCAAAGCCGGAGGTTGTTTCACATAGACTTTTTATCTATAAAGCCATTCGAAATGCACTCTTAACATCCATCTGAAACAACTTTATATCGTGATGATTGCATATGCCAACAAAATCCTTATAGCTTCAAGTCTCGCCATCTTTGGAGCATATGTTTCATCAGTAGTCTATTCCTTCACGATTGTAACCTTGTGCTACTAATCGGCCTTGTTACGACTCACTCTTCCCGATTCGTCTAACTTATTCTTGAAAACCCATCTTGTTCCTATAATGGATTTCTTAGGAGGTTTTGGAACCAAGGACCGACGTTATTCCTTGTGAATTGGTTCAGCTCTTCTTGCATGGCTAACACCCAAGCTTCGCTTCAAGAGCTTCCTCAACCTTCTTAGGTTCTACTTCAGAGATAAAAGCTACATTAGCTTCTCGTCTGAATCTGGACCTTGTCCTAACTCCTTCTGAGGTCTCACCGATAATTAACTCCTCTGGATGAGAACTTTTATACTTCCAATCTCGTCTTAGTTCTATAGTTTCTGGAATATCTTCAATCTTATTCTCATGAGTGTCTGACGAGGGAGTTTCTGAGGCATCATCTAGGTTCTTTGAAGGACCTTAAATCTCCATGTCATCTTCCTTATGGGTTTGAGAACTATCATCAAATTTGACATGGATCGTCTCTTCAACAATCTTTGAAGTCAGGTTGTAAACTCGAAATGCCTTAGACGATAATGAGTAACCTAGAAATATTCCTGGATAGGTCTTTGAATCGAATTTATCCAACAGCTCTCTCGTATTCAGAATGGAACATTTGCACCCGAATGGATGAAAGTAGGATATGCTTGGTCTTCTTCCATTCCATAACTCGTAAGGAGTTTTCTTCAACATAGTTCGCAACAAGATCCTATTCTGAATATAGCATCTCAGATTGATGACTTCTTGAAATACTTAGGAAGATTCGTCTCACATAGCATAGTCCTTGCTATCTCTTGAATCGTCCTATTCTTTCTCTCAACAACTCCATTTTGTTGTGGAGTTCTAGGGGCCGAGAAGTTGTGGGAAATTCCATTCTCCTCACAGAAAACTCTAAACTTCTCATTCTCAAAATCTCCGCCATGATCACTCATGATACTAGCTATAGACATTCCTTTTTCATTCTGTAACTTTCTGGATAGAGTTCTAAAGTACTTAAAAGACTCATCTTTGTGTGATAAAAACAATATCCAACAAAATCGAGTAAAATCATCAACAATGACAAGTCCATATTTCTTTCTGCCAAGACTTAATGTCCTTGTAGGACCAAACACATCCATATGTAATAGTTCTAAAGGTCTTCAAGAAGTTACAAAATTTTTAAGAGAAAGAGGTTTTAACTTGTTTTCCTTTCAAACAATTTTCACAGAAAATTCTTTGTCAAAACTTATTTTGGTAAACCTCTTACCAAATCATGTTTTACCAATTTTGAAATATGTTTCAAAGAGACATGACCTAGCTTTTATGCCAGATTAGTCTTTCTTCTTGTAAGATAGAAAACATGAGATATTTTGACTTTGAAAATCTTCTAAGTTGATTTTGTAAAGGTTGTTTCTTCTCTTGGCGAGAGAAAAGTATAGACCCATCTTTGTTTTCGACTTCACAAAGATTTTGATTGAATGTAACTATAAAACCATAATCACACAACTGACTCACACTAATCAAGTTATGCTTTAGACCATCAACAAGCAAGTACATTATTTATGCATACAAAGGAATCTTTACCTATTTTCCCGATTCCAATGATTTTGCCTGCTGGTTGTCTCGAAAGTTCTTGATCCTCCTTCTTATCTTGAAGGTCTAGGAACATAGACCTTCTTCCCGTCATGTGTTGCGAGCATCCACCGCCTAAATACCAATGGTGTTTGCCGTATCTTCCAAGGAAGGATATCTGCGGGAAAACTATTTTATTTCTTGGTACCCAAATTTTCTTGGGTCCTTTATGGTTAGTAGTATGCACATGATATGATCTTTGATGCATATTACTCGGACGTTGATTAAAATATGTTATCCTATTTCTTCCTTTTGAGAGACAAATTTATTACGAGACCGAGTATTGTTTCCAAAGAAACCCTAATCCGGTTTTATCACTAGGATGTCTACATTTTCCTAGCATATCATTCATTTTCTTTGTACTCTCTGTGAAAGTAACTAGATCGGTGATAGATTCTTGATCCTCGGTTTGAGTTGATTAATCTCATCCGATCATCTACAAGTTTCCTTTAACTTCTAACTCCTTTTTAATCAAATATTTTCTCTCTATTTTCTCAAGATTTCTAATATTCTCTCAGATACTTTTCTTCAACAACTTGTCTTTGTTTAGAATAGCATGAGAATCTTCTAACAGATTCTGAATATGCATCATGCAAATTTTAGAGTCGGATTTTACCTCCTCATCACTATCTTCCTCGGCCATTAGGAAAATGTTTGCATGTTCGATGACTCGAGCTCAGATGTCGATTCAGATGAATCTAGGTCCTCCCATGTTACCATCATGCTTTTCTTGCCTTCTACTCTTCTTGGGTTTCTTCTTGAGAGTAGGGCATTGGACTTGTAGTGTCGGGCTGATTGCACTCGTAACAAATGATAGAAGACTTTTCCGCTTAGCTTCATCTTTTCCATTCTTTTCAATGTCCGGTTACTTCGGGCTTCTTCTTCCACATCGTCTTATCTTTCTAGAAATGAAAGATAATTCGTCATCTTCATCACTCGATTACGAATCTGATTGGCTAGAGTTGTCATCCTTGATTCTTCAATTTTCAATGCTTTTGATGACTTCCTCCTTCTCGAGTCTTATGATTCTTTTGTCCAACCTTGGTCTATTGACTTCTCTCGCTTGGGCTTATCTTCAGCGTTGAGTTCAACTTCATGAATCTTTAAGGATCCGAAACTCATCTAGCTTTAATATGCTCAAGTCTTTGGCTTCTTACCGCCAGTAACTTTTGGTCTCCATCTCTTAGGAAGACTTCTTAGAATCTTGCTAACGTGATCTTGATTATTGTATGTCCTTCCAAGAGCTTTCAATCCATTGATAATTGTTTGAAATCTTCCAAACATTTGATCAATAGATTCTTCATCTTCCATCCTGAAAAGTTCATATTGATGTACAAGAATACTTATCTTGGATTCCTTAACTTGACTTGTGTCTTCATGAGCAATGGACAATGTGTCCCACATTTCTTTTGCTGTGTCGCAACCATGCACTTTGTCGTACTCGCTTCTACTTAGGGCACACATTAAGAAAAATTTCGCCTTTGAATTCAGCTTGTATTCTTGCTTTCGATCACCGTCCATCGCTTCGTGGAATAGAACTACCTTCGTCATCTCTGGTATATAGGTCCGTTCTCTATTACGTCCCAAAGGTCTACATGTGTAGATTCGATGAATAACCGCATCCTATCTTTCCAAAGAATGATAGTCTTCTCCATTGAATGCCGGAGGTCTAGTGTAGTCGAGGCTCCTTCAATGATGTATACATGTGACTCGCCATTATCTTTAATCCACACTTCGCCAAAGTGATTCTTGGATACCAAGCTCGATATCAATTGAAGTGAATCACACGTTAATACAAAGACTTAAAACACAATAGAATGCACGAGAAGGGGGTTGAATTGTATTCCCTTTTCAATATCTTTTAGAATTACTTGTTAGAATTAAGATTCTTTATGTAATTCTTATTAATCTGATTGATCAAACTTTTCAATGCTAAGAATATGAATAGTAAATAAAGATCAACTTTGAAACTAAAAGTGAGATAGAGAGTGAGAGTAGTAGACACGCAAATTTATCCTGGTTCACCCCAAACTGTGGGCTACGTCCAGTCCTCAGAGTTTCTTCTGAGATTTCACTATCTCTTCAAACTTTACAGTATTCTTTCACGAACCTCTTCAGGTCTTTACAACCAGTATTCTTTCACACTTAGCCTCTGTAGGCTATCTGTACAACTTTTCTTTTCAGAAAATATTTGAACACTCTATTACAGAAGGATAGCGTTCAGCTAATTCGCACTTAATCGCTTTTTCGCTTTGTGTAATTTTTCTCAAAGCAAGAAGCTCTTTTTTCGACTTCGACTTGTATTTATAGCCTTCGTCTCTAAGCGCTTCTTGATTCTTGAATCTTGAATCTTTAAAGAGCAGTTAATCAGTTGAGTTCAGAATTAACTCAAACCGACTCTTGCGTCTGTTTCTTTTACGTATGCGCTTTTGTTTACGCGTCAGTATCTACATTTGTGTCTGCGTCTTTTATTGTCTTGTGTCATCTGCGGCATGTTGACTTTTTACTTTGACAAACTTAAATACGTGTTTTGATTTGTGCGTAAAGGCCTCAGATTCGACTTTTCAACTTAGTCATGTCAACTTCGCCTCAGATATCGTCATCTTAAATACATCTCCGAATTAAATGCAGATCGCTTTTGTTTTTCTTGTATTTGATCTCACTATGTTTGTTATACATCAAAATCATTTTTATGTAAAGTCATTTTGACTTAACAAATTTCGGGGATGAAATTTATTAGGGGAGGGAGAAATTTAACATCCCTTCCCCATATTAAGAGTTAGAATCCAGATTTCAATATTGGAGAAAATAGCAATGTGAGAGTTAGAAAAAAATTATATTTCATGCTTATGTATAATGTTAGCATACATACGTTTGAATTTGAATTTTTACACTCATGAAAATAATTGTACATGCACTTATTGACATTCCGGGTATATTGAATTATAATGGGAAAAGTTGAGAATTGTGGTTATAGTGAATGAGTTGAATGAAATGGAGTAGAAAGACTAGAAATAAAAATTGAAGTGTTATATTTTAGTAAACGGAAGTCATATGAGAAGTTACAGGGAATGAATAGTTAAGGGAGTTAAATTTTGATCTGAAACTTCCATTAATAAACTTTACTAATCTAGGCTGATTTTGACAAAATTGTCTTCATAAAAGTTGTAGATCTTTCTTTTATCTTTCCATTGATATATAGTTTGTCATTTTTGGAGTTCGAGATCAAAATTTATAGAAGTTGGAAGTTGGGTATGTGACTTTTGGAATTATAATGAAAATGCACCATCGTGACTTTGAAGAATAGCAAAAATGAGGCTTTTTGAGTTAAATGTATTTGCATCGTCTTGCTCAAGCACAACAGTGATTTTGATGAAAAATGGCAGTTTGCACCATCGTCCTTAAGCACGATCGTGCATTTGAGGTTTTCCCCTGTACTAAATAGTATTGCTTCTTTTGATCATAATTTCTTTTCTAGACCTCCAAAGGACTTGGTTCTCAAACCATTGGACTCGTAAGACATTGCTCTACCTCTCCACCATAATTCATAACAATCTAAAATCAATTGAGAGAGTTAGAGTGAAAAACGTGGGTCGGGTTTGACAATGTATGTTCTTCAACCTTTTTGTCCTTATCTATCACACCCATGACTTATTACTCTCACACCCATGGCTTTTCTCACCCCCATAATTTATTCTCATGGGTGTGACTCCTACATAGGCGTGACCGTGAGTTAATTGCAAGAGTGATGTTTAATTGTCTTTTCATGCTACAGAGCTCCTAAATAGTTTACTCTCATGCAAGCTGAACCATCTTGCTTCTTTCAACCATAACTTCTTCTCTAGTTATCTAAATGAGATAACTTATAATTTTTAGTAAACTAGAGACCTAGGATTACAAATCGTCTGAAGAAGTCAAATTGTGATTCAGTCTCTAAGATGTTCAAATTCTGGATGGACGTTGCGCATATCATACTGTTTTGGAAAAGAGTAGTCTAAAAATGTTTGAAGTATATCTTTCAAATCACTAAACCAAATTGAATGATTTTGGTGTCAATGGAAACATAAGACATAGAGAAACATGTTCTAGAAGAAAGTGTTGCAAAATGACTTCAGTATCAGGGTCAAAAAGAACATGCAATGTTGACTCAAAATGATGTTTTTGAGGGAAAAATCTAAAAGTGAGTGAGGAGTTATAACTTGTGATTACAGTGGTTTTATTAAGTCATAAACTTAAGTATAAATCATACTTAAGTGAGTTTTAATAAAGGGAAGGGGATAAGTGGTTAAGAAATGGACAGGTGTCTAAGCTTTAAAGTTGAGTTTTAATAACCTTGAAAGACAAGTTACTGTACTTGTCTTCATTTCTTTCTCAAAGTTTCTTCCTCTAGTGTTTCTTCAACACAGAGTTTTTCATCAAATCTCCAACAGATAAAAATATTAGTTTTTCCTATCCATTACCACTTCTACGTTGTTATTTCTTTCTTCTCTCCTAAGAAATATCGAACCCCCTATCAACTTTCAAGTTGATGTACGTGGTTGCATGAGGGATTAGGGTTACGAGATTTTTGTAGATGTTAGAGCTTCAAACAAGTAAACTTGTTATGATTATGTGTTTTTATGAACTGAAGCATGCATCATGAGTTCACTCTAAAATGTTTAGGAAATAGTGATATTCACATTTGCTGGAAAATGAGTGAGGAGATTTTGAGTGTGCCGTACATGTTGATTTTTTAGAATTGATGATCAAAATGTTATAAGAGGTTGTAGAAATGATTTTTTTAAATTTTGAAAGATCAACAAAAATGTGTATGTGATGAGAACAGAAAAATTTGGAGAAATGAATATGTGAACACTCTGTTTATGTTGATGTCTTCATTGTATATGTACATATATATGTAAGTTTTTTAGTGTTTTTAGTGATGATTGAAAATGAATTTAGAGTTAAGAGATGGGTGTATGGTGATATCTAGAGATGAGAAAGAGTGATTAAAATGGTAGTTAGATGAAGAAAATGAAGTGAATTTAAAAATATGAAAATGCAGAAAAATGAAAGTGAAGAAGTATAGAAAACGTGTTAGTGATTTTCTGGTTTTAATGTTTATAGAAAATGATAAATTTTGATTTGACTATGATTTGTGAACTGAAATGAAATAGGAATGAAGAGGAAATATTGAGATTTAAGCAGAAGGTTGATAGTGATATATATATATATATATATGAAGAATCTATTTTTCCTCTTCACTAGTCACATTCGGGTAAATATTGGAAAATTAGTGGATGAGTTATTGGTACCAAAGTACCAAAAGATTGAGATTATGATTCAAAGAATTGATAGGTGATTAAGTTATGAAATTGGTAAAGTACCTAGGATTGTCATTGAGCATGCATTGTACGTAGTCCATATACATAGTTGTGTATGAATAAATGATTTTTATTGTGCCGTTATTAATATGAGTGCAACCTGTGTTTTGCATAAATGGGTGTGCAAGTTAAAATTTCGCATTCAGGCATTCCCAGAATCTGGAAGCAGATGCTAATCTAGAGCGTACTGTGAGTAGACCGAGATGGTCTCACTTTATTGTTTGTTTTGTTTGAATTTTGTATTAATTGACTACTGGATGATGTTATCAATGTGATTGATTGTGTGGGTTTTTGGATAGAAGGTCTAATGAATGTGATGTATGAATGAAATATTGAAGTGCTCCTTGTATGTGAATAAGATGAAATAAGTGTACATAATTTGGTTGTTAAATGTGTTTTGAATGTGCATTTGCATATGATTGAAAGTGTTTTCTCAACTTTAATGTTGAATGTCAAACTAAGGTCTGATGATATGTTAATGTGAGTAAATGAGAATATGTAAATATGATTGAGGCATTCCGTTTCACGAATTCATAAAACATAATGGCAATTGTGACCAGAGTTGCTACCGTTCAGAGCTTAAAGCTCAAAGTGTGGAAAAGAGCCTCGAGCTGAAAAAAGTGATTTAGAGATTAAAGCTTAAAGTGTGAAAATAGCCTCGAGCTCAGATAGTGATTCAGAGCTTAAATGTTGGACCCCGTTTTCAGAGCCCAACATAAGGCACAGAAGCGTGATGCTTGTGCGTGGAGGGGAGGACCTTGAAGTTGAAAATTTAGAAGAAAATACCCCTCGGAAGCAAAGGCAGGCGTCGCCGCAATGTGTGTTGTCTAGCCGCGGCGAAACGCTTCAGAAAGCTATGCCGCGGCGAACGAAGGATCTCTCGTCGCAGTGAACCCGCGAGATAAGCTTCGCCGCGGCGAGCAGAGGGTCTCGTCGCGGCGAAAGCCCTTTCTCCCACAGAAACCAAAACTTAAACTTTCATCCATTTTCATTAAAACAACCCAACCCAAAATAAACTTAAACATAAACATAACCTTCCAAAACTTATCCTCATGATAAAACGATTTAATGCAAAAGGTTGGAAACTAAAATCAACATCATCCATATCTCATTGATAACCAAAAGAAGAGTTTTACAAAGCTTTAATGGCATTTCAAGCCATAATACATCATTTGATTTCAAGAACCAAAAATACAAAATACACTTGAACTAATAAAACGTGAAATGTGACTAAAGCTTTGAATTCCAAAAGATAACTTGAAAATACAAAAATATAACAATTCGGAGTGATGTCATAACTCTTGACTTACTCGTTCTCTTACTCATCACCTGAATAGGGGGAGGATAAAAGGGGTGAGCTATAAAGCTCGTGGGTAACACATTCATAATGAAGAAACAAGCAAAACTATTTTCAAAAGATAACTTATTGCCGTGGTACACTCTTGAAACCATAGAAATTTCACATGTAGATATCATTATCTCAAAATGCTTGATTTTCAAACTATTCATGAGCAATTTTAAAATCATGCATGCATCAAACATGTCAACAGATCATAAGCATATAAGCACAACAGAAATTGTTTGGGTAAGTCCGGGTTCATGAAACACTACACATTCCCATATAATGGTCCTATGTAGTCGTAAAATTCTTGAGGGAGTCCTTGAGGGAGCTCCATGCCACTAGCGGGCAGGCGGAAGAAGCCTATACATGGGTCAACGTGCACGTGATGGTTCTTGAGGGACTACCACAAACCCACATAACATACATAGTTCAAAATCTTGTAAACTTGTTACCAAAATGGCACTTTCTTGTAAACTTGCTTCTCATAACCTTGATATCCTTGTAAAAATCATTTATGAAAACATGAGTTCATGAGCATGTATTCTTTTAAAGAGAAACCCTTTTTAAATTCTTTTCATCAATCAATACAAATCATATAGCAAACATATAACAATTTCACAATTCACTTAAAAATCAAATAAGACAACATTGATGATGCAATTTAAATCATTACATCTTTCTTGATTTGAACAAAACAATGAGTGACTCATTTACTCTATTATAAACGTGTACCCACCTTGAGTTCCTTGCTTATAAACTTCCTTAGGAATGTTTTTCCTCTTGTTCCTCTTTCTCCTCTTGCCTCACTTGATTTCCTTCACTATTAAACAAAATTCCAATCAATTTGGTGTAGAAATCGGAAAGTCATACTTTAACAATTCGAACTATAACCAAAGCTGAAACAAAAATTCTATGCTTAATTTAGATCCAAATTTTGAGATTCTTAGAGACTGAATCAAAACTTTTTTTCTTCACAAAACCTGTATCCCTATGTCTCTAGTTTACAACGAATTAAAAATCACCTCATTTGGACATCTACAACAAAAGTTATGCCCAAAATACCAAAGCATGACTGTGCAGGAAGCTTGAGCTCTCCGCGACGAATTGTCGCGGCGCGCACACTTACGCACGTGCGAGCCCAAAAAGACCTCCTGAAATTTGATTTTTCGACAATGTTCAACCATAATCCTCCCATATTTCAAATACAACACATCTAAACCTAAATCATCTCTTATACTTCATTTCTAAGCTCATTCCAACCCCAAAATCATTAACAAACACAACATGATCATCAACCCTAAAAGATTTAACCATTTTTCATATACAACTCAAAAACCATTTCCTACACATGCTAAGCTATACTTGGGGTTTCATCTAACCAAAACAAGATGGAATAAACTCATACTTACTTGTTGATGCTCCAAAATGCTTCAAAAGTCTCTAAACCTAGCTTTCCTTTTTTCTCTTCTTCTTCCTCTCTTCCACGGAACCCTCTTCTTTCCCTCTTCTTTTTATTTTCTTCTTTTAATTCCTTTCACTTAAGCCTTAAATGAATGAGTAAGGACCATTATGCCCCTCCATGCAATTCCTTAGCCTCCCAAACTTAAGTGATCTTCCATGTTTGCCCTTATTCATTCTTACTTCTTCATTTTCACCTACACCATACTATACTCTAATTTAATCTTAATTCTCCACTTAATACTTCCAATTCCATCAACCTAAGCAATAATTCCCCCATTCATTGACATGCTAAATAAACTTTAAACAAACATAATTTATCTCAAAAAATCACATAATCAAATCAATTTATACTTAATAAAATCACTAAAAATTTGGGACCCAATATTTCTCCCCCTCTTAAAAGAATTTAGTCCTCGAAATTATTACCTGAGTCATCGAAGAGATGTGGATACTTCTCCTTCATGGCTTCCAATGGCTCCTACGTGGCCTCTTCCACCGAATGGTTTCTCCATAGGACTTTGACTAGCTGAACTGTCTTGTTCCTAAGGACCTTTTCCTTGGTGTCCAAAATCTCCACTGGAATCTCCTCATAACTCAAATCATCTCTCAACTGAACCTCTGTGATCTGAATGATATGAGAAGGATCTGATCTATACCTCCTCAGCATGGAGACATGAAAGACATCATGGATCTAAGACAATTCCAAGGGTAATGCTAACCTGTAGGCTAGTGGTCCAATCCTCTCAAGAATTTCATAGGGACCCACATATCTCAGACTCAACTTGCCCTTCTTGCCAAACCTCATTACTCCTTTCCAAGGAGACGTCTTAAGAAACACTTTCTCACCGACTTCATACTTTGTCTCTTTTCGGTGTGCATCAGTGTAGCTCTTCATCCTATCCTGAGCTGCCTTAAACCGCTACTTAACCAGATTGACTTTATCAACTTTCATCTGAATCAATTCTGGTCCTATCAGTTTCCTCTCTCCTTCTTCATCCCAACATATTGGAGTTCTACACCTCCTTCCATGCAATGCTTCATATGGAGCCATCTGAATGCTTGAATGGTACGAATTATTGTAAGCGAATTCGACCAATGGCAAATGCTCATCCTAAGCTCCTTTGAAATCCATCACGCATGCCCTAAGCATTCCCTCAAGTGTCCGAATGGTCCTCTCAGATTGACCATCCGTTTGAGGGTGAAAAGCCATGCTAAAATTTAGCTTAGTTCCTAAAGCTTCTTGCATGCTTCCCTAAAATCTCGAAGTAAATCGAGGGTCTCTATCGGAAGCTATGGAATCTAGAATCCCATGTAATCTCACTATCTCATCAATGTACTTCTTTGCTAGCACATGCAAAGAATCAGTCTGTTTAATTGCCATAAAATGGGTTGACTTCGTCAACCGATCCACAATAACCTATATGGCATCATGCTTCCTACTAGTCTTGGGCAAACCCATCAAAAAGTCCATGGTAACCCTTTGCCACTTCCACTCAGGAATGGACAATGGCCTTAACTTGCCTAAAGGTGCCTGGTGTTCAGCCTTGACTTGTTGACACACTAGACACTTACTTACATACTCTGCTACATCCCTCTTCATGCCCTTCTACCAGAAATGCTCTCTCAAATTCCTGTACATCCTAGTGCTACCTGGGTGCATGGCATAAGGCGCATTGTGTGCCTCATCCAAAATCTCATCCTTCACCTCCTTGACATCTAGAATACAAAGTCTGTTTCCGAATGTCATGAGTCCATCATCCCTCACTATTACCTCATAATTCTTACCATTCTGAATTTCTTCTCGAAGCTTGCTTGATTCTGCATCCAGTGCTTGTAACTCCCTAGCCTTCTTCCTGAGTATTGACCTCACTCTGAAGTTAGCTAGAAGGCAATTTGGTTCCTCCTGCTTCAAGCTTATCTTAAGCTTGGCCATCTCTTCTTCATGCCCTTCTACCAGAAATGCTCTCTCAAATTCCTGTACATCCTAGTGCTACCTGGGTGCATGGCATAAGGCGCATTGTGTGCCTCATCCAAAATCTCATCCTTCACCTCCTTGACATCTAGAATACAAAGTCTGTTTCCGAATGTCATGAGTCCATCATCCCTCACTATTACCTCATAATTCTTACCATTCTGAATTTCTTCTCGAAGCTTGCTTGATTCTGCATCCAGTGCTTGTAACTCCCTAGCCTTCTTCCTGAGTATTGACCTCACTCTGAAGTTAGCTAGAAGGCAATTTGGTTCCTCCTGCTTCAAGCTTATCTTAAGCTTGGCCATCTCTTCCAATAAAGGAAGATAAACTGTCCGAACATGGGCAATTGAGGATTTCCTATTCAAAGCATCTACCACTACATTTGCCTTCCCTAGATGGTACTCAATTAGCAAGTCATAATCTTTAAACAATTCTATCCACCTTCTCTGCCTCAAATTCAGTTCTTTCTGGCTTAGTAAGCACTTGAGACTCTTATGATTAGTAAAGATCCTTGTCTGAACCCCATATAGATAATGCCTTCAAATTTTCAAGGCAAATATCACTGCTGTCAATTCCAAATCATGGGTCAGATAATTCAACTCATATGGCTTCAGTTGCGGTGAAGCATAAGCTATCACCCTATCTCCCTGCATCAATACACAACCTAGACCCTTCCTCGAAGCATCACTATACACGGTATACCCTTCATCTCCAAAAGGCAAAATCAAAACCGGAGCACTTGTTAATCTATGCTTGAGCTCCTCAAAGCTTTTCTGGCATTCATCACTCCAGATAAACTTCTAATTCTTCCTCAATAACTTAGTCATCGGAGCAGTTATCATGGAGAATCCTTCCACAAACCTCCCGTAATAACCCGCTGCACCCGTAAAACTCCTCACCTCATCATCGTCTTGGGTGCATGCCAATTCACCACTGCTTCAACCTTCCTTGGATCAACATGTACACCATCTTGTGAAATCACATGGCCAAGGAATGTCACCTCATGAAGCCAAAACTCACACTTGTTAAACTTAGCATAAAGCTCATTCTCCCTCAATGTCTGCAATACAATCTTGAGATGCTCCTCATGTTCTTCTTCACTCTTGGAATACACCAGAATGTCATCTATAAACACTATGACAAACTGATCCAGATACTCCATGAAGACTCTATTCATAAGATCCATAAAAGCAGCTGGAGCATTGGTCAATCCAAATGGCATGACTAAAAACTCATAATGTCCGTACCGAGTCCTGAAGGTTGTCTTGCTTACATCAGACTCCTTGATTCTGAGCTGATGATAGCTCAATCTGAGATCAATTTTGGATAAGATTCTTGCTCCCTGCAGTTGGTCAAACAGATCATCTATTCGTGGAAGAGGATACTTGTTCTTAATTGTCACCTTATTGAGTCTTCGATAGTCAATACACATCCGCCATGTTCCATCTTTTTTCTTGACAAACAGAACCGATACTCCCCAAGGTGACGAACTCGGTCTAACATACCCCTTCTCTAACAGTTCCTCCAACTGTTCCTTAAGCTCCCTCAACTCAGCTGGAGCCATCCTATAAGGCGGTACTAAAATAGGTGCGATTTCGGGAATCAAGTCGATGGCAAACTCGATTTCCCTCACTGGTGGCAAACCTGGTAATTCCCCTGGGAACACATCTGGAAACTCCCTCACAATCAGAAAATCCTCTAACTTCCCTTCATTCACATCGGTATCCACAACATGTGCCAAGAAGGCTTCACACTCCTTGCCCATCATTCTGTCAGCTAGTATAGCCGAAATAATTCTTGGAGAGGGTGTTTTCCTATCCCCTCTAAAAATCACCTTCTCACCGTTGCCCATATCAAATTCCACCTCTTTCAGGCCATAATCCAACTTCGCCAGATATTTCTCCATAGTATCCATTCCCAATATAACATCTAACCCTTTTAAGTCTAGAGGTAGTAAGTCCACTACCAATCTAGCACCATCAATGAAGAGCTCACAACCCTTATATACTTGACTGATCACCACATTCCTCTCTAGAGGAGTACTAACAAGCAAAGGATTATCCAAAGGCACTGAATTCACACCATGCAATGCTATGCTTGCAGAAATAAAAGAATGCGTGGAACCATAATCAATTAAAACATATACTGTTGAATCAAATAACTGAGCCATAATCGTGACAACCTCAGGTGCAGCTACAGCTTCCTCCCTAGTCATGGCAAACACCCTTACCTGTGTCTGACCCTTTGGCCTTCCTGGAGGAATAGCCTTCCTTGTAGTTCCAGAGTTGCCTACCTCAAGAATCGGCCCGGTTCCCATTGTTTCGCCGCCTCGGGCTTGAAACTGGCTGTGACCCTCTTGTCTTGGTACCTGTGGACAATCCCTGATCATATGTCCCTTCTCCCCACATCGAAAACAGGCTCTAAGTAAATTGAAGCACTCTCCCTGGTGAAGTTTCCCACAATGCTCACATTGGGGTTTTGTGAACCTACTCCTTCCTGCTTTTCCAGTGCCTCCCACATTAGAGGCTTGCCCTGATACTGCCTTTACCTGCTTGTTCCTGGTAGAGCCACTGCTACCCACTTCACTCTGTGTGCGATAACTCTTTGTGATCCTCTCAGGCATTGGGGCACTCATTCCCTTCTTAGAAGACTGCTCCCTGTTCTTCCTCTTTTTACTCACCTCCTGCTTAATATGCTCCAGCTTTTCAGCCTGGAGTGCAGCATCCACCAACTGCTGGTAGTCACAGAAGTTATAGATCAAGACTTTCTCCTTAATCCCCAAATGAAGACCTCCCTCAAACTTACGGCATTTATCTTCCTCAGTAGCCACAATGTTGGCTGCATAACGACAAAGTTGTGTGAACTTCAACTCATACTCGCTCACACTTATGTCCCTCTGTGTGAGGTTCAAAAACTCACTGGCCTTCTCTTGTACATAAACCCTGGAGAGGTACTTCTTCCTGAACACTTCCACAAAGTCTATCCATATCAATACCGGAGGCATAACCTGACTGTGAGGCACTGATTCCCACCAATGTAATGCGTCTCCCTACAACAAACTAACGGCATAGTCTAACTTCTCCTCATCTGAGCACTTCATCTGAAATAGAACCCTCTCGATCCTCTTCAACTAGGCTTCAGCCTCTTCTGGATTCGTCATTCCATTAAAATCCACAGCCCCAAACTTACGGAGCTTGTCATACTGTCCACTCCTGTCTACTGAAGCTTGCATCGGAACCTGAGACCTTTGACCCATGGGATATGTGAAAGCCTAAGCAAAGGCTTGAAAGAAACTCGGATCTATGGAATTTGCTTGAGGCATAGGAGGAGGCGGTGGAGGCACTTCTTGTTGCAAACTAGGTGCCTCAGAATTCGGGGCAGAATGTGTCCCAGCATCTTGTGGGACATGGGATTCATCCTTGCTCCCTTGACGAGAATAAGATCGAGTCATAGCTCCTCGAGTTCTCTTTCGAGGTGGCATTTTCACTCCTTTAAGATAAAACCATTAAAAACTTTAGTTCAAGCAAACCAAGTTTCAAAGAATGTAAAAACAGTTTAAATCATGTAAAACAATTCAAATCAATGCAAATTGTTCATTAAACCAATGCAATGCAAACCTGGACCTAAACCTGGTCGCTCTGATATCACAACATGTTGGACCCCATTTTCGGAGCCCAACATCGGACACAGAAGCATGATGCTTGCGCATGGAGGGGGGGACCTTGAAGTTGAAAATTTAGAAGAAAATACCCCTCGGAAGCAAAGGCGGACGTTACCGCAGCGTGTGTTGTCTCGCCGCGGCAAAGGATCTCTCGCCGCAGTGAACCCGCGAGATAAGCTTCGCCGCGGCGAGCAGAGGGTCTCGTCGCGGCGAAAGCCCTTTCTCCCACAGAAACCAAAACTTAAACTTTCATCCATTTTCATCAACACAACCCAACCCAAAATAAACTTAAACATAAACATAACCTTCCAAAACTTATCCTCATGATAAAATGATTTAATGCGAAAGGTTGGAAACTAAAATCAACATCATCCATATCTCACTGATAACCAAAAGAAGAGTTTTACAAAGCTTTAATGACATTTCAAGCCATAATACATCATTTGAGTTCAAGAACCAAAAATACAAAGTACACTTGAACTAATAAAACGTGAAATGTGACTAAAGCTTTGAATTCAAAAGATAACTTGAAAATACAAAAATATGACAATTTGAAGTGATACCATAACTCTTGACTTACTCGTTCTCTTGCTCATCACCTGAATAAGGGGAGGATAAAGGGGGTGAGCTATAAAGCTCATGGGTAACACATTCATAATGAAGAAACAAGCAAAACTATTTTCAAAAGATAACTCATTGTCGTGGTACACTCTTGAAACCATAGAAATTTCACATGTAGATATCATTATCTCAAAATGCTTGATTTTCAAACTATTCATGAGCAATTTTAAAATCATGCATGCATCAAACATGTCAACAGATCATAAGCATATAAGCACAGCAGAAATGGTTTGGGTAAGTCCGGGTTCATGACACACTACACATTCCCATGTAATAGTATTGTGTAGTCGTAAAATTCTTGAGGGAGCTCCATGCCACTAGCGGGCAGGCGGGAGAAGCCTATACATGGGTCAATGTGCACGTGACGGTTCTTGAGGGAATACCACAAACCCGCATAACATACATAGTTCAAAATCTTGTAAACTTGTTGCCAAAATGGCACTTTCTTGTAAACTTGCTTTTCATAACCTTGATATCCTTGTAAAAATCATTTATGAAAACATGAATTCATGAGCATGTATTCTTTTAAAGAGAAACCATTTTTAAAGTCTTTTCATCATTCAATACAAACCATGTAGCAAACATATAACAATTTCACAATTCACTTAAAAATAAAATAAGACAACATTGATGATGCAATTTAAATCATTACATTTTTCTTGATTTGAACAAAACAATGAGTGGCTCATTCACTCTATTATAAACGTGTACCCACCTTAAGTTCCTTGCTTATAAACTTGCTTAGGAATGCCTTTCCTCTTGTTCCTCTTGCTCCTCTTGCCTCACTTGATTTCATTAACCAATTACCAAAATTCCAATCAATTTGGTGTAGAAATCGGAAAGTCATACTTTAACAATTCGAACTATAACCAAAGCTAAAACAAAAATTCTATGCTTAACTTATATCCAAATTTTGAGATTCTTAGAGACTGAATCAGAACTTTATTTCTTCACAAATCTTGTATCCCTAAGTCTGTAGTTTACAAAGAATTAAAAATCACATCATTTGGACATCTACAACAAAAATTATGCCCAAAATACCAAAGAATAACTGTGTAGGAAGCTTGAGCTCGCCAAGGCGAAGGTTGAGCTCGCCGCGGAGAATTGCTTGTGCGCGCCGCGACGTGGGAGCCCAAAAAGACCTCCCAAAACTTGATTTTTTGACAATCTTCAACCATAATCCTCCCATATTTCAAATACAACACATCTAAACCCTAAATCATCTCTTATACTTCATTTCTAAGCTCATTCCAACCCCAAAATCATTAACAAACACATCATGATCATCAACCCTAAAAGATTTAACCATTTTTCATATACCACTCAAAAACCATTTCCTACACATGCTAATCTATACTTGGGGTTTCATCTAACCAAAACAAGATGGAATAAAATCATACTTACTTGTTGATGCTCCGAAATGCTTCAAAAATCTCTAAACCTAGCTTTTTCCTTTTTTCTCTTCTTCTTCCTCTCTTCCACGGCACTCTCTTCTTTCCCTCTTCTTTTTATTTTCTTCTTCTAATTCCTTTCACTTAAGCCTTAAGTGAATGAGCAAGGACCATTATGCCCCTCCATGCAATGCCTTAGCCTCCCAAACTTAAGTGATCTTCCATGTTTGCCCTTACTCATTCTTACTTCTTCATTTTCACCTACACCATACTATACTCTAATTTAATCTTAATTCTCCACTTAATACTTCCAATTCCATCAACCTAAGCAATAATTCCCCCAATCAATGACATGCTAAAAAAAATTAAACAAACATAATTTATCTTGAAAAATTGCATAATCAAATCAATTTATACTTAATAAAATCACTAAAAATTTGGGGCCCAACCTTAAAGCTCAAAGTATGAAAAGAACCTCGAGCTCAAAAAGTGATTCAGAGTCTCAGCCTCAACGTTTAATGAGCCCAATATCCACAATGGATACGAGACAATTTAGGCACTCAGTCACAATAAAGTAATAAATGGAAAGTGGGTCTCATGCATACTGCATATGCATAATATGAATGATTAAATTGTATTGAATGTGCAATGTGAAATGACGTGAATGTGATTTATGCGTTATGTGACTAGGTAAGCCATCGACGATGGTCACTCATTGAGTTCACAAAATTTACCCAAGATTTGCAAATATTTTTCAGGATCAGAAGAATACCCTGTTAGGCAAATGAGAGTATACCTTCAGCAGTATGGGATAAAGGTCGGGATCAGTTCACATCTGCATTGTATTTCTTTCTTTTTGTATGGAATTGTATATTCTGCAACTTTTATATCAAATTATGTATTCAGAAAGTTTTGTAAAAAGGTGTATATGATTTATGTTGTAATGGAAAGATTTTATGACTAAAGTGTTTTGTTTTTTGTGAAAGGGCCTAAATGGCAATTGAAAATTCTATTGATTGTATTGTTATGATTGAAAAATTTTGTGAATAAAGTGGTCCTGAATTGAATGTTGATTTTCACAAAAAGGTGCATATGTTTGATTGTATTAAAAAAATTTATACTGATTTTTGAATGATTGAGTGCTCTAGCATGCCACCCTCACAAGGCGCAGACTTGGATATCCCTCAGGATGTCAGGTACGTGTCTTGCGGGAGTGGGGTGCTAAATGAATATTGAAGAACATGAAGGCAGTATGAATGGGAATTTAAATAATTGTATGATGGATGGAGTAGGAATGGATTAAGATCTTTGCATAAAGTTACATACCCGAAACATCAATTGATCGTGCATGGAATATGACACATATACATGTGCATGATTGTATATTCATTTGATTGAAAAACTTAATGATGTGTGAACTATATATGTGTTGCATGACTATAGACGCTCAAGTCGATCGTCAATACCCAAACATTGTTGAATCATCAAGGCAATATCTTATTGGAGCGTACTATAAGCCAACCTAGATGTGTAAACTCAATTATATGTGTGCTTCTGTCTGAATTATAAGTGTATTGAGTTAACATAGATGTGTAAACTCAATTATATGTGTGCTTCTATTTGAGTTATATGTTTAGTGAGTCAACCTAGATGTTTCTCACTATGAATGAATTGATTTTGATTAACTTTTAATTATTGAATTGTTATTTATATAAGTGTGAGGATTCTAGACAATGATAGTCCGAGGAGCTTGATATTCGAGAACGTATTAGAAGTGCTTTCCAACTATATATGAAATGACCAGACTTAGATCCGAAGGAAGTGATATATGACTTGTGTGTATTGAATGAGGAATACTGAATGAAAAATTTGTAAGCTGTTGCACCTCATTATATTGAAATGCATGAATAGATAAAGGAGTTATGACCAGAGTAGCCAACGTGTGAAAAAGAGCTTTAAACTCAAAAATGTGATAAGGAGCCTCCGGTTTATATGCAATGAGCCCGGTATCCACAACAGATATAGATAGAAATGAACTCAATATCTATGACTGGGACAAGACAGTATAGGCGCTCAATCATAACAAAGTATAAATGAAGTGGATTCTTATGTGCATTTGCATATACATTCATGTGTATATTAAATGATAGATTTGATATACCCTATTGAATGATTGAATTGACATGCCTTATGGAACTGAGGTGAAATATTGAATTACCTAAATCTGAAGAATGTGATGTGGTATGAATTACTATATTATATGTTATGTTTGACGAATTGGACTTTATAATTGTTATTACATTTTGACATGAGTGAGCACATCAATGATGGTTCACTCACTGAGTTTACAAACTCATCAAAATTGTAACAATGTTTTTCAGGTCTAAAGGAGTGATAGCTCTTAAGTTGATAAAGTAGAGATATAGTAACTATATTTTAGGACAATATGACTCAAAGGTTTGGTTAGCTAACACAAATGGGTCCAATTAGGGTATTTTGGTTTTGAATCCCATTTCATGTAACACACTTTGTATGGAGTTGTAGACTCTCATATATTATGAATTGTAATGACAATGTATGTTTGTGTTTGTTAATGGAAAGGGAAAGTTCGATCTTTGAGAATCTTGTGATATATGTGATGCCATAATTAAGATAATGTGATATGCTCCAACATGCCATTTCCTATAGGGTATGCACTCAGATATACTCTGGTATGCTTGGTAAATTCTCTATAAGAGTCGTATGTTACAATTTTGATATTAGAGTATGGTTCGGCATCCTTAGGGACATATAGGAGCAGTTTGACATGCCATTTAGCAAGAGATTCGTATAGTGATCACAATTGTTGCTTATTATAAGTCATCTGCCGTAGGAGACCGAGTTGTCAAATCAGCAGACCTTGAGTCAATAGGAGCCAATAGAGAGTCTCCTATGCCCTAGTCTGAACAAATGTCTTAGAGAGTTCCTGAGAGGAGAGAAAGGAGGTATGACAAACTCAGGAAGCAGGGGGTTGTAGACTTCTATAGAAGTATAGACCCTGCTGAGGCAGAAAATTGGTTATAAAGGACAGAAAGGATATTGGACTAGATGGATTGTGAATTCGATGAGAGGTTTGATTATCTTTTCTCGTTACTGAAAGGCTCGAATTACTAGTAGTAGAAGACTATTCCTAATAGCCCAATCCGACCTTGCATATTGACTTAGGAAGACTTTTTTAGAGTCTTCAAAGAGAACTACATGCGAAAGATCTACCTGGATAGACAGATGACGGAATTCCTCGACTTGAAATAGGGGAACCTTATTGTAGCTGAGTATGAAGTGTAGTTTAATTAGTTGTTGGGTTATGCTACAACTCTGGTCCCAACTAAGGAAGACAAATGTAGGCAATTTGAAGATGGTTGAATATGGAGATCAGAACGAGGTTAGCCATTACTAATTTGAATAGCTTTACTGAGCTGAGAGCTGCATCAATCCAAATTTAGTAGTTATTGAAAGATAAATGAGGAGAGTACAAGTAAAGTTTAGACTGAAGAGACAGGGTGAGTTCCAAGCTGATTTTGGCCAAAGATTCAGTAAACGTCAGAATAGGCCATCACGATCACAACTGAGATCTAGACAGTTAGGGTTTAGGCTGAGAGGCAATTTTGTCTATTCTGGTAAAGGTTAGGTGTCTGAAGGACAGACCTATAGTGGGCAGACACAATAGATGCCCAAGTATGAACGTCGTGGGAAGAGACAAGCTAGAGAATGATGGAAGTTATCAAGAGCCTACCTACGATGTGGCTCTTTTGAGTATCAAATCAGAGATTATCCTACCATTGGTGGAGCACAGTCTGGAATGAGAGGGGGGATCAGTAACTGAAATGATTGTTCAGCAGAGTAGAGAAAGTGGAGCAAGATAGAGAGGCAGAGGTAGAGGTAAAACCAGTTCAGAGGGTCCTAGTGTTGTCAGGACAGGGAATGAGGTGCAGAGCAATTAGTTGTAGTCTCAAGCTAGGATCTATGCCATCATTAGATAGCAGGCGCAGAATTCCCCCGATGTCATTGCAGGTGTGTTATCTGTCTTTAATTTTGAGGCATTTACATTATTAAATCCAAGGTCTACCCATTCATTTATTACACCACACTTGGCATCTAAACTGCAATATGCGAGAGAGATGTTAAGATGTGACTTAAAAGTGAGTACTCCAATAGGTAGTACTATAGTGAGTGGGGAAGTTTGTAAAAAGTGTATTATTCAGGTTGATCAGGTATAGTTAGAAACTGACTTGATAGTATTGCAATTAAGAGAGATAAACCTTATTCTAGGTATGAACTTATTGCGCATAAGGCAATAATAAATTGCTAAACTAAGAAAGTGATTATTGAATCTTCAAATCAACCAAAGGTGATATTTCGAGGTATTAGTCAAGTAGTGCCAGCTAGATTAATTTCCTTAATATAAGCCTTTAAACTGATTCGAAATGGATTTGAGGCTTATTTAGCCTATGTGACTGACACTCGTACTGAGCAGACCATATAGGACATTCCTATTGTCAAGCACTTCTCATATGTGTTTCCCAGTAAGCTACCAAGATTAACCTCAGATAGGAAAATAGAGTTCACTAGTGACCTCGTTCTGAGTACTACTCTTATATCTATTCCTCCATATGGGATAGCACCTGTGGGACTTAAGGAACTTAAGACCCATTTTCAATAGTTGTTGAATAAGGGTTTTATCAGATCTAGTGTATCACCATGGGGAGCCCCATTTTTGTTTATAAAGAAGAAAGATGGGACTTTGAGGCTGTGCATCGATTGTAGACAATTGAATAAGGTGATAGTGAAGAATAAGTATCCTTTACTGAGGATAGATGAGTTAATTGATTAGTTACAGGGAGCTCAGGTGTTTATTAAACTGGACCTAAGATCAGGGTATTATCAGTTGAAGATAGCAAAAGCTGAGGTACCAAATAGTACATTCAGGACCTGATATGGGCATTTTAAATTTTTGGTAATGCCTTTTCAATTGACTAATGCTCCGGCAGTTTTTATGATATTGACGAACAAGGTATTTCAGCCTTACCTAGATCACTTTATGATTATGTTTATTGATGATATTTTAGTATAATCGAAGAGCAGTGAGGAACATTCTAAACATTTGAGATTAGTCTTACAAACAATGAGAGAGAAGTGGTTATATGCCAAGTTTAGTAAGTGTGAATTTTGACTTTATCAAGTAGTATTTTTTGGTCATATATTATTTGGACAGGGCATTCGGGTAGACTCAAAGAAATTTGAATCAGCGATGAACTAGGAAGCTCCTATAAATATATCTAACGTTTGGATTTTCCTTGGACTAGCTGGTTACTACAAGAGATTTGTTGAGGGGTTTTCATTGATTTCTACCCTTTTCACAAAGCTTCCAAAGAAGAACTTATCTTTTTAGTGGACTGAAGAACATTAGAAGAGTTTTGAGGAATTAAAACATCGGTTGACTACAACACAGGTGTTAATTATTCCATCTGGATCTGGCAGATATATTGTGTATAATGTTACTTCATATCAAGGATTAGGGTGTGTTTTGATGCAGTATGGTAAAGTGATTGCATATGCATCGAGACAATTAAGGTCTCATGAGTTTAATTATTCGATTCATGATTTAGAGTTTGCTACAATGGTATTTGCCTTAAAAATTTGGAGACGTTATCTATATAGTGAGACATTTTAAATATTTACCGATCACAAAAGTTTGAAATATCTACTAAGTCATAAAGATCTTAATAAGAGACAAAGGAGGTGGATTGAACTATTAAGAGACTATGATTATATGATTGAATACCATCCAGATAAAGCTAATGTGGTCACTGGTGCATTAAGAAGAAAAAAAATTGAGTAGCAGTGTGGCACAGATTTAGACCTCGAGATTACTAATCCTAGTACAACTGAGAGCACTGAATGTTGAGTTGAATTTAGGACATAATTAAGTATTGATAGCTACATCGAAGCTTAGACCAGTATTGCAGGAAAGGATTAGGAAAGTGCAAAGTAAAGGCCCAGAATTAGTGAAGCTTATAAAGAAATTGAAATAGAATCTGAATTCTGAGTTTGAGTTTGAGTTTAAAGACGATGTATTATGGTTGAAGCAAAGATTATGTGTACTTAATGTGGAAGATTTAAGAAAAGTGATTTTGAAGGAAGCACGTATAGCAGCTTATGACATACATCCTGGTACTATTAAGATGTACAATACGCTGAAACAACATTTTTGGTGGCCAAGGATGAAAAAGCAAGTGGCTGAGTATATTGCTAAGTGTTTGACTTGTCAACATATTAGGGTTGAGCATCAGGCTCTAGTTGGGAAGTTACAATAATTACTATTCTGGAGTGAAAATGGGAGAGAATTTCTATATATTTCATTATGGATTTGACAAGGACTCAAAGGCAACACGATGCCATATGGGTCATCATTGACAGATTAACAAAATCAGCCCATTTTCTACCTATAAGGGAAAACAGTACATTGGATCAGTTAGCCCCGAGATAGGTTAACGAAATAGTGAGAGTTTTGTTGTCTATTGTATTAGACTGAGATCCCAGATTTACTTCTAGATTTTTAGGTAGTTTACAGACCGCATTGGGCATGAAGTTAAACTTTAGTACAACATTTCATCCTCAGACAGGTGGACAGCGTGAGAGGACAATTAAGACTATTCAAGATATGATTAGAGCTTGTGTTCTGGGGTTTTAAAGAATATGGGATGAATATATGGCTCTAATTGAATTTGCTTATAATAATCATTATCACAATAGCATCGGTATGGTTCCATATAAGGCACTGTACAGAAGAAAGTGTAGATTGCCTTTGTATTGGGATAAAGACGGCCTAAAGATTGTTGAAAGCCCAAAATTGATCCAAGATATGGTCAACAAGGTAAAATTAATCCATAGTAGAATTAAGACAATTCAGGATAGGCAGAAAAGTTATATAGATTATCATCAGAGAGACACGGAGTACCAAATGGGAGACAAAGTGTTCTTGAGAGTGTTGCCTTAGCGAAAAGTGCTAAGGTTCAGTAAAAAGGGTAAGTTAAGCCCTAAATACATTGGTCTTTATCAGATTACTGAGAGAATAGGACCATTGGCATACAGGTTAGCATTACCACCTAAAATATCTCAGATCCATAATGTGTTCCACGTCAATATGCTTAAGAGGTACCGATTAGATCTGACCCGTATAATACCTGCACAGGAAGTTTAGGTTGCAAGTAATTTGAGTTATGTAGAAGAACCAGTCAAGATAGTTGGCTATTAAAATAAACAGTTAAGAAACTGAGAAATTCCTTTAGTGGAAATCCATTGGAAGAATCATTCAAAAGAAGAAGCTACATGGGAGACCGAGGAGAATATGAGGAAACGATACCCCTATCTATTTGATCAATCAAGTAAGAATTTCGACGACAAAATTTTTTAGGGGGTGAATTGTAATAGCTTATTCTCAAACCTTAATGAAGGTTAGAGTCTTATATTATTAATGCATATGAGATATATTGTTATGAGGCACATTCCATTCACGTGCATAGTACTTATGTTCGTGCACGAATTATGATTTAGAAACATTGCAAGGATAGTATATGTACTTAATTGGCATATTCTGGTATGAAAGATATTAAATGATCAAAATGTAATTGTGTATTGAATATGTCTCAAATTGTGGTTTGAAGGACTATAATGATTAATTTGGGATTTATTGTTACAATTGGGTGATTAATGAAGTGATATATCCATCTAGTCTAGAAAAAATGTTAAATGGCAAGACAAATTGATACATAGAATGGTGACACAGGACACTAGAAATGAGTGAAAAATGGCTAACTAATTGGGTGATAAATGGCTAGAACAAATGAGTGATAAATGGTGGTGTAGTTGAGTGACAAATGGACTAAATATTAAGTGACAATTGGTAGTTAAAGGATGAAACATATAGCTTGGATCTTAGCATGATAAGTGTAATGCCAAGTGTCTATATTCTCACTATAAACCTACACCCACGATTTTCCCACACTTGAAAGATTATTTTGCTTTTTTTCTTGTTACATTTACCCTCTCTATCTTCCTCACCACCGACTCACACACATGATCCTTACACTTTGAGTTTTGCCCAAAATCTTACACCTTACCACTCTAAAATCTAGTTTTCTTCTTGTTATTGTTGAAGTCCCTTTTGAGTTCTCATCTAATCCTTAGAAATATGTTTTATGTTTGCAAGATTGGAAGGTTAGGTTAGCTTAGTAATTGAGGAAGCTTTGTGTTAAATAAGTGAGTGATTTTTTTCCCTATTGTGATATATGTTAGTATAACATTCATGATAATTGAATTAGGATGTATTGCATATAGTATTGATGATGAAGTTGAGTTAGAATTTGATGGATGAATGAAGGGTTTTTGTTTTTCTTTTGATGCTGGAAAATAGTGGATTGTATGGGTGGTTTAGGTAGAGATTTGAAGTATAAATGAGGGTAAGTTATATAAAAGAGGGATGTTATTGAAGTGTTCTTGAATTTGACAAACTTAGGGTTACATGGATAATGATATGTGGTGAATGACCAAATAAGTACGGTTTTGAGGAGATTTAAGTAGTTACCATGGCAGTTGAAACTGCATGAATTGAACTTGCATTTGAAGGTATGAATTGTGGAAAGTAGGAAGTGTTGATATGTTTTTAGGGTTGATGAATTTGTGGAAGAGTGAGGGAAGAATGTAGGGCACGATTATGGCCCTCAAGTACACAATTGTGTCCTGATCATTTTAGGTTCTATCACAATCATATCTCTCAGTGCACAATCATGGCCTGGATGTTTAACTTCTATCATGATAGTGGGAAGGTCCCCCATGACCATGGGTAGTGCCTTGGAATGACGAGCTTAGTTTTGTGTAATTATTGAAACAAATGATGATAAGCCACTTTAATTTAGTGTCTTTGGAGTTGATTAGGGCCAAGATGAACCTAACTGGGTTAATGAATATTGAAGTACATGAAGGCAGTATGAATAGGAATTGAAATAAATGTATGGAATGGATTAAGATCTTTGTATAAAGTTACATACTCGGAATGTCAATTGATCATGCATAGAACATGACATATATACATGTGCATGACTGTATATTCATTTGATTGAATAACTTAATGATGTGTGAACTATATATGTGTTGCATGACTATAGATGCTTAAGTTGATCGTCAACACCCAAACATTGCTGGATCGTCAAGGCAATAGCCTATTGGAGCGTATTGTGAGTCAACCTAGATGTGTAAACTCAATTATACGTGTGCTTCTATTTGAATTATATGTGTAGTGAGTCAACCTATATGTGTAAACTCAATTATTTGTGTGCTTCTATTTTAATTATATGTATAGTAAATCAACCTAGATGTTTCTCACTATGAAGGAATTGATTTTGATTAACTTTTAATTATTGAATTGTTTTTTATATGAATGTGATGATTCTAGACTTTAATAGTCCAAGGAGCTTGATATTTAGGAATGTATTAGAAGTGCTTTCCAATTATATGTGAAACGTGGAATGTGTGAATAACTAGAATACGAATTTCGGAATTAGATCTGAAGGAAGTGATATATGACTTGTGTGCTTCGAATGATACTGAATGAAAAATTTATAAACTGTTGCATCTCATTGCATTAAAATGCATGAACAGATAAATGAATTGTGATTGGAGTAGCCAATGTGTGAAAAAGAGTTTAAGCTCAGAAATATGATAAAGAGCCTCAGACTCAAATGCAATGAGCCCAGTATCCACAACAGATACGGGACAGAATTGGACTTGATATCCATGATAGGTACAGGACAGTATAGACATTCAGTCACATCAAAGTGAAAATGAAGTGGAGTCACATGTGCATTTGCATATACATTCATGTGTATATTAAATGATCGATTAATATGCCCTATTGAATGACTGAGTTGACATGCCTTGTTGAACTGAGGTGAAATATTGAATTACGTAAATCTGAAGAATGTGATATGGTATGAATTACTGTATTATATGTTATGTTTGACGAATTGGACTTTATAATTGTTATTACATCTTGACATGAGTGAGCACATCGATAATGGTTCACTCACTGAGTTCGCAAACTCATCAAAATTGCAACATTATTTTTCAGGTATAAAGGAGTGCTAGCTGATAAAGTAGAGATATAGTACCTACATTTTGGGGACAATATGACTCAAAGGTCTGATCAACTAACACTGATTAGTCCAATTAGGGTATTTTGGTTTAGCATCTTATTTCATGTAGCACACTTTGTATAGAGTTGTAAACTCTCATATGTTATGAATTGTAATGACAATGTATGTTTTATGTTTGTTAATGGAATGAGAAAGTTCGATCTTTGAGAATCTTGTGATATATGTGATGCCATAATTAAGATAATGTGATATAATCCAACATGTCATTCCCATAGGGTATGCACTCGATATACTCTGGTATGCTGGGTAAATGCTCTATGAGAGTGGAATGTTACATATTATATATTAATTCATTATAAAATCTCAATTGAAATATAATTAATTGATTAAGTAATACGTATTAATATTTAGTATATATGTTAGTTATGACCTGCATTATTAATTGTTAATTGTTATTAATTATTATATAGTAATATTCAATATATATATAGCTCTTGAGTATATATATAGCTAATAGTCACTCATGGAAGTCGGGCAGATGAAACTCCTTTCCATGCAAAGTTGGTGTAGTAGAAACATATAAAAATTTATCTCATACCTAATAAATAGCATAATACTTCTCTCAGTTCAAAGAATATTTTTATTAAATAATTAATTAATTATTATTAATTAGTAGATTAATTATAACATAATTAATTGATTAATTAATTATAATATATTTAACACATCTAAAAATATAATTAATTAATTAACTAATTAATTAATTTTGATGTAATTAATAATAATTAAAATATAATAAATTAATTGAATTATTGAAATATAATTTATTTATAAATTAATTATTGATCATTAACTGTTAAGTTTATTCAGTTATAATTAATAATAATTAATAATTAATTGATGTATTAAAATATAATTAATTGACTAAGTAATACGTAGTAATATTTAGAATATATGTTAGTCATGACCTTGCATTATTAATTGTTAATAATTGTTAACTATTATATACTAATATTTAGTACATATCACGCTTGTAAAAAGATATATTTTAATTTATTAATTAAATAAATTTAATTAATATATAATTAATTGATTTATTTATTAAAATATAATTAATTGATTAATTAATTATTAATTATTAACAGTTAATTATTATTTATGTTATTATTAATGGGTCTGACAAATTTCTTTTTCATTTTAATTACATATACTTAAAATATATTTAATTAATTAAAATATAAATATTTAGTTAATTAAAATATAATCAATTAGTTAAAATATAATTAATTAATTGATTTATTAAAATATGATTAATTGATTAAATAATTTTAATTATTAAAATTAATTATTATATTACTTATGTTAATATTAATTTTTACTATTCTTAAGTATATACTCAGCGTACATCTTATTATTAATTATTAACATTATTAATTACACTTCTAACGTTTTTAAAAAAATAATGTATACTTACCCGCAACTACTCTAAAATTAGGACAATTCAATACAAAAAAAGAAGTGCTGGATGGATTTGCAAATATTATGTATATTAAGTAGATGCTAAGTAATTCGTTTGCTGGGTGATTAAGCTTTGCCAATTCGGAGACTTCTCATGAATTTCTAATTTAGGGTTGCAGTTTAGTCCTGTAGGACATTACTTCGCAAGTGCTTTGCGTGATCGTACCGCAAGGAGTTGGTCTATGGACAAAATCCAACCTTTAAGGATAATGGCTGCTCACTTATCTGATGTTGCTAATGAATTATTACATGTTTTTATTAATTCTTATTATTGATTAATTATTAATTAATTGTTTATTATGTAATTATTAATTATTGTTATTAGTAATTATTTAAAAATTTGCCTCACGGGTCACACCCGTCAGCATGCTTTTATCATTTAATAATTATTATTTATTGATTATTATTTTATTATTAATTATGGTATTATTCATTATTTAATATTTTTATTTATGTTATTATTGATTATAAATTATTACATGTTTTTATTAATTCTTATTATTAATTAATTGTTAATTGCACAAGTATGATCGTGACAGAAATGGGTCATTAAGGGATTACATATTCGTGACAGAAAGGAAACATTAAGGAATTGCACAATAGTGCACAAGCACGATCGTAACATAGTAAAATCAATTGGAAGTGCACAATCGTGACAATGATAGTATACTGTTGTTTGACAGCTTTGAATACCTTTCACTCTTTTGACTATAACTTTTTCTCCGAACCTCCAATTGACTTGAAATTTAGACCACGAACCTCCAAATGAATTGTTGATATCAAAGTACCAAAGGCATAAGTATAATGGGAATGAAGTTGTTCGGAAGATAGTAGTTGTGATTAAGAAGAGATGAGTTATATGTGTTAGGTAAAGGTGAATGAGAATTTGATATTATGAGAGCATATACTACTAAAAAAGAAATGATTAGTAATTTGAATTATGATATTAGAATAACCAAGTGTTCGTAAAGTATAAACCTAAGAATAAGTTAGACACATATAAATGATAAGGTTTGATTGATCAAGAAACGTGATTAAGGAAACATACCCGGAATAGTTAAATTGAGCGTGCATTATACATGAAGCATATACATATGTGTACAATTGAATGTTTATATAATTGTGCAATTAATAATGTGTGTATTGCATAATATTGATGTGCATGATAAAATGATAATAGCATGCTCACGGGTGTGACATGTGAGTCTTTTTTCTGTTTTTATAATCTCCTTATCAAGTAACATATGTATAAATGAGTTGTTATATGAAGTAACATCTGCGAAAAACGTGATGGTACATTCGTCCTTAGTAGATGGTAAGATGCATGTATTATTCATTATTTAATATTTTATTTATTTTATTATTGCTTATAAATTATTACTTGTTTTATTAATTTTATTATTGATTAATTATTTATTATGTAATTATTAGTTATTATTATTAGAAACTATAAAAAATTTTTGCCTCCAAGTGTGGCATGTTAAGTCAAACCTATGAGCATGCCTTTATCATTTACTAATTATTATTCATTGATTATTATTTGATTATTAATTATGGTATTATTCATTATTTAATAGTATTTAACATTTTATTGATGTTATTATTGATTATAAATTATTACATGTTTTTATTAAGTCTTATTATTAATTAATTGTTAATTATGTAATTATGATATTATTATTATTATTATTAACTATATATTTTTCATAATCGTGCATATTATTATTATTTATTAAATATTATTATTTGATTATTATATATGTTATTATTAATTATAAAATATTATTATTAAACTATTAAATATTTGCTCACGGGTGTGACATGTTAAGTCTCACCCGTGGGCATGCTATTATATGGCAAAGGGAATCATTTAATAATTATTAATGATTAATTATTATTTGATTATTAATTATGATATTATTCGTTATTAAATATGTTCAATTATTTTATTTATGTTATTATAAATTATAAATTATTACATGTTTTATTAATTCTTATTATTAATTATGTAATTATTATTATTATTATTATTAACTATATATTAGTCACAATCGTGCATGTTATTATTATTTATTAATTATTATTAATTAATAATTAATTGGTTATTATGCATGTTATTATTAGTTATAAAATATTTTTATTTAATTGTTAAATCTTTGCTCATGGGTGTGACTTAACATGCTATTATGTGACAAACAGAATCATTTAACAATTATTATTGATTAATTAATATTTTATTATTAATTATGATATTATTCATTATTTAATATTTTTATTTATGTTATTATTAATTATAAATTATTACATTTTATTTTTAATTAATTGTTAATTATGTAATTATTACTTATTATTATTAACTATATATTTGTCACAATCGTGCATGTTATCATTATTTATTAAATATTATTAATTAATTATTATTTGATTATTATGCATGTTATTTTTAATTATAAAATATTATTATTTAATTATTAAATCTTTGCTCACGAGTTTGCATGCTAAGTCACAACCGTGAGCATGCTATTATATGGCAGGGTTAAACTACTTAAAACTCCCGTGTTTAACTTCACTCTAGCGAGTTCCGTCTATCACCCTACAAAAAGGTGAAGCTTGGTAGTTGCACGATCGTGCACATCGTGACAAAGAGTTGATCATTTGTAGTTGCACAACCGTACACATGCACAATCATAACAGAGAGGAGGCATCCGAGAACGATCGTTCACTGTTGTCTGATTACCATTTAATAAGTATTATTCATTAATTATTATTTGATTATTAATTATGGCATTATTCATTATTCATTATTATTATTTATTTTTATTTATGTTATTATTGATTATAAATTATTACTTGTTTTTATTAATTCTTATTATTAATTAATTGTTTATTATGTAATTATGTAATAATTATTATTAACCATAAACTGCACGGTAGTCACAACCGTGCATGTTATTATTATTTACTAAATAAGCTGCATCACGTCAAACAATATAATCTTCCTACAAATACAGGGTCGATTTCGGCAGACAATCTTTCAACAGATACACTGTCGATTTCTGCAGATAATCTTTCCACAGATACAAGGCAGATTTAGATTTTCACAGACAATCTTTCAACAGATACATAAATTAATTTTATAAATGAAATTTATTTAGACAATATTCAACAAATAGGCCTCCCATTTAATGTCAATTAAAATTAATTTTTCTTTCTAACGTTATAAATGAAATTTATTCGGTTGTTGGCAATTAAATCTAAAATAACTAATTTTGGTTTCAACTTATTACACATGCATTCATTATCTGAACTTATTATACATGTGTTCGTTATCGTTTAAATTTGGTTTATCAGCAATTACCTTCGTAAAATCTTCCACCGTATTTATCTTATACTTGTTCAAAATGAGCAACAAAGACGCAGTATATGAGCTTAAAGATCCTCCTCGATCGATTCAGAAAAAAAGATTGTGCTTCATTATCTAATCAAGCAAACTTCTCTCTCGCAAAGTTAGGTAAGATCTTTGTCTTTTTGTACTATTTTATTTATGTTTCGTTTTTTATGGACGAAGAAACAAGATTATATCAACAACGAACAAAATAGGTATTGCTATTACATTATTTTTTTATCATAGAAAACATTTTGTAACAACTCTTGTATTGAACGATTCCTGAAAGCTAATGGTGATAATGTTAAGTTGATTGCAAAAACAAATTAAAGGCTTGCCTTTCCTAGAGAGAAAACATATTTATCAGTAATATAACAATACTTTTATTATAATATTATGAATGCAATTAAATTTTCTTACATAATATGTTTTTCTTAAAAATACTTTTATTCTAATATTATGAATGCAATCAATTTTTCTTATATCTTTTGTTTTTAAAATAAATCCTTTTCTATTTCTTCCATTTTAAATAAACATTGTATTTTTCAAAATAAAGAAAGACAAATATTGCTTCACAGTCCATCAGATATTGTTTCTTTTTTACTTTGTGTTATTGGTTTTTTTTTGAAATGTAGATAACTTGACAACAGATGAATTTCCCACTCAACTAACAGATGGATTCACTTACATAGCAGGATACGATGAAATTTTCGAGCCTGTTTTGGTAATTTTAACTTAAATAATTAACTTTTACTCACTTTTTATTTTTAAAACCAACAGAAATTATAGACAATATTGCTTACCTATATTTGTTCTAAATTTCATTTTTACATTTCTTATGTCTAAACTCGTTTTAAAGTTTTATTCTTCCTTTATTTTGTTGTTATTTGAAGGTTTTTGGCCTTAAACAAGATTATCAGAAGTTCAGTTCACGAAAACTATAAATTACCATATATAGATTTTCATCGTACATGTGTTTCAATTTTATACTCCTTAATTGATTATTAATCATACTAAAATTATATCTTTTGTTTCCATTTTGTAGATTCACACGATTCATTGCGTTTACTTTGGAAGTTGCTATATCAACCATGCAAAAAAAACTGTAAACAATTTATACTTCTGTTTGATGTAAGTATGTTAATTTTTTTCCAATATGTTAATTTTTTTCCAAAACTCTGTTGATAACCTATAAAAGTATCATTCACACCTTACCCGTCATTGTCACATTTGTCAATTATTTAGTCACAGCTTTGAATTTTATTATATATATTTCTGTAACTACAATTTTCTTACTTTTAACTATATGCACTTACCATCTATATATTTATGTAACAATATGCAATTACCATCTAATAAGCACATTGATGACGACAACACTTTTCATCACCCATTATTGTTGACCAAGCTTTGTGACTTATATTAGTTATTAACCATGCATTATAAATTGTTAACTATTATTACTATATTATTAAGTACTATATATTAATATTAAGTATATATCTTAGTCATAAATGTTCCTTATTAATTGCTTATTATTATTGACTATTATATATTAATATTAAGTATATATATATAGCTTTTAACAGTTTTCACGGTTATGACTAATGTCACAACCGTGAATTGCATATTTATTATTATTATATTATTATTAAGTACTATATACTAATACTAAGTATATATATTAGTGACAATCTTGCATTATTACTTCCTAATTATTATTAAGTATTATATACTAATGTTACGTATATGTATATATAGCTCTTCATAGTTGGGAATAAATTATTAAAATTAATTATTTCAGTTAATTGCTATTTATTATTATTTATTACTTAATACTTAATTATGTTCTTATTAACTATCTAAAGTTTTTAATGCCTTCATGTTATTATTTATTAAGTATATATATACACTAAGTAGACGAATACTTAATTAGATATAGATCACTGACTTCATTTAAATTTGTCATGTGTTCTATTATAATTTCTTTATTGTTATCTTGTCGTCCGCTTTAACTTTCATAAATGTACTTTTACCGACATTGAAAATTATTGTCGATTATTACCCGTCCAGACTTTACAAAGCTTTTGTAATCAATCCATCATATTTGTTTTCTTATCTATGGAAGGTAATAATGTTATTTATATGTATCCTATTTATATGCCTAAATCCTATTTATTTTATCTCGCTTTTAACATCTTTATGAAAATACTCATTTTTAAGACTTTCTTAACATACATCAACCTATTTCTACTGGCCCAATTATGTTATACTTTTTACCTTCTTCTTGTTATTTTTCTAAGGCGTTGTCTCCTATTTGCTTATAATATAAATCTTCATTGTTATTACAGGGTGTTCGACCATTTGTTAAATTTCCAACAATCACCACGGTGGTATGTTCATTGAACTTTGAAGAATCATTAGAACACTATAGTTCATGCAATCATCTATAAGTATCTTCCCTTTAATTTCATTGTTCATCCATAAGATCAACAGTTAAAAATGACTCGTCCTCATCAAGGTTTTCATTTGCTGTGTCGCAACATTCTAACTCAGCCAAACCATGATATCTTACCATAACTTGCCTAGTTTCTTTAGAAATAGGTCCACTAGCAAGTGTCCTTTAAGCTCAGTATAGATTAACCCATTGAATGTGAGATCTAATTCCTTTGCGTCATCCAGTGTTATAATGCGCTAGTGAAACGTCAACCGTTATGCAACGGTCACCAACAAAACTTTATTTCCATTGACTCCCATTCCACACCGTCTCACTGCAATTGAGTCAACTAAAATTGTTGAACCATAGACCCCACAACCCTCTTTTATTCGATCACCCGCCATGGTTTTGTTTTCTAAAGAAACTTGTAAATTTGACAACTCTAACGAGTCTTTCTTACCATTCTTAAAATTTTAAAGAAGCCCCTATGACGAGTGCATTTACAGGTCAAATATGCGACCACCACTTAGTGGTCTTGTATCTATCATACCACCTCATCTCTAGCGACGTCACATATCTGTATCACATCGGTTTTAAAATAACAATTAAGTTGAACATATTGCAAAATCTTATTCGTATTGTAATGAAATCCTTTTGTCTACTAGAAGATCATGTAGTCTTGTTCGTATTATACTGAATTCATTTTGCCTAATACAAGGCAATATACTTATCATTTGCCTTTTTTTATATTAACAAAATAATAATTTTTAAGTTCCGCATTATGAAAAGATTTTATATTTTAAAATTTTAATATATATTTCAAAGATATAAAGAAGACCACTACCATTTGATGCTTAGTTTATTTAGAAGAAAATTTTATTGCTCCAAAAGTTAATATAACTTATTTTATATTAAAATTCACATTTTCCAAGATTAGTATCTAATTATGACTATTTTATACGTATAATTTATGATTTATTATAAGTTTTATTACAAAATAAATACTCAAATTAAATAAATTAATATTTTAAAAGTATCGTCATATATGTTAAAACATTATTATCTTTAAAATTATTATGAAACTGACCTCTAATACATATTAAAATTTCATAGTTACTGAAATCTATATACAATTTCCAATTATCTATAAATTATAATTTATGGTTAATATATTTCTAAAGAATTACTATGTACCTCACTTTTCACCTTTTCACATACCTCTTGACATTATTATATAAATTTAATTGAATGATGATATAATTTTTATTTTTAATTAAATTTTATAATTTTTGTATTTACTTTTATATTTTATTGATTTATAACAAAAACATTTCCTAATTTTTATTTTTATTCCAAAATTTTACAAACCAATTTTACTAATTCATTTTTAATATTCTAACTTATATATTTTTAATAATTCTATCATAATTCCTTTCTTAATATACATTTAAAATTTTTAATATTTATAATTTGATCACAAAATTTTAAATTATACAATATTCATTTATACATTAAATGATGAGACATGTTGGGACTTTTTTGTTATCTTAATTAACTGAAATATTTTATTGATGACAACAAAATTTAAAATTTTAAACTAAAATATTTAATTTATCATTAAAAATTAACTTTTGTTTCATTCATAAACGTGATTTAATAAGTCACCTCTATGACTAGTGATATTGGTTTTTAAACTTATATATTATAATATTTGTATTTTCATACATTAAATATTTATAATTTTATCATAACATTTTAAATTACACAATATTAACGTAACATGTGACTTTTTTATCTTAATTAAGTATAATATTTAATTCATAGCAAAATATTTTACATTTTTTCAGTCACAAAGTGAGTTATTATATTTCCTTTTTATTCCAAATTTTACTAATCTACTCTTAACATTCTAAATTATATATTTTAATAATTCTATCATAATTTTAACATTTTTAAACAGTTTTCATTCATTCCAAATTTTTACTAACTAATTTTACTAATCCATTTTAAGA
Organism: Erythroxylum novogranatense; assembly: GCA_029891385.1. NCBI lineage: Eukaryota > Viridiplantae > Streptophyta > Magnoliopsida > Malpighiales > Erythroxylaceae > Erythroxylum > Erythroxylum novogranatense. Next base: position 64,529,774 of record CM057235.1, on the reverse strand, counting down.
TTCTAAGTTATATATTTTAGTAATTCTATCATAATTCTTTTCTTATTATGCATTTCAAAATTTAAATATTCATAATTTTATCACAAAATTTTAAATTACACAATATTTATAACTTATTTTGTTTATGCCACACCCACCAATACGTTTTTATTTTTATTTAACTATTATAATATTTTTAATTTAGTTTATATATTTTGTCCATTTATAACAAATACATACCACTATACATTTCCTTAATTTTAATTTTTCATCCCAAATTTTACTAACTAATTTTACCTATTCATTTATAATATTCTAACTTATATATTTTAATATAACAAATTTAAACCTTTTAAGAAAATATACATTTCAAAATTTAAAATTTATAATTTTATTGTAAAATTTTAAATTACTTGATATTTATTTATACATTAAATAGTATAATAATATAACATGTTTAAAATAAACAATCGTAGAGTGTTATAATATATTTAAAATAAATAATTGTAGAATTAAATTAAGTGGGTGTTATGCAATAACTAACCGTTAGCTTATTAAAAAGGATGGATAAGATTGCTAGAAACAAGTGAATATTTGTTAGAAGGCGGTCGCTACCTCCATTTATGGAAAATTGTGACTCACATGTGGTCATTGCTATCCCCCATTTATGGAAAATTGTGGATTCCATTTGGTCCTGATGATCACGGTTCTAGGCAACCGACTCAAAATGGTAGTGGGGGAGTGGGTTTCTGCTTTGCTTTTGTATCGTACATTGGCGGATGGTTGACGTGCACAATAATTGCCGAGTCTTGTCTTTTTCACTTCCTAAATGTCTGTCAATTTTCTTTTCTTTGTTACTATGAATTACTTTTAAAACGGGTATAGATCTTCTATACCTCTTATTCTGAACCTACTCAATACCTCTTTAATCTCAGTCATCTAATACAATAAATTAGATGGTTAAGATAAAAAAGAAACAGAGGGTACAGATTAGGGGTGCAAAAGATCTGCGCCTTTTTGAAACACTCTCCCTCTCACACACACACAGAATTCCATTTATGAAAATTGTGGCACGCATGTGGTTCTAGGTGATTGACCAAGAAATGGTGGTGGGGCCGTGGGGAGTGATTTTCTACTTTGCTTTCGTCGGACATTGGCGTGTTGTTGACGTGAACCCGTATCTTATGAGCATTTCTTGCTTAATGTTCTGATAAGTTTTGTTTTTTATTGGATAAAAATATAAATCACTTCTTAATAGAAATTTTGTGAATAAAACAATATACTTGAAGAACTCAATTCCTGCAAATCCAACTATAGTTGCCAATGCCAAGAATTCGTGTTTGGTTTGGAGTTTGTGTCATCATGAGCAAATTCATTTGAGTCATACATTTGTCAGTAGCACTAGTTTCAGTTGTAAAATACCTGCAACAACAATAACCTTTCCATTTTTAGGGATGACTTTGTAGCAATTTTGTAACAACTTTAGGCGCTGATCGTCGTTCCAATTATGAAATATCCACTGCCAAGGATGATAGCTTAGTTGATTTTCTACTTCTAAGTTGTAAACAACATGAAAATATGTAGCAGTAAGAGAGTTTTTCACCTTTATGAAAATAGCATCTCCATTCCGAACATTTTGAAACATATCTCCTCCATTTAAATTAACCTAGGCATATAGATTACTGCGTAAAGATCTCTCATTTTATTGAATCTTCAGGCATAAGTTGTACTTCGATAATTTAGTGACTAAAAAAATGGACATTAACACAAGTTTTTGGAAAAGAAACAATCATACCAGAGTAGGTCGGAGCTTCTGCTACAACATGAGGCAAGTCAAAATTGATACCCTTAATGTGAGGATATTTGGAAGTTATTGCGTGGATTGTATGTCCTAAGCCACCACCCACATCAACCAGCTGCTTCAAATGCTCAAACCCTTTATATGATTCCAGGATACTTTAGGCAACTAAAGAAGTGGAGTTAAACATTACACCGTTGAATTCAAAGGCATTCATTCCGTAAGTCCTATTAAATGGAATTCCTCCTTCCGCAACTGTATTTTTCAATTCAAACCTAAACACAAAAAATTAAATTATATCTTATATTTTTAATAGAAAAGACAATATAGTAAAATATTTATTAATTAATAGCATTAAAATCAATTAAAATTATTAATTTAAAGAGATATTAATTAACTGATATGTTAATAATTTACTTTTATAAAGTATATTCTAAATCAATGAAATAAATATTTAATTAGCTAAAATTATTTGTATTTTATCATTATAATAAATTGAATTTAAATTAATCTAAATTACTTTCAAATCAATGGTACACATAATCAAATAAATGCTTATTATATTATCAGCATAATTATCAAGTTAATATAAATTTAACCAACTAAATAATATATATTAAATTAATAAAAGAAGTAACTCCATTATAATTGCATTTATTCAATCAAATATATCCATATTTATATAAACAAATAAGAAATCCACTGATATTTTATAGTTTCAATAGCTTTTCATCTGAAAGGTGCTCAAAGATCAATCATGACAAATGAGATGTGTAAATATCTGCAGCAGTGAGATCTTTTTACTGGTCAACGTATAATATTAAACACACTAGAGTTATATATATATATTATCTTTTGGTTGACTTAACTAGAGAAAAGATGGTCATATTAAACAGTACGAATTACAAAATTTTATACATGAAAATTGTTGTTAAAGATTGCGTCAATAATAATATTATTGGAGATCTAACCTTGAAGAACATAATATAAATATTGTGCCCATTTACCGGAAATCTTGCAAATTTACTTTATGTAAAATATGCAAACCTAAATGATTTTAATTATAAATATTGTTGCAAATATAAATATGTTGCAAATTTACTTTATTTAAAATATGCAAACCTAAATGATTTTAATTATAAATATTGAGCGAACGAAAGATCATGGATCATTAATCGAATGACAGCTTTTTAGGACGAAGGCAATCGAGTAGGTAACATTTTAGTTGTAAACTATTATGAATGTAAAAAACAAAATGATAAGAACAGTTCAAAAAAATCGCAACACCACAACCAGTTAACAACACAATTTAAAACCTTATGAGATAGAAGGCAGGTTTCTGCAAAAACTAACCAGCTAGCTAGATAGACCTTGCCTTGAATAAATTCCACCAGGGGAGCCAATGAAAGATCATTTTGGTCACGGACAAAGTATTATTATTTTGGTTGACCACCTAAGAAATATATTAAAAAAAAGAGTAGTTAGAGTTTGTGAACAAAAGAAATGTTGATGTATTGTTGCATTACACGTATATGATTACATAAGTGGATTAAGCGTAACATAGTTTCACTAATTAATAAGAATGAAACCCTGAGTGGACTTCAAATGCATACAATCATGTTTATTTTTCCACAAATGTTCAATATTTATTTTTCCTTGAATAATGAATATTAAAATTTTATGTTGGACCAAAAAAAACCGACCGACATTATTGGTCTCATTAAACATATATATATTCAAAGGACGAAGGGATAGACGGTCACGAAATTCCATCTCCCCTTCTGTTTTACCATCGGCTGCTGTCATCTTGTTTTGTCATGGCTATGACATTATTCATGAATTATTATTTCATTATTAATTAAGGTATTATTCATTATTAAATATTTTTATTTATGTTATTACTGATTAAAAATTATTACATGTTTTATTAAATCTTATTATTGATTAATTATTAATTATGAAATTATTAATATTATTAACTATAAACTATTGAATGCACGATTGTCACAACCGTGCATGTTACTATATAATTAGTAATTAATAACATCATAGTTAATAATTAAATAATAATTAATCAATAATAATTAGTAAATGATAATAGCATGCTCATTAGCATAGACTTAATAATTAAATAATATTATTAATAATTAATAATAACATGTATAATAATATTTAATAAATAATATTATTATTTTAGCCACAAACGTGCATGCAAATAATATATAGTTAATAATAATTAATAATGAATAATTAAATAATTAACAAGTAGTTGATAAATAATTAATAATAAGAATTAATAAAAACATGTAATAATTTATAATAAATAATAAAATAAATAAAATAATTATTAATGAATGACATAATTAATAATCAAATAATAATTAATCAAATAATAATTAATAAAATTTATTAAATAATAATAACATGCACAGTTGTGACTTGTTTCACAACCTGCACGCAATAGTTTATAGTTAATAATAATATTAATTACTTAAAAATTAATTAATAATAAGAATTAATAAAATATTTAATAATTTATAGTCAACAATAACATAAATAAAATATTTAATAATAAATAATGACATAATTAATAATCAAATAATAATTAATGAATAGTACTTATTAAATGATAATAACACGCTCATGGGTGACATACATGTCACACTCGTGAGTTTATTTATGTTATTATTAGTTATAAATTATTACATATTTTATTAATTCTTATTATTAAATAATTATTAAAGAATTGTTAAATATGTAATTATTTATTATTATTATTATTAACTTGCATGTTATTATTATTTATTAAATATTTTAATTAATTATTATTTGATTATTAATTATGATATTATTCATTATTAAATATTATTAATTTCAAATTATTCCATGTTTTTATTAATTCTTATTATTAATTTTATTAACTATATATTTGTTACAATAGCATGTTATTATTATTTAATAAATATTATTAATTAATTATTAATTGATTATTATGCATATTATTATTAATTATAAAATATTATTATTAAATTATTAAATCTTTGCTCATGAGTGTGACATGTTAAGTCACATCCTTGAGCATGTTATTATATGATAAAGAGAGGGTCAAACGACTTAAAATTTCCATGTTTAAGTTGACCCTGACTAGTTCCGCCTATAACCTTAGCACGAGGGTGACAGAAAGGTAAAGTTTGATAATTGCACGATCGTATACAAGCACAATTGTAACAGAGAGCTAATCATTTGTAGTTTCACGATTATGCACATGTACGATCATAACGGAGAGGTCATCCGGGGGTTGCATGATTGTGCTCTCATGCTATGCCTTCTTTTTTTTATTCCTACCTTTTGTTCCTACATGCAACTTAACATTTACTAAGGATGAATGTACGATCACGTTTTTCGCAGATATTACTTCATATAACAATTAATTTGCACACATGTTATTTGATAAGGAGATTATAAAAAATAGGAAAAAAAATGCCTCACGCCACCCGTGAGCATGCTATATCTTTAATCATTATTATTCATTTGATTATTAATTATGATATTATTCATTATTAAATATTATTAAATATTTTTATTTATGTTATTATTGATTATAAATTATTAAATGTTTTTCTAATTCTTATTATTAATTATTTATTTATTTTGTAATTATTAATTATTATTATTATTAACTATAAACTATTATATGCACGGTTGTAAATAAACAAGTCACAACCATGCATGTTATTATAAGTTAGTAAATATTATTAATTAATTCTTGAATAATTGTTATTTGATTATTAATTATGGTATTATTCATTAATAATTATTTTTATTTATGTTATTATTAATTATAAATTATTACATTTTTATTAATTTTTGTTATTAATTAATTATTAATTATTTTAATTATTAATTATTATTAACTATATACTATTGCATGCATGTTTATGACTAAAATGTTATTATTAATTATTAAATATTATTATTTAATTATTATGAATGTTATTATTAATTATTAAATATTATTATTTTATTATTAAGCCTATGATGCCGAGCATGTTATTATCATTTAATAATTATTATTGATTATTTATTTTTGATTATTAATTTTGATATTATTAATTATTTTATTTATGTTATCATTAATTATAAATTATTACAATGTTTTTATTAATTCCTATTATTAATTAATTGTTAAATATTAAATATTAAATTATTATTATTAACCATGCATGTTATTATTATTTATTTAATATTTTAATTAATTATTGATTAATTATGGTATTATTCATTATTAAATATTATTAATTATTTTTATTTACGTTATAATTAATTATAAATTATTACGTGTTTTATTAATTCTTCTTATTAGCTAATTATTAACTATGCAATTATTAATTATTATTATTATTAACTATATATTTGTCACAATTTTGCATATTATTATTATTTATTAAATATTATTAACTAATTATTATTTAATTATTATGCATGTTATTATTAGTATATTATTATTTAATTATTAAATCTTAGCATGCTATTATCTTTTAATAATTATTATTTATTAATTATTATTTGATTATTAATTATGGTATTATTTATTATTAAATATTATTATAAGGAAGGGTCAAACTAGTTAAAAATCTCATGTTTAACTTTACCCTGGCAAGTTCCGCCTGTCACTCTCGTGCTCAAACACGAGCATGATAGAAAGGTGAAATCTGGTAGTTGCACAATTATGACAGAGAGTTGATCATCTGTTTTCTTATCTATGGAAGGTAATAAAGTTATTTATATGTCTCCTATTTATATGCCTAAATCTTATTTATTTTATCTCGCTTTTAACATCCTTACAAAAAATACTCATTTTTAAGACTAAGTTAGCTCAATGGTAAGAGGCGAGAGTTTAAACGCTACAAAACTGTGAGGTTGCGAGGTCGAATTGCAACCAAAGCGGACAATACTGATTAATGTGGTAACGTTTGTTGATGCGAGAGCCCAGGTACCAACATTAGTTTAAATGCTCGCCTCTTACCATTGAACTAAATCGAAGTACGAGCCTCCCTCGCCTTTTTTCAGGTAGCTTTCTTACGTCTATTCCGAAAGTGGGACATTTTTCATAACCGACATTTTTCGAATAAAAATCAGAGGAAGAAGGGGAAGTTTTGTCTTTCTTTCAATCCAAATAAGAGAACAAAGAAACCACTCAAATGCTCCTTTTCGCCATGCATAAACTGAACCAACAATTAGGATAAGCACGAAAATGAAAGCTTCTATAAATACAGATACCCCCAACTCATTGCCCATGGATAAAAAAAAACCGTTTCAACATCAAAAACAACAAAAACTAGAGCAAACATATAATAACGGATTCGAAATTGTAACCAAGCATCGCCCATTAGTTCTATACCCGATTCATAACTAGAAAGTTTCTCTAGAAAGCTCAATGGTAAGAGGCGAGCGTTTAAACGCTACAAAACTGTGAGGTTGCGAGGTCGAATCGCAACCAAAGCGGACAATACCTTTTAATGTTGGTACCTGGGCTCTCGCATCAACCAGCGTTACCACATTAATCAGTATTGTCGCTTTAATCGATTCAACCTCACTTCTCGTTTTGTATCGTTTAAACACTCGCCTCTTACCATTGAGCTAACTTAGCTCAATGGTAAGAAGCGAGCGTTTAAACACTACAAAACCGTGAGGTTGCGAGGTCGAATCGCAACCAAAGCGGACAATACTGATTAATGTGGTAACGCTAGTTGATGTGAGAGCCCAGGTACCAACATTAGTTTAAATGCTCGCCTCTTACCATTGAGCTAAATCGAAGTACGAGCCTCCCTCGCCTTTTTTTAGGTAGCTTTCTTACGCCTATTCCGAAAGTGGGACATTTTTCATAACTGAAATTTTTCGAATAAAAATTAGAGGAAGAAGGGGAAGTTTTGTCTTTCTTTCAATCCAAATAAGAGAACAAAGAAACCACTTAAATGCTCCTTTTCGCCATGCATAAATTGAACCAACAATTAGGATAAGCACGAAAATGAAAGCTTCTATAAATACAGATACCCCCAACTCATTGCCCATGGATAAAGAAAAACTGTTTCAACATCAAAAACAACAAAAACTAGAGAAAACATATAATAACGGATTCGAAATTGTAACCAAGCATCGCCCATTGGTTCTATACCTGATTCATAACTAGAAAGTTTATCTGGAAAGCTCAATGGTAAGAGGCGAGCGTTTAAAATAATGTTGGTACCTGAGTTAGCTCAATGGTAAGAGGCGAGCGTTTAAACGCTACAAAATCGTGAGGTTGCGAGGTCGAATCGTAACCAAAGTGGACAATACTGATTAATGAGGTAACGCTGGTTGATGCGAGAGCCCAAGGACCAACATTAATGATAAGAGGCGAGCGTTTAAACGCTACAAAACTGTGAGGTTGCGAGGTCGAATCGCAACCAAAGCGGATAATACTGATTAATGTGGTAACGCTAGTTGATGCGAGAGCCCATGTACCAACATTCTTAACATGCATCAACCAATTACTACTGGCCCAGTTACATTATACTTTTTACCTTCTTCTTGTTATTTTTCTAACGAGTTGTCTCCTATTTACTTATAATATAAATCTTCATTGTTATTACAGGGTGTCCGACCATTTGTTGAATTTTCAACAATCACCATGATGGTATGTTCATTGGACTTTGAAGAATCATTAGAATTCTATAATTCATGCAATCATCCACAAGTATCTTCCCTTTGATTTCATCGCCCGTCCATAAGATCAACAATTAAAAATGGCTCGTCCTTTTCAAGGTTTACCTTTGTTGTGTCGCAACATTCTAACTCAACCAAACCATGGCATCTTACCTTAACTGTTGGACCTCGTTTTTGGAACCCAACAGTCCAAAACATTATAAGATGTGAGCGTATTATCCTATAGGGTTATTTCAATAAAATCTCCTTAGCCATCATCGATTCATCAAATTCTCATAACATCTCAAACTATAAGAAGGCGAGCCTACACCAGTCGAACACTTGAGTCACCACTTGAATTCTTCAAAATAATTGTAGCTCCATGTTTTTAGTTTATTTTGAAACAATAATCATCTCCTTCGGAGCTCTACAGATCAAGATATGAGTAAAATACCAAAGTATGTTTAGTAAAACAACCAATTCATGCTCTTCCAATCGATTCCCTCACTTTCTCTCCATCAATATTTTCAAATCAACACCAACGGATACCACTTTTTATGGAGAGATATAAAAATGTGTTAGGAATCTATTGGTTTAAGAATCACTTCATTTGGAGGTTGGGTGATGAAGTTATAGCCAAAAGAATAAACCATGATTATGTCCTCAATCATATTGTACCTATCTTGGGACAATTGGCATAACTTTTACTATAGACATTTGATTGAGGTCATTTTAGGACGGGTTCAAAGAGAACTTCGAGATCTACAACTTTCATGAGACCCCAAAGAGAGATTTTGCCATATAGAGATTCAAAATTGCACATTTCTAGAAGTGTATAGTGTATATCTGTTATCTGTACCTAACGAACATTCATGGGGTCTAGAGCGTTTTCCAAACCTGTAAATGTTGGACCCTGAACTTTTCTTGGAAGTTATAACTATTAAATGAGAAATTTTTATTGATTAGTCATGAGTAAAGTAAAGAAAAATTCTTGAATTTGAAATGATATACAAGATTAAGGTAGTGAATGTAGGAAGTTCATGATAAGTGGGAATATGTGTGTATGTTCTGTTATTAGTGTTCATGATCAATCATAGACTATAACTTGTTTATAGACAATATTGAGTTTAAATGGAAGTTGAGAGGAAGAATAGTGATTGAGCATGAAAGTTGAAAATGTAGAAAAGTAACAGAGCATGAATAGGTTGATTATGAATTATGGGCTTTTGATGATTTTTTACTAAACTTATATATTTTGGAGTAGTATGAATTTATAGTAAATGAGTTGATTAAAATAGAGTAAAAAAACTAGAAATAAAAATTGAAATGTTGGTTTTTGAAAATTGGAAGTCTGAAAATTCTGGGAATGAATAGTAGGAGAGAGTTGAATTTTTGATATGAACTTCCATGAATTTTCTACGTTAATCTAGGAAGATTTTGATAAAATTGTCTCAATGAAAGATTTGTATCTTTGTTTTAGCTTTCCATTGATATAAAGTTTGCAAAATTTGGAGTTCTGAATCAAAAGTTATGGAGTTTAGAAGTTAGGATGTCTGTGAAGAAAAAGAAGTGAAAAAGCACCATCGTGCAACAGCAAGATGGTGACTTTTAAGACTTTAGCCCAAAAGCACCATCGTGCAAAAGCATGAGGTTCACATTGAGGGTTATTCAAAAAGCACCGTCGTGCAAAAGTACGACGACGACTTTGGAGGTTGGATAGCGAAAATCGCTATCGTGCAATTTTTGAAGTTTTGAGAGGCTGATGAACATCTAATAGGTTTTTGGCTATAACTTCTTCGTCCAACCTCCAAATGAATTGATTCTTAAACCATTGGATTTGTAAGACTTTTTTATACCTCTAAAAAATATTGGTATCATTCTAAATTTATTTGAAAAAGATTGATTGAACGAAAGTGAGAGAATCAGTTGAAATGGTATGAATGGTATTGCTTTACTGAATATGTTTCGGTATTTTGGATATATTTTTTCTGTAGTGATCCGAATGATATGATTTTTGATTTGGAGCAAACTAGAGACATAGGGATACAAAGTGTATTGAGATATCAAGTTTTAATTCAGTCTATAAGAGTTTCAAGTTTTGAATGGAAATTGAGCATAGAGTGTTGGTTCAGAATAAGAATAGTTCAAAAATGTTTAAGGTATAACTTTCAGATTTCTAAACCAAATCGAATGATTTTGGTGTCATTAGAAACTTAAGAAAATGGGGAACATTTTTCTAGAAGTAAGTGTTATCAAATTTCTTTATTTACCTGATCAAATACGGAGTTAAGATGTTAGTAGTTGATGGACAAAAAGGGGCAATATTGGGAGAACTAATTAAATGAAGGGTAAAAAGGGAAGAGCAAGCATAATTTGGTATTTTTTAAAAGAAGAAGAGGAAAATCATGGGAGTTATAAAAGAGAAGAGAAAGTCATGAGAAAAGAGGAGAAAAGAAAGAAGAGTGCGTGGAAGCTAGGGAAAAAGGAGAAAGAAGAAGATTTGGGCTAAACCTAAGGTACGTATCACCTTTCTTCTTGCTTAGTAGAAAAAAAACAAAAAGGGATTAGAGAAGAGAATGTGTTTGTGTAGGAACAAAGAGGAGAAACCTTTGATGGATTTTTATGGATTTCTAAACTAGGTTTTGGTTTTTCCAACCTAAATAGACTATGGGTAGGTTAAGCCTAAGCTCAACTTAGCATTTATTTCATTTTTGTGATTTTTGAGGTTTTATGTATTTCTATGAAAATGTTGTGTTGAATGAGAACTTGGTTGTTTGAAGGAGACCAAGGGATGACAATCCAAAAGCAAGAGGAAAGGCAAGCTTGACTTAGATTTTTTGCAAGTAAATAGGTGGGTAATATGTTTATAGTTGTTGTGTAAAATGAGCTAATTGTCTTATGTGTGAATATGTGCTAAATTCCTTAAATTGAATGAATGTGATTGTTGAAAAATGTATGATGATTCATTATCATGTCATGCCATGAAAGACGAATGGCTTTTTGAATGAATGAAAAGATGAGAAAGCATGAGAATATGAAAAATGTATGGAAATGAATTAAGCATAAATTTGATTGTGTTTGGGCAAGAGACAAACGTTTCGTTAGTCACATGCACGTTGACATATAGCTTTCTTCCGACTGCTCGCTTAAGGCCATAAAATCTTGAGAAATCGGACTCGTTTTGTTCACAGTATAAATTTCGATTTATCCGTTTCGTTTCACGGAACTCTCGAGTTATTTGTTTGTGCATTTGCATTTTGATTTGTCAAGTTATAATGCAAGATTGAGTGTTATGTTTTGATGATTAATTACACTTGACATGTTCTATGTGATGATGTGTTGATCTATAAGTTGTTAATTTGAATTGTGAATGATTGAATTACTAGCCCAATGAGATATAAACGTATATTAATATATAGTATATATGCATGTTTGATTGTGTGGCTCATTGCCAATGGCTATAAACGTATAAGACACTAAGCTTCGCAGCTCACCCCATTCCCTTCCACTCTACAGGTGCAGAAAAAGCAGATCAACATTGATCCTTGCAAAGTTTGGCAAACACCAAGAATAAAGACTTTTGTAATTAAGTTAGTTCAGAAACTTTTGGGTATTTAGAATCATCTTAAGCATAAGCATTCAATTGTATCATATGCATTTTGTATTATGTAATAATCCAATGGTGTAGCTTTTGTTATGTAAATAAAGTTTTTTTTTAAATTCTTTTGCTTTAGAAATGAAATGATGAATTCAAAAAGTTTTGTTTGCATATGTTCATAGTTAATTTCTTTGTTATAATGGTTGTGTTGAAAGAATGGTATGAGTCGAATATTAGTTTTTGAGGTTGGTTGTCTGGGTCCTGTTCGAGAATTTTACCACAACGAGGCCCAAAGTATGCCACGATAAACCTTTTTTGAAGGGTACGAGTGTTGGAGTTTGGAACTTCCACCGCGACGCTAAAAAAAAATTCCAAAGTATGAAAATTTTGGTGGAAATCAGAGCCCCGAAATAGGTAGCGAGACCTGGACGCCAACAGTAAAGGTCCATTTAAGGGATATACATTGGGCTGGGGACATTTTTAGACCCGAGAAGGTCCGTTTAATGGAAATAATGTCCACCTAACGGACATATGTGACCCCAAAACCCCTCGAAAACCTTTCTAATAGTTCCTACATCCATTCTAACATCATTTTCGCTCATAATCTTCCCAAATTCACTTCTTCTAAAGCAATGTCACTCCTTAAACATTCAATTACCAAATTGATTTCATTAAACTCCCAAATATCAACTCAAATGATTCATCACATCCAACAAATTCTCAAAATTTACTATGGCTGTCCTATAGGCATCCTATGCAGTGTCACCAATTTATAATGATTGTATCTCCCAACTTTGATATCTAAAAATTTCATACTTCATACCATTGGAAAGCTAAGAGGCTAATCTACAATTCCAAGAAGACAAATTTGCCTAATTCAACCAAGATTAATACAATTTTTTTTTTGAGTTCAGAACACAATTTCTACACCTATGAAAGCTTGCAAAATGCAATATCTCTTCATATCAATTCAACTACTAAGTACTTGCTGTTAAACTTTTGAATCTCACCTAAAATGATTCATTCCGTACAACCTTTCCAATCTCTAACATGCTATGTTAAAATTAACAGCAATTTGCAATCTCAATGAAGAAGAATTAGCACATACACATTCCACTTCCACAACCATCATACTCAACCTGTAAAATAACATAATCATACACAAAAGGAAACCCTCAAATTCTCATTCTCATTGCTAAGCAAAGTAAATATTTGAACAAAATTTACTTACATATCAACATTCACATCGCTAACTTAAAACAAATACAAATGGATGCTTAATGTTTGGTATGCTTAATAAGCTATCCAAAGTGTTCGAACTAGTTTAGTGTAAGAGCTAACTATCTCGGAGTTTGTCCAATTTTCTTGCAAGGATCACTAACTGTCTCATTCTGCACTTGAGGAGGGAATAGTGAGGTGAACTACATGACTCAATGGCTAATATATTTATAACCATCTATAATTGACCACAAATTAAAGCATATGTATAGATATATCTAGCAATTCAAACATTCTCAATCTATTCTAGCAATTTAAGAATTAATCAATTTAGCTCAAAACTCATAACATAATATAGACCTTAGCCATTAAACATAACGCTCAAATGCATTATACTTGACAATTCAAAGATGCAATGCACAAATAAATGACTCGAAGGTTCCATGGAAACATAATGGAGAAATTGAAGTTTACACCATGAATAAAATGAGTCCTTTTTTGGAGCTCATATGTCATAAGCGGGCAGTCGGGAGAATGCTTTTGTCAACGTGCATGTGACGAACAGAATGGTTCCACTCTTGCCTAAATAAAAACACATAATCATAGTTAAATCATTTTATCATATGCTCATACATTCATGCTTTTTCTTCTTTCCGTTTATACAAAATGTTATAACCTTTTTCAAGATATAACTTAATCATAATTCATCACGGATTTTCAAACATTCACAACGATTTCAATTTCAAGCAAATCAACATACCATATATAGGAAAGAATTTGCCCAATTACACGATAACTATAAATACATTACCCACCTAAATCGTTTACAAAAATCCAACTTGAGGTTGTCTTTCCTCTTACTCTTGGGTAGGATTCTCTTGGTTTCCTATAACAACCAAGGTTCTATTCAAAACAACATTCTAATAAAATTTATAAACTTAAATAATCACAAAAATGCAATAAACACAAATTAAGCTCAAGCCTAACCTACCCATAGTCCATCTAGGTTAGCAAACCCAAGACCTACTTTAGAGGAATCAAATGGGTTCCTTCTTCCCCTTCTTCCAACACAACACCCACTCTCTCTATAATCCCTTCATTCTCAACACAACCCATTTCTTTAATAAATCAAGAAGAAAAGATCATTAACTTACCTTAACAAGCTTGATTTCTTCTTCTTTCTTCTTCCTTCCAAGCTTCTCTTGCACACTCTCATGAACTCTCTCTCTTCTTGCACATTTTTTCTTCTCTCTTTGGCTTCTCACGACACTTCTCTCTTCTCTCCACGTTTTTCCGTTCTTCTTTCTTACTTAAAGACCATTTATTTGGTCTTTTGCCATTTTACCCTTCATTTACTTTGTCCTTCCCATTTTACCCCTTATGTTAATTAAAAATAACATCTTATACTACTAACTCCTTCCAAAAATTCAGACCTTTTCTAATTAAGTAATTGAAGGAATTTGATAACACTTTCTTAAAGAAAAATATTTCTCATTGTCTTAAGTTTCTAATGACATAAAAATTATTCAATTTGGTTTAGAAATCTAAAAGTTATACCCCAAACATTTTTGGACTGTTCTTATGCTGAAACAATATTCTATGCTCAATGTCCATCCAAATTTGAAATTATTAGAGACTGAATTAAACTCAATTTCATTAGACAACTTGTAGCCATATGTCTCTAGTTTAGTACAAATTAAAAATAATCTCATTTGGATAACTAGAGAAAAGGTTATGGCTAAAACACCAAAGCATACTCAGTGAGCATGTTTCGACTACATTTTTCAGCTTTTAACTTCTAACATTTCACATATAACCCATTTTGTACCTAAACCATCTTTTCTACTTCATTTCAAATTCAAGAATTTTTCTATTTTTTTACACATGACTAATCACCAATAATTTCTCATTTAATAGTTCTAACTTCCATGAAAAGTTTGGGGTCCAACAATTTCCCCCCTCCCTAAAGAATTTCATCATCAAAATTCTTACCTGAGTGATCAAACAAATGGAGGTAACGCTGTCTTATGTTTTCCTCAGTCTCCCAAGTAACTTATTCACTTAAATAATTTCTTCCAAATGACCATAATCAATAGATTCACTCGATCTTTCAATCACTCATTTAGTCGTTTACTTTCTTAACTAATTCCTCTATATATATATAACACATTATGAATCTGAGACATCTTTATTAGTAATACTAACTCATAAGTCAATGTCCAGTTCTTAATAACTTTATATGGACCAATACAATTCAAGCTTAGTTGCTTCTTTATCCTAACCTGAGCACATCTTGCACTTAATCTAAGCACATCTTGGGAACGTGATACTCTTAGAAACATTTCATCCTTTGCCTCATAGTTCACATCTTTATATTGTCAGTACATTTAACTCTTATATCTATCTCACTGTATTCCATAATTTTGGTGTTAATCCACCTAATTCATTCATTTCACGTTTTTAACACAAATCAATTTCACTTATTAGCAGTACCTTAAATCAATTCTGGCCTTCAACCATCTTTGGCCCTATTCATCCAATTAAAGAGGCAGATGACTCTTTTTTCATATAATGTCACATGATATTTTAATGTTATCACTATGATAAAGATTGTGATGCTTAAAGTCAATTAAAGCTGTATATTGATCTTATATTCCTATGAACTCCAAAATATAAGCTTTAAGCATATCCCTAATAATTAAGGCTGTCGGCAAATTCAAACATTCAATCACTTGAGTCTACATTCTTCGCCGCTAAATGTTGTTTTGGCGCATTCCTACTAGGATGTATACCTTAAGTTATTATTTGTGCTTTCCCTAGTAATTTCTTTGCTCAATCTTGTTTATCTGATATAGATATTCACGTTTCAATCACAAAGCATCATTTTCCAATTCAAACTCAAAATTCAGATCCGTTTTCAATTCCTCAATAAGATTCACAATTTTTGAATCCTCAATTTGGGCTTCGCTAATCCTTTCATGTGAAACTGATCTTCAATTCCATAGCAAATAGTACTTTGATTTGCCATAAAAATTCAACTCCACATTTTATGCTCCTTTTTGCACCAGATCTGATAAACTCAATATCTGAATTTATGTTTCACTGCTATTAGGATTTCTGCTTAATGTATCAGATATAGCACTAACTTTACTATGAAATACTCATTTGTATCATCATAATCTTTCCGTACTTCTATCTATTGTCTTAGTCTCGTATTCAAATCTCTCAACTCAACAATTACCTCAAACTTTAATGATCTGTATATTTATATATATCCCAATTGTTTCTGTACATATAATGTCTTCAACTTTTAAGCAATCACTATTGCAGCAAGTTTTTATTCATGTATCAAATAATCAACCCATGAGGTTTCAATTTTCTCCATACATATGAAATCACTTTATTATGCTGCATTGGATTTTATCTTAATCTTTTATACAACATCATTGTATACTATAAAATCTCCAAGTCCAGACGATATAATTAATATCGGTGTTATAATTCCTCAAAATTCTCTTTACTTTCATTACTCATACTATTTATACATTTTTCCTCAAGTATTCAAATTGTTCTTCTCAACTTTTTGAATACATTTAACATATCATCAAATTTTGCTTGGATCGCTTTAATCTTCAATACCATAGTACTATCGAGCCATTTGTTACTCGAACAGATAATTCCAAAGCTCCATATGCCCATGATTAGTTCTCGTAATTCCTTAAATAACTAATTCCTCGATGAGGTAACATTATCTCACGTTATTTTAAAATTCCTAATGACTTACCTTTCTTAAATGACTTTCTCCATTATTTAGATTTCCTCATATTTCACATTGGCTTATTCTAATATTTACTCATTCATACTAGTTTCTCTACACATTTCAATTTATTTGCAACTTAACTTCCTGTGTAGGTAACACATTCATCAAAACCTAATTTATATCTCCTGTGCATACTCTCATAGAATATAATGTGGATCTAAGTTCTCCTCACATTAGCAATAGCGTTACCTCAATTTCCAAAAATCCACTCACGTAGTTGGATATTTTACATCAAACAAAATACATACATTCTCAGTAGCATACTCTACCTCGTATGCTTAAGTCTCCATTAGGAATATGACTCTAATATTCACTTTTGATTCATTACATATTCATTTTTGACTTGTTCTTTCATTGATCATTTTTAATATACACTAACTGATCTGCTTAACCTAATTCAATGAAATTCTTCTTCGAAAGAAAATTTCTTGCTACTATCATCTATACTGTTCATGTAATCTTTATCAATCAATTGCTATCATCATCAATGTTGTTTTAGCCATTCTTAACACCTCAATAACATCAATTTCAACTGTTCATGATATTTCAATAATTTTGATTTTTGTCATAGTTTACATAATCAAAATATCCTTTATAATAAAACTAAATGAAATAAGAGGCATATTCGTTTACTCTTATATTTTGACATGTACCATCAAGATCATTGCATCTTATATATAAAATTAATTTCGGCAAGTCATCAATTTATATCTCATGCTAATGATATATCAATTGCAGGGATTATAGATTACCTCATATACCATATCCAAAAATAAATCTCATATGTACTCAATCACATTATTCACTAATGTAACCACATTATCAGACATATACTCATAATAATTTGTCAACATAACCTTGAGAACTTCTACATATATTACTATCATTTGTTTCATTTTCCATATGTACATTCTTAATCAATTTAAAATTATACACGCATAGCCATCTTGAAATTCTGATCTCAAATTCACTAGCACAATCTCATTCCAGATCATAATTTTCAAGTTTAACTTTTCAATTCCACTTTGATTGTACACCTTAAATCTTGTCATTTCCACCCCTGTTTCTATTTCTTTTTTAGTCAATTTATGAAAATATTTTAACATCCATATCAATTCAAGTACATATCCACAACAAAATTCCGTTACCAAATTTGCTAACATAACCACAAGCACTGAATCTATGTCTAACATATCGGACTACGTAATATTTCTTATTTCTAAATATCCACAGCTTTCCTTATCTTACACTCTGACAAAACATCATTCTTTTCATTGTTTCTAATAGTCCAAACTCTTAACAAAAGTTCATACATGTGACTCATGTGGTTGCAATTACTGGGATTCTATACTTATTAGTACCCTTCTCTAATGGTGAGGAATCAGGTGTAGTAGATCTTTGCAAAATTTCTTGTGTTCTTTTACTAGGTGGCATTTTACTCCTTCAATAAGACATTATCTTTTTAGATTACTTTTGTTTTGAATCTTATTTCCTACATGTATACATGATATGCATGTCACTTAATGCAATCAATCAATTCACAATGCAAACAAGTAGTCACATATCATAATAATTAATACCACTATGCATTCTAAGCCTAGGAACCCAAGTGCCTAAGCTCTGATACCACAACATGTTGGACCTCGTTTTCAGAGCTCAACTATCCCAGAATTATCATAAGACGTGAGCGTATTTCTTTGTAGGGTTATTTCAATTAAATCTCCTTAGCCATCATCGATTTGTCAAATTCTTGTAACATCTCAAATCATAAGGAGGCGAGCCCACACCAGTTGAACGCCCAAGTCACCACTTGGATTCTTTAGAATAATTGTACCTATATGTCTCTATTTATTTTGAAATAATAATCATCTCCTTTAGAGCTCTATAGATTAAGATATGAGTAACATACGAAAGTATGTTTAGTAAAACAACCAATTCATGCTCTTCCAATTGATTCCCTCACTTTCTCTCCATCAATATTTTTCAAATCAACACCAATGGATACCAATTTTTATAGAAAGATATAAAAATGTGTTGGGAATCTATTGGTTCAAAAAGCACTTTATTTGGAGGTCGGGTGATGAAGTTATAGCCAAAAGAATCAACCATGATTATGTCCTCAATCATATTGTACCTATCTTAGGACAATTGGTGTGACTTTCACTATAGACATCAAATTAAAGTCATTTTAGAATAGTTTCAAAGAAAACTTCAAGATTTACAACTTTTGTGAAGACCCCAAAGATGGATTTTTCCATATAAAGGGTCAAAATCGCAAATTTCCATAAGTGTATAGTGTATGTCTGTTAAACGGATATACACCTGTACCTAACGAACATTCACAGGGTTTGAAGCATTTTCCAGACTCATAAAGGTTTGTTTAATGGACCTAATTTCTGTTTAATGGACATGCACTAGGTTGAGGGAATTTTTAGACTCGAGAAGGTCCATTTAATGGACCTAATATCCATCTAACAGACATATGTGACCCCCAAACCCCTCCAAAGCGTTTCCAATGGTTCCTACATCCATTCTAACATCATGTTCGCTCATAATCTTCCCAAATTTACTTCTTCTAATACAATATCACTCCTTAAACATTCAATTACTAAATTGATTTCATTAAACTCCCAAATCTCAACTCAAATGATTCATCACATCCAACAAATTCTCAAAATTTACTCTAGTTGTCCTATAGGCATCCTATGCAGCATCACCAACTTATAATGATCGTATCTCCCAACTTCGATATCCAAAAATTTCATACTTCATACCATTGGAAAGCTATGAGAATAATCTACAACTTCTAAGAAGACAATTTTGCCTAATTCATCCTAAATTAATACAGTTTTTTCTTTGAGTTCAGAACATAATTCCTACACCTATGAAAGCTTGCAAAATGCAACATCTCTTCATATCAATTTAACTATTAAGTAATTGTTGTTAAACTCTTGAATCTCACCTCAAATGATTCATTACATATAACCTTTCTAATCTCTAACATACTATTTTAAAACTAACAACGATTTGCAATCTCCATGAAGAAGAATATGCACATACACATTCCACTTCCACAACCATCATACTCAACCTATAAAATAACATAATCATACACAAAAGGAAATCCTCAAATTCTTATTCTCATTGTTAAGCAAAGTAAATAATTGAATAAGCTTTACTTACATATCAACATACACATTGCTAACTTAAAACAAATACAAATGGATGCTAAATATTTGGCATGCTTAATAAGCTACCCAAAGTGTACGAACTAGCTTAGTGCAAAAGCTAACTATCTCGAAGTTTGTCAAATTGCCTTGCAAGGATCGCTAATCGCCTCGTTCTACACCTGAGGAGGGAATAGTGGGGTGAGCTATATGGCTTAGTGTCTAATATATTTATAACCATCAGCAATTGATCACAAATTTTCAAGCATTCTCAAGCTATTCTAGCAATTTAAGCATTACTCAATTTAGCTCAAAACTCATAACACATAACATAGAATTTAGCCATTAAACATAACGCTCAAATGCATCATACTTGACAATTCAAAGATGTAATGCACAAATAAATGGCTTGAGGGTTCTATGGAAACATAATGGAGAAATCGAAGTTTACACCATGAATAGAATGAGTCCTTTTTTTGGAGCTCTTATGTCACAAGCGGGCAGATGGGAGAAGGCTCTTGTCAATGTGCACATGACGAACAGAATGGTTCCACTCTTGCCCTAATAAAAGCACATAATTATGTTTAAATCATTTTATCATATGCTCATATTTTCATGCTTTTTCTTCTTTTCGTTTATACAAAATGTTATAACCTTTTTCAAGGTCTAACATAATCATAATTCATTATACATTTTCAAACATTCACAATGATTTCAATTTCAAGCAAATCAAATTCAAGCAAATCAACATACCACACATAGACAAGAATTTGCCCAATTACACGATAACTATAAATACATTACCCACCTAAATCATTTGCAAAAATCCAACTTGAGCTTGTCTTTCCTCTTGGTCTTGTGTAGGATTCTCTTGGTTTCCTAAAACAACCAAGGTTCCATTCAAAACAACATTCTAATAAAATTCACAAAATTCAATAATCATAAAAAATGCAATAAACACAAATTAAGCTCAAGCCTAACCTACCCATAGTCCACCTAGGTTAGAAAACCTAAGGTCTAGTTTAGAAACCCTAGGAATCAAATGGGTTCCTTCTTCCTCTTCTTCCAACACAACACCCACTCTCTCTCTAATCTCTTTATTCTCAACAAAACCCATTTATGTAATAAAGCAAGAAGAAAAGAAGATTAACTTACCTTAGCAAGCTTGATTTCTTCTTCTTTCTTCTTCCTTCCAAGCTTCTCTTGCACACTCTCACGAACTCTTTCTCTTCTCCTCTCTTCTTTCACGTTTTTCTTCTCTCTTTGGCTTCTCACGACACTTCTCTCTTCTCTCTACATTTTTCCCTTCTTCTTTATTACTTCAAGACCATTTATTTGGCCTTTTTTCCATTTACCCTTCATTTACTTTTTCCTTCCCATTTTACCCCTTATGTCTATTAAAATTAACATCTTATACTTCGAACACCTTCTAAAAATCCAGACCTTTTCTGATAAGGTAATTTAAGGAATTTGATAACACTTCCTTCTAGAAAAATGTTTCTCATTGTCTTAATCTTCTAATGAAACAAAAATTATTAAATTTGGTTTAGGAATCTGAAAGCTATGGTCCAAACATTTTTGGACCATTCATATGCTGAAACAATATTCTATACTCAACTTCCATCCAAAATTGAAATTCTTAAAGATTGAATTAAAACTCAATTTCATCAGACAACTTATAGCTCTATGTCTCTAGTTTACTCCAAATGAAAAATCATCTCATTTGGATAACTAGAGAAAAATTTATGGCTAAAACATCGAAGTATACTTAGTGAATATGTTTCAACTACATTTTTCAGCTTTTAACTTCCAACATTTCACATAACCCATCTTGTACCTAAACCATATTTTCTACTTTATTTAAAATTAAAGAATTCTCCTTTTCCTTTACACATGACTAATCGTTAACAATTTCTCATTTAATAGTTCTAACTTCTAAGAAAAGTTCAGGGTCCAACATTAACCCACCCAGCTTCTTTAGAAATAGGTCCACTAGCAAGTCTCCTTTAAGCTCAGCATAGATTGACCCATTGAATGTGAGATCTATTTCCTTTGCGTCACCCATTGGTAGAACGCGCGGGTGAAACGTCAACCATTATGCAATGGCCACCAACAAAACTTTATTCCCATTGACTCCCATTCCACACCATCTCACCACAACTAAGTCAACTAAAATTGTTGAACCACAGACCCCACAACCCTCTTTTATTTGATCACCTGCCATGTTTTTGTTTTCTAAAAAAACTTGTAAATTTGACAACACTAACAAGTCTTTCTTACCATTCCTAAAATTTTATAGAAGCCCCTATGACGAGTGCATTTACAAGTCAAATATGCGACCACCACTTGGTAGTCTTGTATCTATCATACCACCTCATCTCCAACAACGTCACATGTCTGTATCACAACAGTTTTAAAATAACAATTAAGTTGAACACATTGCAAAATCTTATTCGTATTGTAATGAAATCCTTTTGTCTACTAGAAGATCATGTAGTCTTGTTCGTATTATACTGAATTCATTTTGCCTAATACAAGGCAATATACTTATCATTTGCCTTTTTTATATTAACAAAACAATAATTTTAAGTTCCGCATTATGAAAAGAATATATAATTTAAAATTTTAATATATATTTTAAAGATATAAAGAAGACCACTAGCATTTGATGCTTAGTTTATTTAGAAGAAAATTTTGTATTGCTCTAAAAATTAATATAACTTATTTTATATTAAAATTCACATTTTCCAAGATTAATATCTAATTATGACTTTTAATACATATAATTTATGATTTATTATAAGTTTTATTACAAAATAAATACTTAAATAAAACAAATTAATATTTTAAAAGTATCGTCATATATGTTTAAAATTATTATCTTTAAAATTATTATGAAACTAACCTCTAATACATATTAAAATTTCATAATTATGAAATCAGATACAATTTCCAATTATCTATAAATTATAATTTATGGTTAGTATATTTCAAAGAAATATTATGTACGTCACTGTTTACCATTTGACATACCTCTTGATAGGGGTGTTCATGATAGGTAACTGACTGTTCATAAATAACCTAAACTCGAACACGAATGTCGGGTTCGCAATTTCATGAACTCGAACTCGAACTCGAACCTAAAGAACCTATAGGATCGGTTAACCTATTTTCAGGTTCGGTTCTCAGGATAACTAGAACCTATTTATATCAACATATATGACAAAAATTATAAAAATAATTAATGAAAACAAATACAAATTATTCATAAAAGTATGCATATAAAATCTATCAAAGATTAATCCAATATGTTAAACCCAAGCAAAGTAAAAATAAATCAAACAATGTCTTATAAAAGATCCATACTAGAAAAAAAAGATAAATTATTCAACAATTATTCTTCGAATAGGATGGTAGGATGGTAGTTTGAGATATGAAAGGTTGAGAAGTTATTGCAGGATGAAAGATTGAATGATTTTTTTTTCTTTTTCGAACGAATAGAATGACCTTTAATTTTTCTTTGTTTTCATCAAGAAAAAAACATTTAAACTTTAATGGATGAAATTTGATAAAAGATTAATTGTGATTCAAGTGATCTTAGCCATAAATTTACTAGGTTTGTATTAAAACCGTTGGATTGAATTACCTTTTTTTAGAATAATTGAATTTACAAGTGATCTTAGCAATTTTATCAATTATTCATATAAGAACAAACTACATTGTCATATCAATGATTCATATAAGAACAAACTATATTGCTATTCTTAATTTAAATATTAAAATGATTGCTATTCATTATATTAACAAAATTGAATACAAAACCTTACGTAAGGATTTTATGGAAATGTCTCGTTTCTTAATAAACTTTCAATAGAGCTCTATTACTTTCCAATCGAAGTGCTTAGATAAATAAAGTTATGTTTGTATTTGTACAAGACAATATTATCATATGCTTATTATTTATTAGCAACTATATTATATATTTCTTAATAAATGTGTTTTACATTTATTAATTTCTTTAATTAATCTCTAAATGATTATAATATTTTAGTCAAAGAGTTTTTCTATTAATAGTTTAATACTTGATCAATAACTTTGACACATATTAATTGTTATTCAAGTAGAAGTATTGAGTGTTATGCATTAGTTGTTACTTATAATAGCAATGTTCAAATTAATGTTTAATAACATAGAATTAAAGTAGTTTTTTCCTTTTCTTCATTTTTTACTCAAGAATTAATATAGTAAATACTAGTGAATTTATTATTATTATTATCCTCTTAAATTACATCTAAATATATGCTAAATTTTTTGGGTGTTTGAGTTGAGTTTAAACCAGAACTTCAAGTTAGAAACTGAACTCGAACCATGAACTCGATTTTTCAGGTTGGTCGAACCTAAACTGAACTTAGGTTGATTAACCTTATTTCTGAGTTCGGTTCATGCGGTTCAGGTCTGGTTTACAGATTCGTGGGTTTTTTTGAACACCCCTACCTCTTGACATTACTATATAAATTTAATTGAAAGATGATATAATTTTTTACTTTTTAAATAAATTTTATAATTTTTGTATTTACTTTTTATATTTTATCGATTTATAACAAAAACATTTCCTAATTTTTATTTTTCATTCCAAAATTTTACAAACTAATTTTACTAATTCATTTTTAATATTCTAACTTATATATTTTAATAATTCTATCATAAGTCCTTTCTTAATATACATTTAAAAATTTTAATATTTATAGTTTGATCACAAATTTTAAATTACACAATGTTCATTTATACATTAAATGATGCGGCATATTAGGACTTTTTATTATCTTAATTAACTGAAATATTTTATTAATGACAACAAAATTTAACATTTTAAACTAAAATATTTAATTTATGATTAAAATTAACTTTTATTTCAGTCACAGACGTGATTTAATAAGTCACTTCGTAACTAGTGATATTGGTTTTAAAACTTATATATTATAATATTTGTATTTACGTACATTAAATATTTATAATTTTATCACAACATTTTAAATTACACAATATTAATGTAACATGTGACTTTTTTACCTTAATTAAGTACAATATTTAATTCATAGCAAAATATTTTACATTTTTTAGCACGGGCGTGAGTTATTATATTTCCTTTTGTATTCCAAATTTTACTAATCTATTTTAATATTCTAACTTATATATTTTAATAATTCTATCATAATTTAAACATTTTTCATTCATTCCAAATTTTTACTAACTAATTTTACTAATCCATTTTAATATTCTAAGTTATATATTTTAATAATTCTATCATAATTCTTTTCTTATTTTGCATTTTAAATTTTAAATATTCATACTTTTATCACAAAATTTTAAATTACACAATATTCATAACTTATTTTGTTTGAGTCACACCCACCATATATGTTTTTATTTTTTATTTAAATATTATAATATTTTTAATTTAGTTTATATATTTTGTCCATTTATAACAAATACATACCACTATACATTTCCTTAATTTTTTATTTTTCATCCCAAATTTTTACTAACTAATTTTACCTATTCATTTATAATATTCTAACTTATATATTTTTAATATAACAAATTTAAACCTTTTAAGAAAATATACATTTCAAAATTTAAATATTTACAATTTTATTGTAAAATTTTAAATTACTTGAAATTTATTTATACATTAAATAGTATAATAATATAACATGTTTAAAATAAACAATCGTAGAGTGTTATAATATATTTAAAATAAATAATTGTAGAATTAAATTAAGTGGGTGTTATGCAATAACTATCCGTTAGCATATTAAAATGGATGGATAAGATTGCTAGAAACAAGTGAATATTTGTTAGCAGGCGGTCGCTATCCCGCATTTCTGGAAAATTGTGACTCACATGTGGTTTATAATATTTCTTGCAGTGTATGGTATCGATTAATTTTGGGCAAACCCAAAAGCTTTAGATTTCCTCCATGCAATATACATAGCACAATCTGTTCTCAATCTCTCATCATCCTCTCGAATAGAGCCCACAAAAACTAAAGCTGAAGCAAAATCCAAGCTATTTCGTTTTCTTTTGATCAATAATAGAAACAACCCCACCTCCTCATAATGATTCCTTTTAGGTTCACTAAATCCAAAAACTCAGTGGTCCAAGAAAAGGGTCGCACTGTTTCGCATCCTCCCAACTCCCACCAGCTGAAACTCTGGAACCATTAACTACTCTTCGTTCGCGCGAGTGGGGATGCAGTCAATTATTCACCAACCAATTAATAAATGTATCAGGGTCATGGAAAGATGTTTTTGGTTTATGAGCACCTAGGGTATTACCTCGATTAATATATCAATTTTTCTTTTATTCACGATATATTTTAGGAGAGTCCCAATTATAGAAAGCACCTTTGATCGTCGTGGTCACGGTTCTAGGCAACTGACTCAAAATGGCAGTGGGGGAGTGGGTTTCTGCTTTGCTTTTGAATCGTACATTGGCGTATGGTTGATATGCATAATAATTGCCGAGTCTTGTTCACTTCCTAAATGTCTGTCAATTTTCTTTTCTTTGTTACTATGTACTATTACTTTTAAAATGGGTACAGGTCTTCTGTACTTCTTATTCTAGACCTACTCAATACTTCTTTAATCTCAATTATTTAATACAATAAATTAGATAGTTAAGATAAAAAAGAAACAGAGGGTACTGATTAGGGGTACAGAAGATTTGCCCCTTTTAAAACACTCTCTCTCACACACACAGAATTCCATTTATGAAAATTATGACTCACACGCAATGTTATGAATCTGCATGCAAGGTTAGATCTGGGATTGAAACTTTGGAATGAAAGCGATCTGCATCTTAGGTTGGTATCGAATGCTTTAGAATTTTTAAATTTATAAAATAGTCCTAAAATTTTAAAATTGTAAAATAATTCATATTGATATATTATATAGTTGTCTTTTATACTTTACTAGTTTATTATTTACATCAACCATGCTTTCAAAAATCTTAATAATAAATAATAATGATAATTAATTTGAAATAATAATTTTTAATATTTTACATATAAATAATAACCACAATTAATTATTTACCTACCTAAAACTAATAGTCAACTAAGTAAATACTATCATTAAGACATTAACTACAATTAAATTATTATTAATTTCTAATTCCATAATTTTATACTTAACTAATTATTTACCAAAATTAAATACCCAAATATTAAAATAAATAATCATTTAACAAATATTAAGAATGTGTCAATTAATGTTAAGCCTTTTCAATTTTACTAATTTTGATTATCAATATTACATTTAATTATTAATTTCATATTTGATTATCAATTTTACAATTAGGTTTAAATGTTGATTTAATTTTGATTATCAACTTTTAATTTTAAGTTTTAACAACCAATTAATCAACATCAACAATTTAACTTTAAAGTTTAAATTTAAAACATAAGATTAACCATAAACACCAAATTATCATTAAATAAAATACATGTACAATTAAACATTTCAAATTATCAAACTCAATCTCAATTCTCAAATTTAATTACTAAAACTCAAATTCAATTTCATTGATCAATAATTCAACAATTCAATATTAATACAATAACGTCAATATCCAATTCCAATTCCAAATTTAATTTACAATCCAATTCCAAATTTCAATTCCAATTCCAAATTTAATTTCCAATCCAAATCATACAATTTTAATTTCAATTTTAATTTCAATTCTAATTCTAAATTTAATTTACAATCCAATTTCAATTCCAATTCCAAATTTAATTTCCAATCTAAATCATATCATTCCAATTCCAAATTTAATTTTAATCCAATTCTAATTCTAGTTGATAAAAGGCCAAAAGTGATGGAAAGACAAAGATGACAGGTGCAATTAAATGATACGTTTGATTATGAAAAAAGATAAGATCCTTTATTAATATTATTCGTAAGTCTCTTCCACTATCATAATCTACTTTTTAGTAGCTTTTAAATCTTGTTCTATTCCTTTTGTACCTAATCACGCACGTGGCATGAGAAGCTTGGCTGGAAATCTTGAATCAGAAAATACGTTCTAGACTTCTAGTACTTGAAACTAGAATCCAAATCATGGTGGAGCATAAGTTCCATTATCAATAATAAAATATATCAGTGAACTTAAAGAATGGAAAACATTTTTGTGCTTATCAAAGGAGCTCCACAACTTTACATTTTTGTGCTTTAAGAGGATCAACGACTGGCGACGAGGAGGACTGGGCGAGGAGAAGACGAGACGAGATCTCCGGTCGAAGACGAAGGAGGAGGAGAACACGTCGACGGCCAGGAGGACGGCCAGGAGACGGCGGCAAGACGAGATCCGAGGAGGGAGAGCAGCGGTGAGGAGAAGAAGGAGAACCGAAGAAGAGAGAAGATTCTAGAGAACGTCCGGTCGAAGATGAAGGAGGAGGAGAACACGTCGACGGCGAGGAGGACGGCGAGACGAGATCTGAGGAGGGAGAGCAGCGGCGAGGAGAAGAAGGAGAACCGAAGAAGAGAGAAGATTCCAGAGAACGTTCGGGGGGGTTAGAATTTTTTTTTTCAAATTAGTCCCTCAAAATTTTAAATTTTACGGAATGGTCATAAAAAATTCCGGTATTGGCAGTACCCACCGGAATTTATACCCGGCACTACAGAGGCCGTTCCGGTACCGTTTTCCGGCCGGTACCGGCCGGTACCGGCCGAAATGGTACGAAATTATAAACACTGCTCACACGTGGTTCTAGGCGACTGACCAAGAAATGGTGGTGGGGCCATGGGGAGTGGTTTTCTGCTTTGCTTTCGCCGGACATTGGCGTGTTGTTGACGTGAACCCGTATCTTATGAGCATTTCTTGCTTAATGTTTTGATAAGTTTTTATTTTTATTGAATAAAAACATAAATCACTTCTTAAATCTTAATAGAAATTTTGTGAATAAAACAATCTACTTGAAGAACTCCATAACCCAATAGTTAGAAACAAAGCATTTGAACTCAATTCCTGCATATCCAGCTCTAGTTGCTAATGCCAAGAATTCGTGTTTGGTTCGCTCTTTTCCTCCTGGAGTTTGTGTCATCATGAGTAAATCCATTTGAGTCATACATTTGTCAGTAGCACTAGTTTCAGGCACAACTGGTAAAATACCTTCAACAACAATAACCTTTCCATTTTCAGGGATAGCTTTGTAGCAATTTTGTAACAACTTTAGGCACTGATGGTCGCTCCAATTATGAAGTATCCACTGCCAAGGATGATAACTTAGTTGATTTTCTACTTCTAAGTTGTAAACAACACGAAAATATGTAGCAATAACAGAGTTTTTCACCTTTATGAAAATAGCATCTCCATTCGGAACACTTTGAAACATATCTCCTCCAACATGTTCAACACCTAAGACCGGCATAAACTTGAGTGTTAAATATAGCTAGGCACATAGATTACAGCGTAAAGATCTCTCATTTTATTGAATCTTTAGGCATAAGTTGTACTTCGATAATTTAGTGATTAAAAAAATGGACATTAACACAAGTTCTTAGAAAAGAAACAATCATACCAGAGTAGGTCGGAGCTTCTGCTACAACATGAGGCAAGTCAAAATTGATACCCTTAATGTGAGGATATTTGGAAGTTATTGCGTGGATTGTATGTCCTAAGCCACCACCCACATCAACCAGCTGCTTCAAATGCTCAAATCCTTTATATGATTCCAGGATACTTTTGGCAACTAAAGAAGTGGAGTTAAACATTACACTGTTGAAAATTTGGTTGAACCGAGGGTTTAAAGCAGCATATTCAAAGATATTCATTCCGTAAGTCCTATTAAATGGAATTCCTCCTTCTGCAACTGCATTTTTCAATTCAAACCTAAAAACAAAAAATTAAATTATATCTTATATTTTTAATAGAAAAGACAATATAGTAAAATATTTATTAATTAATAGCATTAAGATCAATTAAAATAATTAATTTAAAGAGATATCAATTAACTGATACGTTAATAATTTATTCTTATAAACTATATTCTAAATCAATGAAATAAATATTTAATTAGATAAAATTATTTGTATTTTATCATTATAATAAATTGAATCTAAATTAATCTAAATTACTTACAAATCAATGGTACACATAATCAAACAAATGCTTATTACATTATCAGCATAATTATCAAATTAATATAAATTTAACCAACTAAATAATATATATTAAATTAATCAAAGAAGTAACTCCATTATAATTGCATTTATTCAATCAAATATATTCATATTTATATAAACAAATAAGAAATCCACTGATATTTTATAGTTTCAATAGCTTTTCATCTAAAAGGTTTTCAAAGATCAATCATGACATATGAGATGTGTAAATATCTGCAGCAGTGAGATCTTTTACTGGTCAAAGTATAAATATCAAACACACTAGAGTTATATATATATTATCTTTTGGTTGACTTAACTAGAGGAAAAGATGGTCATATTAAACAATACAAATTATTAAATTTTTCTAAATGAAAATTGTTGTTAAAGATTGCGTCCATAATATTATTGGAGAGCTAACCTTGAAGAACATATTATAAATATTGAAGGCACGTTTTTGCAAAAACTAACCAGCTAGCTAGATAGACCTTGTCTTGAACAAATTCCACCGGGGGAGCCAATGACAGATCACTTTGGTCACGGACAAAGTATTTAGCTACAGGTGTAAGGCTGTAGAACCTCTTCTGGCCATCTACACTGGTGCAACCAAGCACTTGGTGACTAGCCAGAAGCCTCAGAATACGGTCTAGCATCAAGGGTGCATCAGGGTTTTGCGTGGAAATCTTGGCTGCAATGTCTGAAGCAGAGAGCTTAGCGTCAGAACCCTCTCGAGCTATAATCTCGAAAACGCCAAGCTCGATTGCTGCTTTTAGTGTCATAGGTAGTACAGATCCAAGTGCAAGTTGCATAGCATATCCAATGATCTCGTCTTTTCCATCCTCGACTTGGTTCAGGTGAGCTTCGTCTGGAGTAGAGTTCATGTTGCTTTGAGTTCAGAAAACAAAGTCTGTGGATAGGATATATAAGTGGAATGAAATGATAGGATATAAGTAGAATGAATCGATGATGTCATAAGCGTCCATTTTAAAGAAAAGGGATATGGACGTGAACCAAATCAGGCAATAGAACAAGATCTTCTGTCCAATATTACCTTATCTTATTCTGTTTCATAAAATCTCAACCATTTCTTTTGTGGGTCTCACGTGAAGTCCACGCGAGATCTATATAGGACCTACATAAATAAACGGCTGAGATTCATTGAACACAATAAAACATCATAATATTAGACAGAAGATCTGGACTCACTTTCATGACTGGACCAATTATATGCTGCAATCAATTTTATGTTTGAGTAGATATAATAATAAAAAATTGTATCATTATTTTGGTTGACCACCTAAGAAATATAAAAAAAAAAGTAGTTAGAGTTTGTGAACAAAAGAAATGTTGATGTATTGTTGCATTTCACGTATATGATTACATAAGTGGATTAAGCGTAACATAGTTTTACTAATTAATAAGAATGAAACCCTG
Organism: Erythroxylum novogranatense; assembly: GCA_029891385.1. Classification (NCBI taxonomy): domain Eukaryota; kingdom Viridiplantae; phylum Streptophyta; class Magnoliopsida; order Malpighiales; family Erythroxylaceae; genus Erythroxylum; species Erythroxylum novogranatense. Next base: position 64,497,913 of record CM057235.1, on the reverse strand, counting down.
AGTGGACTTCAAATGCATACAATCATGTTTATTTTTCCACAAGTGTTCAATATTTATTTTTCCTTGAATAATGAATAATAAAATTTTATGTTGGACAAAAATAAACGGACCGACATTATTGGTCTCATTAAACATATATATACAAAGGACGAATGGATAAACGGTCACGAAATTTCATCTCCTCTTCTGTTTTATCATTGGCTGCTGTCATCTTGTTTTATCATCGGCTGCTGTCATCTTGTTTTGTCACGGCCGTGACATTATTCATGGATTATTATTTCATTATTAATTAATTAAGGTATTATTCATTATTAAATATTTTTATTTATGTTATTACTGATTAAAAATTATTACGTGTTTTTATTAATTCTTATTATTGATTAATTATTAATTATGTAATTATTAATATTATTAACTATAAACTATTGCATGCACTGTGCATGTTACTATTATTTACTAAATATTATTAATTAATTTTGATTATTAATTATGGTATTATTCATTATTAAATATTATTAATTATTTTTACATATGTTATTATTAATAATAAATTATTAAAATTTTGTTAATTCTTATTATTAATTAATTATTAATTATTTTTAACTATTGAATTATTAGTCATTAATTATTATTAACGGTATACTAATGCATGCAGGTTTGTGACAAAATGTTACTCTAAGGAGCATGTTATTATCATTTAATAATTATTGTTGATTAATTATTATTTGATAATTATGATATTATTCATTATTAAATATTACAATTTATTTTATTTGTTATTATTAATTATAAATTATTACGTGTTTCTATTAATTTTATTACTAATTAATTGCTAAACATGTAATTATTAATTATTATTATTAACTGTGCATGTTGAATAAATATTATTTGATTATTAATTATGGTATTATTAATTATTAAACATTATTAATTAATTTTTTATTTTTTATTAATAATAAATTATTACATGTTTTATTAATTCTTATTATTAATTAATTGTTTATTATTGTTATTATTATTAATAACTATATATTAGTCACAATTGTGCATGTTATTATTATTTACTAAACATTATTAATTAATTATTATTTGATTGTTATGAATGTCATTATTGATTATAAAATATTATTATTTAATTATTAAATCTTTGTTCACCATTGTGACGTGTTAAGTCATACCCATGAGCATGTTATTATCATTTAATAATTATTATTGTTTAATTATTATTTGATTATTCATTATGATATTATTTATTATTAAATATTTTATTTATGCTATTATTGATTATAATTAATACATGTTTTTATTAATTCTTATTGGTAATTAATTGTTAAATATGTAATTATTAATTATTATTATTAACCATGCATGCTTTTATTATTTATTAAATATTTTAATTAATTATTATATGATTATTAATTATGGCATTATTTATTATTAAATATTATTAAATATTTTATTTATGTTATTATAAATTATAAATTATTTCATGTTTTAATTAAATCTTATAATTAATTAATTGTTAAATATGTAATCATTAAATATTATTATTAACCGTGCATGTTGTTATTATTTATTAAATATTTTAACTAATTATTGATTAATTATTATTTAATTATTAATTATGATATTATTCATTATTAATTATTTTTATTTTTGCAATTATGAATTATGAATTATTACATATTTTATTAATTCTTATCATTAATTAATTGTTAATTTTGTAATTATTATTACTATTATTAACTATAAATTTTTCACAATCGTGCATGTTATTATTATTTACTAAATATTATTAATTAATTATTATTTGATTATTGTGCATCTTATTATTAATTATAAAATATTATTTAATTATTAAATCTTTGCTCATGGGTGTGACATGTTAAGCCAAACCCTTGAGCACGTTACTATATGGCAAAGGGAATCATTTAATTATTATTATTGATTAATTATTATTTGATTATTAATTATGATATTATTCATTATTAATTATCATTAAATATTTGTATTTATGTTACTATTACTTATAATTATTACATGTTTTAATAATAAATATTATTAATTAATTGTTAAATATGTAATTATTAACTATTATTATTAATCGCATGTTGATATTATTAATAATAATTAAATAATAATAATAATTAAGAATAACATGTAATAATTTATAATCAATAATAGCATAAATACAAAATATTTAATAATAAATAATACCATAATTAATAATCATATAATAATTAATGAATAATAATAATTAAATGATAATAGCATGGTCACGGGTGTGACTTGATTTTATAATTAATAATAACATGCATAATAATCAAATAATATTTATTTAATAAATAATTATAACTTGGGACTAATATATTGTTGGGACCTGATTTCAGAACCGGACCACAACTGAAAAAGATCGAAAACGGAAGCGAAAACGAAAGGAAATCGAATCATAACAAAGCGAAACGAAAGACGAAAGTCAAAGAAAGCAAATCGGATCAAAAGGCAAAATAATCCGAAGCAGAAACATAAGGCGAAAGAATCGAAAACGAATCGAATGGTTCGGAATCAACGAAAACAAATCGCTTAAGAACAAATCGTAACTCTGACATCCGAAAATAATTATGTTAGAAGAACATCGCGTTGAAAACCTTAAGACACTTTTGATCTAACCCTATCCGAAACAGTATCATTTTTTTTTCTTTCTTTTTCATTCTTTATTCAATCTCATACAAAGCAAATCAATTTCTCATTTGGAAATTCATCCTCAATCATAATCTCAATTCATAAGATTCTTCACATTCATCATTCCTCATCTTTTAAACAAAACATATATGTTATTTTCTTTGTCCTTAAACATCACACACATACCATGTTAAACCATAAACAATTAGCACTTCTATATATATCAAACCAACCCACACAATCATCGGATCTCCTGTCCAGAATTCATACACAAATTAAACTCATACATACTCCTGTCCGGAACCTATATCACATTCTATCACATTCATCCATATCCAAGTCACATTCATAACTCAATTCAATACACAAATTTATAATTCATACACATCATGAAATAAATATTTACAAAATATTAATGGCATTTTCAAGCCATAATACATCAGCGATATAAAAATCCAAATATACAAAATATACAACTCTTGAATACACTAACATCTTACTTTTACAAAAATCTAACTTCAAACATCATAAACAAACATAATGGATAACCGTTTTGACTTTTTTTCATTCGATCTCCTTCTTGAAACCTGGAGATGGAGATGAAAGGGGGTGAGCTTTACAGCTCGTGGATAACATGTTTATAAATCGAAAAATAAGCAAAAATAATCTTTTTAAAACTTTTTTCATTTTATAAAAATTTCACAGTTGAACTATCAATTGCTTATTCCTCAAAATTCTCAACTTTTCAAACTTCATGAACCATTTTAAAACATGTAAATCTCCATTTCTTTCAAAATTCATTAACAATTTTCAAATCATGTAATGCATCACAGTATAACACACATAAGCACATAACATATCAGAATTTGGTTTGGGTTGGTCCAGAAACAAAACGTACTGCACATTCCCGCATAGCGGTCATGTGCAGCCATGAATAGAACGTACTACACTTTCCCGCATAGCGGTCCGGCGCAGCCGTGAACATATGAGAGTCCTTAACGTAGCTCCAATGCTACTAGCGGGTAGGCGGGCGAAGCCTAGACAAGTGCACTTGACCCTCTTATGGGACCTAACCAAACCCACATAACAGACAGATTCATACTTGAAAATCGGACTGCCCGAAGGCATATTTCGAAAGCTTAATTTTCATATCATGCCATATCATATTCAAACATAATGTCACAAAGTCACACAAATTCACATATCAAATTTTCAATCATTCAAGCACCCAAGAATGCAACAATTTTGCAATTTATCAAAATCATAAGTCAATCAAATTCTCATTCATTCAAAACAATGAAATCATCAATTATAGACATTTCTCAAATTATTCAAATCATTCGAAAAATAATGAATTCAATAATTATTGCAATTTCTTAAATCATTCCAAAAGCAAGGAATTTAATCATTCGAAAATAATAATTAAAAAAAGAGTTTCACTTTCTTGATTTTTCAAACACACATACATAGCTTATATTTCAAAATATAAACATGGTACCCACCTCAATTCCATGCTTAAAACTTGTCCAAAGCTTCAATTTCTCCAATGCCTCACTTATATTCCCTAATCCAAGACAAACATCCCTAATTAACAATCACCCAAATTCAACATCACATAAAGCATAATCACCAAAATTAAGCTTAGAAAACACAAATCTATTCCAATGTTAAGCCAAATGAACCAAAACCTTTCAAAAATTAACAAATCAAAATCTCAATCTTACCTTAATCTTCACCATTTTCGGAATTTTTTTTGGCTCATTATGGAGCTCTCATCATCCTCCACCTTTTCTCTCTTTAATCAATATGAAAATCCTTCTTGAAAGCCCATAAAAATCGAAACCCTAATTTCTTCTCTTCTTTCTCCTTTCACTCCACCGAAACTCTCCTTCCTCTTTCTTCTTTCTTTTATTCTTTTCTTTCCCCTCAAAGTCGTGCATTCCTTTTTCTTAAACGGCAACCCAATATGACATGTCATTAATTAATGTAAAATGACCCATATGCCCTTCCATGTAAGCCTTCTAACTTAAGACCTTATTTGTTCTTCCAAGTTTGCCCCTAAAATTTATTTTAATTCATGCTTACTTTAGGACATTTTTCTAACTATCAAATTGAAGGAATTTGATAAAACTTCCTTCTAAATAAATATTCGTCATTCTCTCAATTTCATAACACCACCAAAATCATTTAATTTGGTGCACTACTCCAAAAGTTATACTCCAAACATTTCGGACTATCATTATGCTAAAACATTTTTAAGTACTTTACTTCAATCCAAAAATTGATAATCTTAGAGGCTGAAATAAAATTCACTTTCTTCAGACAAATTGTATCCCTATTTTTCTAGTTTAATCCAAATCAAGAATCACCTAATTTGGATGACTAGAGAAAAAGTTATGGCTAAAATACTTTCAGCTCTTACTAATCCAAGACTGCACACTAAACCTGACTTCAATTCAGAAATTGAAAGTCTTAGGGGCTAAATTGAAATTTGATGTCTTCAGATAAATTGCAGTCCCAAGTCTATATTTTAGTTTTCAATAAGAATCAGTTCAATTGGATCTTCACAGACCAAGAATTCACCAAAATACTGAGCCATGTTTAGAAAATTTCTCAACTCACTTTGATTAAATCAATCATCCTTAATTTAATCTCAAAAATTCACAATTTTCCATGGACAGATAGACGGATGTGTTAGGAATCCAACGCTTTAAATTCAGGTCGATCGGAGATCGGACAAAAAAGTTATGGCCAAACGAATGGAGAGAGGTCAATTAGGAAAAATTCCAAATCAGAGCTCGCACTCGCCAGCGGGAGAGACCGAGCGGGTCGCTCGCCAGGACGACCGAGCGCGGCCACTCACCAGGGCGACCTTCCAACTTCTAAAATTCATAACTTGTGACTAAGAACTCCAAAATTTTCAAATTTAGTATCAATGGAAAGATAAAAGAAAGCTCTACAATTTTCATAAAGAATTCAAAAAACAATTCCATCTCTAAAGGGGTCAAAAACCCAATCAAAGTTACTGCCCCTACTTGTCATCCCAAAACAGTAACTCAACTTTGAAAATTTCTATCTTTCAGCTCCAAGGTCTAAAAGTGTCATATTTTATATCAATGCAAAGATCAGAAAGCAACCTACATCTTTCATGAAGGATAGAAAAATCAATTTGGCCTCTAAGGAAGTCAAATTTCCAATCAAAGGTTCTGTCCACTGATAATCATGTTAAACAGTAATAGAAACTTCTAAAAATCACAACTTCCTATTCCATGTTCCAAAAATTTTATAATTTATATCAATGTAAAGATAAAAAAAAAATCTTCAACTTTTATGAAGCACTTAAAGGCAATTTCAACCTCTAACTAGATCAATCTTTCAATCAAAATTTTTGCCCTGTTAAAAATCACCTAAACAATATCCAAACTTCACACATTCACATCTTTCAATTCCCACATCCAAAAATTGCATTATATACATCATTGTAACGCTATGAAAATTCTATATAACTTTCATGTAGACTACTTACTCCAATTCAGACCACATCAGTACAGAAATTGGCTTCAAAGCAGTACACACAAACTTACTCTAATGGTCATTTCCAAAAACAAAGCAAAATAATACTTAAATTCGAATGATCATAACTTTCAATCTTGATATCGAAAAATATCATACTTTATGGCGATAGAAAGCTCTCAACAGAAGCTACAAGTTTCATGAAGATCATTTTAGCAAATTCTTCCTAAATCAAGCCAGAAAAATTCACAAAGATTTCAGCTCAAAATCAACTCTTCATCTTCAAAAAGTCAAACTTTCATAATTCAATGAATTCTCACACTTTCACTCTTTATTTCTTGATTTTCAACTTCCATTTCAATCAACTCATTCACTTTAACTTTCATAACCCATACAAATCTACTCAAATATCAAAGTCATCAAAACCAATCAATTCTTTTCTCATCAATTTTCTTAAAGCACAATAACATCTATAATACAATACATATACAAAAATACTCATTTCATACATTTAATATTTCTAAATTTCACTAAAAGATGGGGTCCAACATATATAGTTAATAATAATAATAATTATTATTAATTACATAACTAATAATTAATTAATAATAAGAATTAATAAAACATGTAATAATTTATAATTAATAACATAAAAATAATTAATAATAATCAATATTGAATAACATTATTCAAAGATGCAATGCACCAACAAATGGCTTGAGAGTTCCATGGAAACAGAACGGAGAAATCGAAATTTACACTATGAATAGAATGAGCCCTTTTTTTTAAGCTCTTATATCACAAGCGGGCAGTCGGGAGAAGGCTCTTGTCAACGTGCACGTGACGAACAGAATGGTTCCACTCTTGCCTCAATAAAAGCACATAATTATGTTTAAATCATTTTATCATATGCTCATATTTTCATGCTTTTTCTTCTTTGCGTTTATACAAAATGTTATAACCTTTTTCAAGGTCTAACATAATCATAATTCATCATACATTTTCAAACATTCACAACGATTTCAAATTCAAGCAAATCAACATACCACACATAGATAAGAATTTGCCCAATTACACGATAGCTATAAATACATTACCCACCTAAATCATTTGCAAAAATCCAACTCGAGCTTGTATTTCCTCTTGGTCTTGTGTAGGATTCTCTTAGTTTCTTAAAAAAACCAAGGTTTCATTCAAAAAAACATTTAATAAAATTTACAAAATTCAATAATCACAAAATGCAATAAAAACAAATTGAGCTCAAGCCTAACCTACCCATAGTCCATCTAGGTTAGAAAACCCAAGACCTAATTTAGAAAACCTAGGAATCAAATGGGTTCCTTCTTCCTCTTCTTCCAACACAACACCCACTCTCTCTCTAATCTCTTCATTCTCAACACAACCCATTTATGTAATAAAGCAAGAAGAAAAGATGATTAACTTACCTTAGCAAGCTTTATTTCTTCTTCTTTCTTCTTCCTTCCAAGCTTCTCTTGCACACTCTCATGAACTCTCTCTCTTCTCCTCTCTTCTTTCACGTTTTTTCTTCTCTCTTTGGCTTCTCACGATACTTCTCTCTTCTCCCTACATTTTTCCCTTCTTCTTTATTACTTCAAGACCATTTATTTGACATTTTTCCCATTTTACCCTTCATTTACTTTTTCCTTCTGGTGATGTTGTCGCCTGCAACCAAATATAAAAGAAATCACTCCCGTTAAAACAAATTAATGTAGTAGCGGTAAGTGGATATTGTTCCCACGAGGAATTTTACGATTATGAAAATTACGAATTCAAACGGCACAAATAATAAAGGGGGGGGGGTTTGTTACTTACTGAAATAAGAATGAAAATCAAAAAGGAAAAATCGCAAATTGAAATAATAATCAAGTCTGAAAAGTCGATAGGAGAAATACCTTGGTTTCGGTTACCGATGTTACCATGCTATTATGGATCCTCGAAAAAAATTATAATTATTAACGAACATTCATTGAGGAAATCTTCTATTAATTATATTGACTAGAAACATGTATCCTAGCAACCTTATTAGACAACAACCTAGATACGATCATAGATTAAATTGAATAATAGCATTAAGAACCAATGACAAGTGATAAACTTGTACGACATGAAATCAATCAAGTGGATAATTTCTTAGAATTTTCCGACTCTAACGTAGAGCGGTTAATCCTAACTGCTACTTGTGGTTACCAAAATTGAACGTAAGATTTTGTTAACCTAGCGATTAAATCCATTAATCTCTAGTTGCGCACCTAGAAACTAACAAATCCAATTAAAAAGATTGATATGAAATTATCCAATGAACGTTAACAATCATGAAAAAGATTCCGAATATCTCACCACAATAACATGGAACATGGATCCCTCAACCAAGATAAGAAAATTAGTTAATCATACTTGAATTGAAAACAACAGTAATAACCAAAAGAATAGTATCCATAACTAGTCTTTAGTGAAGGTAACGATAATGACAAGAGGAATTGTGCAAGAACCCCCAAGCAAGAAAACCAGAATTTTTCTCTTTAAAAAACAATCCCTAAGCTTACGATGAAGACTACTTGTAAAACTAGCTAACTATGTCTCTTGTACGGTAACCTCTCCCAAAAACAGCTAAAGAATCCTCCCGTCCTCCAGCCCTAGAATCCCCTTATCTCGCATGCCCCTTTCCACATCAGCCTCCTTTAATTAAATCTCTTCATGATCTTGGTTAAATTTCATCCCAATTAGATAATCTTCTAATTTAAGCGGGAAACTTCTTGAAAAAGGCTAAATAAAATCTTCGACGATTTTGTTCTAATTGGAAACAATCTTCTGAAAAATCTGCAGTATTAGGATCTTGACCTTAGGCGTGCCCACGCCTAATATTTAAATTTCGACCAATCTGGAATTTCTGAACTTCTTGCCATATTTTTCCTCTTTTTGATCTTTTTTTGTCTTTACAGCATTGAAAACCATCTGTGAATATTTAACAAACAATTCCATCAATATTTGAGTACCAATTCACAAATCAATCAAAATTAAGTCCAAAACATATGCATTTAAAATGACTTATTAAATTCCCCCACACCGAACCTTTGGTCGCCCTTGAGCAACACATTAAACCATTAAAATCAATCAATTCATCCTTCAAAAACCAAGTGCACACAATCCATCAACTTGGACTAGTAAGATTCAATTTGCAACACATATCATGACCGCTTTTCACCAATGCAGATAAACAAAGCCAAAATTATGCATCTTTGTTCAAAAGCAAACATGAAATTAAAGTGAATTCTTCTCACGGATTTCGCTCTTACACTCAAGTGTTTGCAGGTAGGTGTTTCACTCAAATCTCACTCTATCATGTTACAACACTACCATAGGCTTGCAATTTTACCAATTATCGTTCATTCCAATCACATAGGCCAATAGATCATGAGGACTTAATGACGGTTTGTAATGGAGCTAGGTTCATAGGTGAGGTAAAAGAGACGGTAAAAAGGTTGATCACAAGTTTTCACAAAGCATTAAGTAAAAGCATTAAGTAAAAAGGGACACAATTAAAACTCTGAGATAAACATGAAAAGGAACTGCAACTACTCATTCTAACTTAAGCCACTATACTTTATTCTTTCTTCTCTTTCCTTTTTTTTGATGTTTCTCTTTTTGTTTTTCTTTTCCTTCTTTTTCTTTTTCTGTTTTTTTTTTCATTTCATTTTTTTCTTTTTTTTTTTCACTAAGAACACGGGAAAATAATGACAATAATAAAAACATGAGCAGGGAAAATAATGACAATAATAAAAACATGAGCAGATGTACCTATGAAAGTATCTCAGAACACAATATATAACAAAAGTCCCAAATTATTTAATGTTTCATTCAACTTGCGTTAAGGTAAAGCTGATGGGGTTTTTGGGTTCCTAATGTGAAGTGATAATTTGAAGAACAAGGATGGGGCTCAAACGTGTCTTCAAAAGGGAATAATAGGTGGGTCAATTTTTAAGCCAAAGGGTTTTAAAACAGAGATGGCCTTAATCACTTCTATAGCCCATGTGACCAAACAAACTCAAATCGGTTCCATGCAAGTTCTAGAGGCAACATAACTAAAGGAGCATCACTCAATTCAAGAAAATATTATGACATGAAGATGATGTCATTTAGGCTTAATTTCCTCACTGGTCGAATTCAAATTAAGAATCCACTTAAGTTTCACAATTTACTCCATCACTCCAATGTCAAAATTTTGACCGAGTTTATGAGATCAGTTAGAGCAATCAATCAATATGTTCCATTTTAAACCTACATAGCCCAAATTAATGTCATGCATGTACTCAATTTCGTCCGAACTAATATGGAAAAGTTTCATGGTTCAACATGCAAAATCCTATACTAAGATCAACAAAGATAACCGCCACAACCCACAATATTCAAACAGAAACCAAAAATTGTCACATCCAAAAGTGTAAATTCCTCCCCCACACCTAAATTCAGCATTGTCCTCAATGGTTAAGAAGCACAAAAATGTAAGATAAAGAGTTAAGAAGTGCTTCTCTGTTAGGGTGGATGTGGTGGTTGGAAGCCTCGGAGCTGGAGATGTCGGCGTCAGTTCTGGTGCTGGCATAGTGTCAATTTATAAAGCCTGACCTGAAAAATCAACACGTACAATCCACGCAAAACAGACAAATAAACAACAACGATTATACTCGTATGAAGATAAAGAGGTTGATGTGTGGAAGAAAATCGACCGATGGAAGGACTGAAGAGAGGAATATACGTTCTGCCGTAAGTGCTGGAAGTCGATGGTGAGGACGTGAATGGAAGACAGCAATGGGATGCGGGAATATATGGTGGATTCGGTATTAAGGAGAAAAGAATGAGGGAAGTGGCGTGAAAGTTGATGAACAAGTTGAAATTGGGCGAAATGGGAAAAGAAATTAGGGGATTTGCGTGGGTTTAGGAACAAAGGACAGATAAGAAGGAATAAGGTTGGTTGAGTAAAATAACTGTTGAAGTCAAAGGGGAACGAGTTAAAAGAGAATCGACAATGGGTGTTTGATTTGAAAAAACACAGAAGCTGGAAAACTTTTGGGGAAAAACGAATGGGATGTGGTCGGTGGTGAATGTGAAGTAAACTAAATTTGCAAAAAAAAAGTTTGGGGGAAGGGGGGACGGAAAACAATTTCGGTTCGGTTTCTCTTTTTTTTTGTTAAAAAAATAATTTGTAGAAATTAAATTATGGACAAAGAAAATAACATAAATTAATCAAGAAATAAAATAAAAATAAATTGAAATTCCTAACTAAATAACGAAAATAGAACTATTATTAAAAATAAGGACAAACCTGAAAACTTTACGGGTTACCCCGAACATGCTTCTTTTTAGTCGTTAGCTGGACTAATGTGTAACTTACCGATTCAAAGATATGTTGACAGCGCCAACCCGATTTCGTCAACCTGCTCAATTGGTGAAGTTTCATAATAAGGCTGGAGACGGTGTCTGTTGACCTTGAAAACTTTCGAAGTATCACTGCTCTGAATTTCTATCGGAGTTTTATATGCAGTCCGGTAAGCCCACAAAGCATCATCTAGTCGAAGACTCAAATCCTTTCGGTTTGGGTTGATCACTTCTTCTAGTATGGATTTGATAAGCTGGTTTTCTTTTGATGTGTCCATTGAATTGAGAGGCTGAAGCAATGGGTCTGTTGAGTCCTCCAATTTGTGAAATAATTCATGTGCTTTGCTAGCAATTACCAACGAATCCTCATTCCTATTCCACTGTGATGTTGCTATCTTAAATTCTCTAAATAACGTGACTTTCTCCTTGTCTATCCCATGATTAACGTTATCTATTTGCTCTTTCAATTTTTCGATTGACGCAAACTCCTCCCTTTTTGGACATAACGTTAATTGCTGGAGTCTTCCACTGGACCCAAATTCCTTATTCCCATGCCCTACTGGCGTGTCTGTTGGTGGTTCACTAGGTGTCGTGAATGTCTCCTTGTCTGGCCAATATGGTGTGTTATTTCCGTTCTCAGTTATGCCTTTAATTGACGTAGCCTTCTCATCCCCTGGTGAGTAATACGCAACCTGCTGGTAGTTCACAATTGACGCAGATTCTTGATACTCATACTCCAATAATTCCACGTCATCTATAATTCCCAAACTCTAATTATCCTGCATCCATGTATCAATGAAATCTACAGAGACAACAAGTTGCTCATCATCTGGAATTTTCATGGTATTATAAATATTGAATTTAATTAAGTCACCATCAAATTCCATACTTAACGACCCATCATGAACATCTATTTTAGTTCTAGTCGTTTTCAAAAATGACCTTTCGAATAAAATCGAAGTTGAAGAGGATGTGTCGTCTGTGCCCATCTGTAAAATATAAAAGTCAGCTGGAAAAAGCATGTTTCCTACTTGAACCAATATGTCCTCCAACACACCTTTCGGGTGAACATTTGAGCGATCCGCTAATTGAATGACTACGTTCGTTTCTTTAAGAGGTCCAATATTCAAAGATTTATACACATCATATGGCATGACATTAATGGACGCACCTAAATCTAACATAGCCCTTTCAATTCGCAAATTGCCAATTTGACACGGGATAGTAAACATACCTGGATCTTGGCATTTTGGTGGAAGCTTTTTCTTTTGTAAGATGGCTGAAACATTTTCGTCTAATTGAACTTTCTTATTGGATTTTAATTTCCTCTTTGATGTACACAGCTCCTTAAGAAATTTAGCATATCACAGAATTTGTTTAATTGCATCAAAAAGAGGAATATTTACCTGAACTTTTCGGAAAGTCTCCAAAATTTCCTTTTCTTGTTCTTCCTTCTTCACTTTCGCTAATCAACTCGGAAAAGGAGGTGGGAGCACCTTATTGATCACGACTTTCTGCTTCTCTTCAGGTAAGTGTGTTATTTCTTCCTCAATTTCACGTTTGGAAGCCTTGGGAATTGATTCCGGTAGTTCTTTACCACTCCGCAACGTGATAACGTTTGCACTTTGTATAGGATTTATCTATGGTTGTGCAGGAAAAGTACCGAAATTTCGCGATTCTAGTCGATTAACAGCAGCTGCAATCTGACTCAACTGATTTTCGAAATTTCTTTGTTGATTTTCCAAATTTCGAATACTTGTTTCCATAGACCGAATGCTTGCTTCTGTATTCCTCTGAAACGTCAAAGTATTCGTGGTTAGAGTTTGTAATGCCTCTTCCAAAGGAGACTTACCTTCGGCATTTGACATCATATTTGGATTTTGGCGTTGTATGTATGGTGGTCGGTATGGCTAGAAATTGGTGTTTGCTTATTGCCCTTGAGAGTTCCCATATCGCAAATTCGGATGATCGCGCCATCCCGGATTATAAGTATTGGAGAATGGGTCGTACTTCCTTTGATTTGATCCGTTAAATCCACCCATGGCATTCACCTGTCCAGCGTTGTCTTCCTACAAAATTGGACATGCATCAGTAGCATGTCCTAACTTTGAACAAATTCCATATACCTTAGCTTCTTCTTTTCTTGTGACCGTTAACTGTCGCACCAAAGAAGTGAGGTCATCCAATCTCTTTTCTACCGAGGTTGCATTAATTTCGTTCATGCTCTTTGACCCATGACTTGTACGGATTCTGAATTGTTGAGTATTGGAGGCCATGTTTGCGATCAATTCTCTTGCGGCCGCTAGCGTTTTGTCAACTAAGGCGCCACAGCTGGCAGCGTCAATCATACTCCTGTCAGAAAGCAAAAGCCCTTCATAAAAATATTGAATCAATAATTGTTCAGTTATTTGATGATGCGGACAACTAGCGTATAATTTTTTAAATCTTTCCCAATATTCGTAAAGTGTTTCTCCCTTATGTTGATGAATTCCACAAATCTCTTTCCTAATATTGACGGCTCTCGATGCTGGAAAATACTTCTCGAAGAAAAGTCTCTTCATATCGGCCTACGTCTGCACGTTTTCTCCAGCTGAATAATAAAGCCAATCCTGCACATCATCTTTAAGGGAAAACGGAAAAGCTCTCAGCTTGATCTGCTCTTCCGTCACATTGGTCGGCTTCATACCCATGCAAACTACATCAAATTCCTTTAAGTGCTTGTATGGATCTTCTCCCGATAAACCCCTAAAAATAGGCAATAAGTGAATCAGTCCAGATTTTAATTCAAAAGTATTATTATCACCTAAATTCGGAAAATTGATGCAGTTGGGTTGTTGCGCGTCAGTCGGCGCAGCTAATTCGCGAAGAGTGAGATTGGCAGCTATCCTATCCATCTTTTGTGTCTCTTTCCACTGTTTGGTCTGTCTTCGCAATCTTTTTGCTGTCTTTTCTATCTCAGGATTATACTGCAAATTTTCTGATTGGTTTGAACGCGTAACGTATATAAACTGTCAAAAATTCTCCGAAAACGACGCCAAAATTTGGTGATGCTGTCGCCTGCAACCAAATATAAAAGAAATCACTCTCGTTAAAACAAATTAATGTAGTAGCGGTAAGCGAATATCGATCCCACGAGGAATTTTACGATTATAAAAATTACGAATTCAAACGGCACAAATAATAAAAGGGGGTTTTTGTTACTTACTGAAATAATAATGAAAATCAAAAAGGAAAAATCACAAATTGAAATAATAATCAAGTCTGAAAAGTTGATAGGAGAAATACCTTGGTTTCGGTCACCGATGTTACCATACTATTATGGATCCTCGACAAAAATTATAATTATTAACGAACATTCATTAAGGGAATCTTCTATTAATTGTATTGACAAGAAAGATGCATCCTAGCAACCTTATTAGACAACAACCTAGATACAATCATAGATTAAATTGAATAATAGAATTAAGAACTAATGACAAGTGATAAACATGTACGACATGAAATCAATCAAGTAGATAATTTCTTAGAATTTTCCGACTCTAACGTAGAGGGATTAATCCTCATTGTTACTTGTGGTTACCAAAATTGAACGTCAGATTTTGTTAACCTAGCAATTAAATCCATTAATCTCTAGTTGCACACCTAGAAACTAACAAATCCAATTAAAAAGATTGATCTGAAATTATCCAATGAACGTTAACAATCATGAAAAAGATTCCGAACATCTCACCACAATAACATGGAATATGAATCCCTCAACCAAGACAAGAAAATTAGTTAATCATACTTGAATTGAAAACAACATAAATAATCAAAAGAACAGTATCCATAACTAGTCTTTAGTGAAGGTAACGATAATGACAAGAGGAATTGTGCAACAACCCCCAAACAAGAAAACCAAAATTTTTCTCTTTAAAAAACAATCCCTAAGCTTACGATGAAGACTACTTGTAAAACTAGCTAACTATGTCTCTTGTGCGGCAACCTCTCCTAAAAACAGCTAAAGAATCCTCCCGTCCTCCAGCCCTAGAATCCCCTTATCTCGCATGCCCCTTTCCACGTTAGCCTCCTTTAATTAAATCTCTTCATGATCTTGGTTAGATTTCATCCCAATTAGATAATCTTCTAATTTAAGCAGGAAACTTCTTGAAAACGGCTCCATAAAATCTTCAGCGATTTTGTTCTAATTGGAGACAATCTTCTGAAAAATCTGCAGTATTAGGATCTTGACCTTAGGCGTGCCCACGCCTAATCTTTAAATTTCGACCAATCTGGAATTTCCGAACTTTTTGTCATATTTTTCCTCTTTTTGATCCTTTTTCGTCTTTACAGCATTGAAAACCATCTGTGAATATTTAACAAACAATTCCATCAATATTTGAGTACCAATTCACAAATCAATCAAAATTAAGTCCAAAACATATGCATTTAAAATGACTTATCACCTTCCCATTTTACCCCTTATGTCTATTAAAATTAACATCTTATACTTCGAACTCCTTCTAAAAATCCAGACCTTTTCTGATAAGGTAATTGAAGGAATTTGTTAACACTTCCTTCTAGAAAAATGTTTCTCATTGTCTTAAGCTTCTATTGAAACCAAAGTTATTCAATTTGGTTTAGGAATCTGAAAGCTATACTCCAAACATTTTTGGATCATTCTTATGCTGAAACAATATTCTACCCTCAAATTCCATTCAAAACTGAAATTCTTAGAGACTGAATTGAAACTCAATTCATCGGACAACTTGTATCCCTATGTCTCTAGTTTACTCCAAATGAAAAATCATCTTATTTGGATAACTAGAGAAAAAGTTATGGCTAAAACATTGAAATATACTCAGTAAATATGTTTCAACTACATTTTTCAGCTTTTAACTTCTAACATTTCACATAACCCATCTTATACCTAAACCATATTTTCTACTTCATTTCAAATTAAAGAATTCTCTTTTTTCTTTACACATGACTAATCGCCAACAATTTCTTATTTAATAGTTTTAACTTCTAAGAAAAATTCAGGGTCCAACATTAACCCGCCCAACTTCTTTAGAAATAGGTCCACTAGCAAGTCTCCTTTAAGCTCAACATAGATTGACCCATTGAATGTGAGATCTATTTCCTTTGCATCACCCAGTGGTAGAACGCGCGGGTGAAACGTCAACCGTTATGCAACAGCCACCAACAAAACTTTATTCCCATTGATTCCCATTCCACACCGTCTCACCACAATTAAGTCAACTAAAATTGTTGAACCACAGACCCCACAACCCTCTTTTATTCGATCACCCGCCATGTTTTTGTTTTCTGAAAAAACTTGTAAATTTGACAACTCTAACAAGTCTTTTTTACCATTCCTAAAATTTTATACAAGCCCTTATGACGAGTGCATTTACAGGTCAAATATGCGACCACCACTTGGTAGTCTTGTATCTATCATACCACCTCATCTCCAGCGATGTGACATGTCTGTATCAAACCGGTTTTAAAATAACAATTAAGTTGAACACATTGCAAAATCTTATTCGTATTGTAATGAAATTCTTTTGTCTACTAGAAGATCATGTAGTCTTGTTCGTATTATATTGAATTCATTTTGCCTAATACAAGGCAATATACTTATCATTTGTCTTTTTATATTAACAAAACAATAATTTTATGTTCGACATTATGAAAAGAATATATAATTTAAATTTTAATATATATTTTAAAGATATAAAGAAGACCACTAGCATTTGATGCTTAGTTTATTTAGAAGAAAATTTTTATTGCTCCAAAAAATTAATATAACTTATTTTATATTAAAATTCACACTTTCAAGATTAATATCTAATTATGATTTTTATATGTATAATTTGTGATTTATTATAAGTTTTATTACAAAATAAATACTTAAATAAAACAAATTAATATTTTAAAAGTATCGTCATATATGTTTAAACATTATTATCTTTAAAATTATTATGAAACTGACCTCTAATACATATTAAAATTTCATAGTTCTTGAAATTTGTATACAATTTCCAATTATCTACAAATTATAATTTATGGTTAATATATTTCCAAAGAAATACTATGTACCTCCTTTATTTACCATTTGACATACCTCTTGACATTACTATATAAATTTAATTGAAAGATGATATAATTTTTATTTTTAATTAAATTTTATAATTTTGTATTTACTTTCTATATTTTATTGATTTATAACAAAAACATTTCCTATTTTTTTATTTTTCACTTCAAAATTTTACAAACTAATTTTACTAATTCATTTTAATATTCTTACTTATATATTTTAATAATTCTATCATAATTACTTTCTTAATATACATTTAAAAATTTTAATATTTATAGTTTGATCACAAATTTTAAATTACACAATATTCATTTGTACATTAAATGATGCGACATATTAGGACTTTTTAAATCTTAATTAAGTAAAATATTTTATTAATGACAACAAAATTTGAAATTTTAAACTTAAATATTTAATTTATGATTGAAAATTAACTTTTATTTCAGATCACGACGTGATTTAATAAGTTATCTCCGTGACTAGTGATATTGGTTTTTAAACTTATATATTATAATATTTGTATTTAAGTATATTAAATATTTATAATTTTATCACAACATTTTAAATTACACAATATTTAATGTAACATGTGACTTTTTTTACCTTAATTAAGTACAATATTTAATTCATAGCAAAATATTTTACATTTTTCAGTCACAGAGTGAGTTATTATATTTCCTTTTCTATTCCAAATTTTACTAATCTATTTTAATATTCTAAATTATATATTTTTAATAATTCTATCATAATTTTAACATTTTTAAACATTTTCATTCATTCCAAATTTTACTAACTAATTTTACTAATCCATTTTAATATTCTAAGTTATATATTTTAATAATTCTATCATAATCCTTTTCTTATTATGCATTTCAAATTTTAAATATTCATAATTTTATCACAAAATTTTAAATTACACAATATTTGTAACTTATTTTGTTTGAGCCACACCCACCATATATGTTTTTATTTGTTATTTAAATATTATAATATTTTTAATTTAGTTTATATATTTTGTCCATTTATAACAAATACATACCACTATACATTTCCTTAAATTTTAATTTTCATCCCAAATTTTACTAACTAATTTTACTTATTCATTTATAATATTCTAACTTATATATTTTAATATAACAAATTTAAATCTTTTAAAGAAAATATACATTTCAAAATTTAAATATTTATAATTTTATTGTAAAATTTTAAATTACTTGATATTTATTTATAAATTAAATAGTATAATAATATAACATGTTTAAAATAATCAATCGTAGAGTGTTATAATATATTTAAAATAAATAATTGTAGAATTAAATTAAGTGGGTGTTATGCAATAACTATCCGTTAGCTTATTAAAATGGATGGATAAGATTGCTAGAAACAAGTGAATATTTGTTAGCAGGCGGTCGCTATCTCCATTTATGGAAAATTGTGACTCACATGTGGTCATCGCTATCCCCCATTTATGGAAAATTGTTACTTACATTTGGTCCTGATGATCACGGTTCTTGGCAACTGACTCAAAATGGTAGTGGGGGAGTGGGTTTTTGTTTTGCTTTTGCATCGTACATTGGCGTATGGTTGATGTGCACAATAATTGCCGAGTCTTGTTCACTTCCTAAGTGTCTGTCGATTTTCTTTTCTTTGTTACTATGTTTTACTTTTAAAATGGGTACAGATCTTTTGTACCTGTTATTCTGAACCTATTCAATACTCCTTTAATCTCAACCATCTAACACAATAAAATTGATGGTGGTCGGGTCGGTCGTATTAGGCTCGCACCCAGTCATAATGACCCGTGTGCCGATCGGCCCGTTCTTCAAATATCAGTCTTGTACCAACGCCTAGCCCAGGTCCAATCCACGATCTCCTTGGCCCATCCGCATGTAAGAGTCTTCCATGCATACGTAAAGACCTAAACTTAGCTATTGCTCCATTTATAAGGTATAATTCTACCATAACAGAGGTACGTAATCACAACCTGGTTTTCTCTGCATACAGCAACCTCACCTTTATAAAAAGAGATTGACTTGAGCGTCTGAGGGGCTTATCGGGAAACAACCCCCGACGTGCTTTCCTTGTTTTGTAAGAACCTTCTGATTGAACCCAAGTTTATCATATAAATTGGCTACACTTTCATGGCTGTTAATGTACTTTTTGACTCTTAATTCGTGATTTTGTGCTTAAATTAGTCCCTTGCAGTGAGCTTATGTTTTATGCAATTTGTTAGTAAAATTGTGCAAATTGACATTGATTGCATTATAATTTTTCCAAGGAAAATTGATACTGCAAATTGTTATTTTATATTGCAGAGAAAAGGAGTCAAAATATCATAAAGTCAACAGGCCAGATTCGTTAGTCGAACGAACGAGACAACGAACAACCGTTAGTCGCAACGAACAGTTAGTTAGTCGAACGAACAGTGTTAGTCGCAACGAACGAGTGTTAGTCATAACGAACTAACGAGACATATTCGTCGCGACGAAGTTATTTGGTATAAATTAATTAAATCATGACGAGTGACCATTTTCGCGCCATGATTTAACTTTATTCATTAGTCGCGATTTAATGTCGATACCGACCCTTAAATAGCAAAATTATCCATCGTTCACCTTACCAAGCAGACTTCCTATAAAACCTTCTGTTTTAGGTTAAATGACGACGGCCACATTCCTGAGGTAGCTCTCCATCTTCTTCGTCTTCTCTGTTTTCTCTAATAGGTTTGGTTTTCTTATTTTACAGGTGGGAGACCACCAACGACGAACATCAGCAACCGCAACCCTTTCATTCCTCATCCTCAACCATCATTTGTATTCTGTCTCTTCCACCAGTCGTCGTTGGAGCCATGGGTAACTTTGGAGTTCCAGTAGTGATGGCTTCTTCCACGGTTATGCAAGGCTAAGGTTTCTGTCTCCCGAAAATGTAGCGAAGGTCGGAGTTTCATGAGCTTCAAGGGGTAATCAACCATTGTTTTAGATTTATGT
The DNA here is from genome assembly GCA_029891385.1 of Erythroxylum novogranatense. Classification (NCBI taxonomy): domain Eukaryota; kingdom Viridiplantae; phylum Streptophyta; class Magnoliopsida; order Malpighiales; family Erythroxylaceae; genus Erythroxylum; species Erythroxylum novogranatense. The sequence goes on along the minus strand of CM057235.1, from coordinate 64,477,261 downwards.
CATGTTTTTGTAAAACCTCCGAGTTGGAGATTGCGAGATATGATGGATTGAATCTGGTTATAGTTTAATCGGATGTTAAACTTTGATTTATGGTGTGGATTAGTTTCTATTGGAATGTTGTTCAAATACATGAAGTTTCGTATGTTTAAGATTTGCATGAGTTAATTTAATCTACCTAGTTGTGTTTGATTGAATTGATTGTGTTTTATCTGGTTAACCTATTGCATAAACCATTTCATACCATACACTAAGGTTTTTAACAAGATTTAGTTAATCGAGTTGATTAATTAAATTTTGGACTTAACGAGTTGTTAAGGTTGAGCTTTCGAAACATAGTGGATTTCAAACCCCAATATTTATTTTGAGTGATGATGACCCGAGCCACATTTTTAGGAGAACTTTAGTTAACTGTTTTCAATCTTAATTACTTCAAATTGTCTTGCCTTTCAAAAATCCCAAAAATATTTATTTCATGCCTTGATTTCTTTAATTTTAAAGATTAAACCAAAACTCCCGTTTTAACTGCTTTCTTGCATAATTCAAACATTAGGATAGTCTTAGAATCAATTCTGCACTGGTTCCTTGAGAGTCGACCCGAGGTTGCACCCTGTGTTGCAATTCTTGGTATAAATTGATTTTGACCGGTTTCCAAGGATCAATCTTCGGATTGAACGATAAGTCGCGATCAAATTGGCGCCGTTGCCGGGGAACCAAAGTAATTGGTTTTCTAGGTTAGCCAAGTGTTTGTTTTACATTTTAGTTTAGTTATTTGCATTTTGTTTTCCATTTCATAATTTTGTTTTATTCATTTGCTTCAATCTTTTAGTGTTAATTCATTTTGCTTTAAGTGTTTAGTGTTATTGTTCCCGCTTATTGTGCCTAATTTGAGTTATTGTGCTTTCTTTGTGATTTTTGGCTGCGACAAGTTCATCATTCGTCATGATGAGTTCATCGCTCGTCGCAACGAGTTCATCGCTCGTCGCGATTTAATTTTCGCATTTTGTCTGTTCGCACGGCGAGTTCTTACGAGTCGCGACGAACAGTAGTGAATTAAACCCTTTCTGTCCGCTGTCGTTTTAGTGAGCTAATTTAGGAGAACTTCTTTTGTGCATGCCCTGTAGACTTAGGTTAGTTCATTTTCATCCTAAAATCGAGCGATACTTAAGGAAGCGTAGGAAAGACAAAAGAGAGCAAGCAACCCTTAACACATTAGAACATCAAGTAGGAGAAATGGCTGAGCATCAAGAATTTCCCGGTCACCAACCTAGGAACGGAGATCATGGATTAAATGGTGATCAGGAAAGAGTCGATGAGAACATAGGAACAACAAAGCGAGAACGATCGAGAAGCTACGACCTCGGACGTCAATTATGACCCTTCATCGCACTGCTCGAACTTCGACGTGAATTTGAAGTTAAGGGCTACTGATCAATTCTCTCCCCAAATTTCACGGTTTGGCGGAGAAGATCCTACATGCATTTGCAAGCTACCGACAATGATTTGTCAAAGCATGAAACCCGTAGGAGCTCCCCTAGATCATGTGCTGTGGAAGGTGTTTCACTTATCCCTAGAAGGAAAGGCTCGGGAGTGGTACATGAGTCTCCCAAGGCATGTCGCGAATGCCTATCACAGTTGGGCCAATTTGAGAAAAGCTTTCCTGGAAAAGTATTTTCCAGCCTCGAGGACGTCATCAATGAGGAAAGAAATTTATTACGCCAAGCAAGACTACGACGAGTCCTCAGATGACTTTTGGAGCAGATTTTAGGATCTGTTGTCTCGGTGCCCCATCATCAAATTCGATGAGCGAAGCTTTGTTCAATATTTCTATGATGGGGTGAAGAATCAGGAAAAGGGAATGTTAGATGCTGCTTCGGGAGGATCGTTGATCGACCTCACCGCACCTGAAGCGTGGGCCTTGATCAAAAGGATGGCCCTAAATCATCAGCAGTATAGTGTCAGAGATTCCAGGAGTGTCCATGAAGTGGGAGCCATGTCGGCTCGCATAAAAGGATGGAAAGCACCGAATCAAAGGTGGATTCTCGAACATCGGATAACTTCACGTTGTCCTCGACACGACGGAGTTAAAGAATTTGAATGCACATCGCTCATCGCTTTCCACTGAACTGGCCGCACCTAGTTGCGATTCTTGCGGATCGGTGATGCACATAACCAGTGTCTGTCCCGGGAGGTATGAAGAAGTCTCTGCAGTGTACCCGGGGAGACAAAATCCTAAGTGGGACCCGTACTCCAACACGTATAATGAAGGATGGCGATCTCATCCTAACTTTAGTTGGAGGAGTAATGAGGGAAGAGCACCCAACCGCTTTCAACAAGGGAGTGGAGCTGGACCATCTACAAACCAGCCTCGATCGAAGCATTGACGGTGCAACCACAACCGCCAAAAGAGGACACCAACCAAGCTGCTACATGGTATGATGACGTTGATGAAGGAAGAAAAACCTCCACGGCTAATCAATTCAACGCCATCGCAAACTTAATCCAACAGGATTCCGCTAAGAATGCTGCCCGCTTTAGTGCCTTGGAGAAACGGATGGACCAATGGAAGACCAAGGCCGAGAACATGAACGCCACGTCGCGGTTGTCCAACAACTTAAGTGAAAATCAAGCGAGAGTAGTGGATCAATTCCTCCAACACGGTTATAAACCAAAAGCTCGAACGCAATGAATTAAGGAGTGGAAAGAAAGTGCAATTTAGCATTCTCGAAGAAGAAGAATGCGCCAAGAAATTGAGGTTGAAGAGACACCTCAAGTAAGAGAAAAGAAGGTCATGCGATCGAGAGTGATCGCGAAGAGGAATTGCTCAAGAAAAGAAGAAATTAACCATCGAGGAAACAGAGCAACCATCAAGCGGTCCCAGAGAAAGTCGCAAAGGAAAAATCTAGTGGAAATGAAGCAACACAAAGGGAAGTCAATCTGAAGGACCTTCCCTTCCCAAATTCCTACTTGATGAGTAAGAAGGTCAACGAACTGAAACATGAAAAGGAAATTATTGACCTATTTGGGAAGGTGGAGGTGAATGTGCCCCTTTTGGACCTGGTTAAGAAAGTTCCGGCCTACGCTAAATATTTGAAGGACTTGTGCACAAACAAGCGTAAGTTTAGGCGAATGAGAGAGTCCAGTGAGCTCAAACGTGTCCGCATTATTCAAGCCCCAAATTCTGTGAAGTGTCGGGGACCTGTGGATCGTTCACCATTCCTTGTGTCATAAGAAAGGTGACAATTGGTAGAGCATTGCTGGATTTGGGAGCGGCAATCAATGTGATGCCAAAATCTGTCTATGAAGCCCTAGGGGTTAAGAGCGTAAAACCTACTTCGGTAGTGTTACAGTTGGCTGACAGATCCTTCCGACACCTTGTGGGCATCATTGAGGACATTCTGGTCCAAGTGAAAGGATTAGTGTTCCCTGCCGATTTTTACGTGCTGGATATGTCTACTGAAGTGGTGCAGGACACTTCTCTAATCCTTGGACGACCCTTCCTTCTTGGACGGCAAGTACAATGATCAAGATGAAGGAAGGAAGATCACCATGGAGGTTGGTGATCAACACGTTAGCTTCAACATGTATGAAGCTATGAAGCACCTAACGAGGATTACTCCTTGCTTGGGGTGAATATGCTTGATGTTGTGATTGATGATGCTTGTTCTGAATTTGCAGAAACTCTAACCCCGACCACTAATGATCTCTTTGGAGGCAGTTTCTATTTTGATGATAGTGCAGGTGCTTATTCGGATACGGAATGGACATGGAGCTGCCCAGACCCAAGTCGTTGACATGGAGCTTGGATATCAACCGCACGTCCATCCCGAGCTACAAGATCCACCGTGAACACCAGGTGTTTCTTTTCCTGCATTTTCAATATATTTGTGCACATTATTTGATTTGAATTGAAATGTTGTGTTGCATGAATGTGTTGATTAAGTGTGGGGGGAGCAACCCATCCAAAGAGGAATAATTTGTAGTTAAGTAGGATTTTCATTTCTGTTTCAATAAATTGATTCCCTCTTGTTAGCTCCGCATGTTTCATGCTTCTATTGTGTGCTTTGCTACTTCTGCCATTGTGGACAATGCCATGTTTAAGTGTGGGAGAGCTAGTTCCCTATTATATTTTGCATTGCATACCTATTAGAATTTGTGCATACTTTTGTGGGCCCACTGCTTTTACTGATAAATTTGAAACTCAATCAGACATTTTCTGCACCTATTCTTTTGTGCCCTTGCATGCAAATCATTTACAAGTTTCAAAAACTGATACTTGAGTTTTTGAAAATACTCTCCATTCTTCGAACGATAATTGGATCTGACAAAATTTTAACTTTTGAAGTTTTCAAAACAAAGTGAATGGGAGCATGCTAACAAGATAGTATTGTCAGTTTTTAAGACTTGAGATTGATCATTGGGACAAAACCCTTGTTGGAAGGATATTCGAGCCAAATTCTTCTTCTATATCTTTTGTGTGCATCTCGCTTAGTTCATATTTCTCTAGAACTTGTGTCAATTTTACTCAAAGCTTGATGGACTAGAATTTTGTTGATATGATGAGGCGCTCCTTCTTTCAAATTTCTTTCCCCAAACACCAACCCTTAAACACTTTTCCCTTTGCTAGCCTCTTGAGCCTTTACTCTATGAGCATTTGCATACATATTCAGATGATGTCGGTAGTTTGTGTTTTGTTATTAGGTTAAAAAAAAAACAAAAAAAACAAAAACAAAAAAACAAAAAAAAAATGTTGGAAAATCAAAAAGTGTTAGTCTTGTGTATCCCAAAACGGGATAATAATGTGTTGTATCCCAAAAAGGGATTAGCATCTCAAAATGAGATAGCCAAAATGTGAAAAAAAGTGCATATTCAATTTATTTCAGTGTTTAGTTTTAGTTTGGCTGTTGACATCAGTTCCTCATTTAGCGCATGCTCATATTTTTCTTTCTTTCACTCCATCCATTCAACTAGCCCTCCGCTCATTACAACCTTGAAAGACCTCTTGATCTTCAAAATGATAGTCCTTGTAGTGGAGAAATAAAATTGATATGCCTATGGTAGGAGATGCATTAAGCGGATGGAGAAAATATCCTTAAACACAAGTGAGTTGAGCATAAACACCACATCCCGAAAGTGATCCTCTTTGTTCAATCTCATGTGCTTAAATTCTTCGATTCTGCATTTTATTAGCACTCTTTCAATTTATCGCATGTGAATTACGATGAAGTGGATTCGTCATTTCGTTATTATTTGAGCATGGGCTGAATTTTCTTTCACTCTTGTATCTTTTTGATTCTTGTAAACTTTGTCCAGGAGTACAAAGGTCTAAGTGTGGGGGAATTGATTGAACCCAAGTTTATCATATAAATTGGCTACACTTTCATGGCTGTTAATGTACTTTTTGACTCTTAATTCGTGATTTTGTGCTTAAATTAGTCCCTTGCGGTGAGCTTATGTTTTATGCAATTTGTTAGTAAAATTGTGCAAATTGACATTGATTGCATTATAATTTTTCCAAGGACAATTGATACTGCAAATTGTTATTTTATATTGCAGAGAAAAAGGAGTCAAAATATCATAAAGTCAACAGGCCAGATTCGTTAGTCGCAACGAACGAGACAATGAACAACCGTTAGTCGCAACGAACAGCCGTTAGTTGCAACGAACGAGACAACGAACGAACTGTTAGTCGCAACGAACGAGCTGTTAGTCGCAACGAACCAACGCAGACATTAAATCATGACGGGTTATTTGGTATAAATTAATTGCCGCGACAGTGACCATTTTATCGTCATGACGAATGTCGGATACCCCGGCCCTTAAATAGCAAAATTATCCACTGTTCCGACCCAGCCCGCGCAGACTTCCTATAAAACCTTCTGTTTTAGGTTAAATGACGACGGCCACATTCCCGAGGTAGCTCTCCATCTTCTTCGTCTTCTCTGTTTTCTCTAATAGGTTTGGTTTTCTTATTTTGCAGGTGGGAGACCACCAATGACGAACATCAGCAACCGCAACCCTTTCATTCCTCATCCTCAACCATCATTTGTATTCATCTCTTCCACCGACCGTCGTTGGAGCCATGGGTAACTTTGGAGTTCCAGCAGTGATGGCTTCTTCCACGGTTATGCAAGGCTAAGGTTTCTGTCTCCCGAAAATGTAGCGAAGGTCGAAGTTTCATGAGCTTCAAGGGGTAATCAACCATTGTTTTAGATTTCTGTCGTGTTTTTGTGAAACCTCCGAGTTGGAGATTGCGAGATATGATGGATTGAATCCGGTTATAGTTTAATCGGATGTTAAACTTTGATTTATGGTGTGGATTAGTTTCTGTTGGAATGTTGTTCTGAAATACATGAAGTTTCGTGTATGTTAAACAGATTTGCATGAGTTAATTTAATCTACCTAGTTGTGTTTGATTGAATTGATTGTGTTTTATCTAGTTAACCTATTGCATAAACCATTTCATACCATAAACTAAGGTTTTTAACAAGATTTAGTTAATCGAGTTGATTAATTAAATTTTGGACTTAACGAGTTGTTAAGGTTGAGCTTTCGAAACTTAGTGGATTTCAAACCCCAATATTTATTTTGAGTGATGATGACCCGAGCCACATTTTCAGGAGAACTTTAGTTAACTGTTTTCAATCTTAATTACTTCAAATTGTCTTGCCTTTCAAAAAATCCCAAAAATATTTATTTCATGCCTTGCTTTCTTTAATTTTAAAGATTAAACCAAAACTCCCGTTTTAACTGCTTTCTTGCATAATTCAAACATTAGGATAGTCTTAGAATCAATTACGCTTTCGTTCCTTGAGAGTTAATTCGAGGTTGCACCCTGTGTTGCAATTCTTGGTATAAATTGATTTTGATCGGTTTCCAAGGATCAATCTTCGGATTGAACGATAAGCCGCGATCACCTTCAAAGCCGAAGCTCTTGCGAGAACCAGCTAACTCCATGGATCCAAACGGCAACGTTCAGTTCTGCTAGAATCTGGCAGAACCAATTGGCGCCCACCGTGGGGCCCAACATCAGGGTACCACGTCCAGAAACACGCAGAACAGTCAGGCGGCGACAGCTAATCCTGATGTAGCCGCTGTCGCGGCTCTGGTATTACAAAGGATAGGTTTACAGCTACCTGCAACCCTATCGCCTGTACATCATGTTTCCCGCACGGAATCTTCAGACCCGAATGATCAACCGCAACCTCAAGACTTGGAACAAGAAGAAAAGAGCGTAGCTTTGGAGGATAACGCTGCACCCAATTTGCGCTCGAATCTCCAACACCAATCAGATGCAGATCCTCTTCTGCCAGTACACACCTCCCTTACCCGAAAGCAGATTGAGGAAGCGGTTGATCTGTTGATTCGCTAGATTTTACAGTCTCAACCGGCACAACAGCAGCCGTCTGCACGACAGATCAGCATGACGACCGATCGCCACCCTACCGAAGCCCTAGAAAAAATTATGGACGATCGGATCAATGCAGAAATGAGCTTCCGCCCGGATCGCCCGACAGCTCAATACAGCTCTCCCTTTACTTCGGACACCCGGCACCAAAATACCGACGCCTGAAAAGTCCACTGAAATATCGACCTGGATTACCTACAAGACTTCCAATGATGATGAATCAGACTGGTTCTGATGCTATTCAAAGGTAAGGCTTTCAGACCTTCCAAGAGGGAGCTCGATGGTGGTTCAATAGCTTACCTCCGAGTTGTATTACGTGCTTTGAGGACTTTAGATTGCTATTCCTCAACCAGTTCGCCACAAGTAAGTGGCCGCAGAAGATGGCTTTGGAAGTGATGCAGTTGACACAAGGGAGGAATGAGAGCCTACGGGAATTTATTACTCGGTTCAATAATAAAACGGTCGAGGTCTCCGACCTCACCTGCTCGTCCATGTTGGCAGCGCTTATGAACAACACGAGGGATGAAGAGTTCAAAAAGTCGTTAGCCATCGATCAGCCCCGATCTATTCAGGAAATAAGAAACAGGGCGGATAAATACATTCAGCTTGAAAAACTGCTGAGAAATACGAAGCGTCGGACGGATGACCTCTCGCCAAATGACAGAGTGAATGGTTCGCACAAGCGACAAAAAGGCCAGTCGAACTGGAGAAAACCAACCGATCGACAGGGATATCGATAGGAGTTCACCCCGCTCAACAAACGATATGCAGAAGTACTCGCAGCCATGAGAGCGGATGGGGAAACTATCCGAGAACCCGAAAAAATGAAGACCCCCTCCAAGGATAGAAACTCCGATTTGTATTGTCATTTCCACAAAGACATCAGTCATGACACGGAATATTGTCGGCAATTGAAAAGAGAGATCGAATCCCTTATCTAAAGGGGAAGGTTGAGCCGATTTGTGAAACACGAGCAAAATATCGACCGAGACAACGAGCATAAGCCCGGTCGACTCGACAACAGACGGCAGTATGGAAGGCAAAATGATAGAAGCGGTGGAGAGTGGCAGAGCACCAATACAAATGATCGACGCGAAATGAGAGGTCGATCCAGAGTGCGAGGCGACAGGGATGTTGGGCAACGAGATGACCGACCGGTGAGGGTCATTAATATGATATTTGGTGGAAACGCAGCGGGGGGTTCCACTGCTAAAGGAAGAAAGAGATATGCCAAGCAGGTCGACAAAGACTCGTCAATTAAAAGAAAGAGGGAGAACGACGGGATGATATCGTTCGACGAGTCTGACCTTGATAGTGTAAGTTGTCCTCATGACGACGCGCTCGTCGTAAACCTGAACATGGACGGCAACGAGGTAAAACGGGTAATGATCGATACGGGCAGCTCGGTCGACCTATTGTATTACGATGCCTTCAAGCAGATGGAGATACCTGAAGATCGACTACTGCCCGTAGACGGACCTATCAAAGGGGTAACTGGAGCATCAGCCTACCCGTTCGCCCGAGTCTTCTTAAAAGTGAAATTCGGGCAAAAGCCGTGTCAAATAGAGAGGGACATTGAATTCTTAGTCGTGAAGTTTCAAGGGGCATACAACGCAATAATCGGACGAGCTACCCAGAACGCCCTCAGAGCGGTTGTCTCCACCTATTACCAAGCGATGAAGTTTCCAACGCCCCGTGGAGTAGGTGTTGTTGGAGGTCAACAAAGAATCGCTAGAGAATGTTATTTGGCAGAGACAAAAACATTAGACGGGGCGGTGGTATTGACGAGCTCTCTTGACGTAAGAGCTGACGAAGAAACAAAAAGATTGAACCCCGTCGAAGAAACACAGCGGGTCGTATTGGATGAAACAGATGGCTCCAAATTCACAAATCTAGGTTCCGAGCTTCAGAAGGACCTGGTTAAAAAAATCACAAACTGCTTGGTGGAGAACAAATCGGTCTTCACTAGGGTACCGAGCGATATACCCAAAATTTCTTGATCGGTCGCTTCGCATTCCCTTGGTATTCAACAAAATTACAAGCCGGTTAGGCAAAAGAAGCGATGGCACTGCAAGGAGCGACAGGAGGTGATCGAGAAAGAAATAGAGAAACTGTTCGGAGCTAGGTTCATCCGAGAAGTCAAGTACCCTGAATGGCTCGCCAATGTGGTGTTGGTAAGGAAGAGGAACGGGAAGTGGAGAATGTGCATCGACTTCACCGACCTGAACAAGGCATGTCCAAAGGACAGTTTCCCCTGCCCAAGATTGACCAGTTAGTAGACTCTACCTCCAGACATGAACTTCTTAGTTTCTTGGATGCTTTCTCGGGCTACCATCAAATTCAGATGAGCCTTGAAGACGAAGAGAAGACTGCCTTCATAACCGACCAGGGCATGTATTGTTACCAAGTAATGCCGTTCAGCTTGAAGAATGCGGGGGCCACTTATTAGCGGCTCGTCATGGAGGTCTTCAAAAAAGCAGATCAGTCGGTCTGTTGAGGCTTACGTAGATGATATGGTAGTTAAAAGTAAGACGACTGTCGAGCACGTGAGAGATCTAAAAGAAGTCTTCCAGACCCTTGACAAATTTTGAACGAAACTGAACCCGAAAAAGTACATCTTCGGTGTGGCATCCGAGAAATTCCTGGAATTCATGATTACTCAACGGGGGATCGAAGCTAATCTAGAGAAGATCGAAGCCATTGTACAAATGCCTTCGCCACGATGCTTAAAAGAAGTGCAGATATTGACTGGTCGGATAGTCTCCCTGAGCAGATTCATTTCCAGATTGGGGACAAATGCCTCCCATTTTTCAAAATTTTAAGGAAAGCGGATGTAACTCAGTTCCAGTGGCCGGAGGAGTGCGAAAGAGCTTTCCAGCACTTGAAACAGTATCTGACAAGCCTACCTGTCCTGCAGAGCCCCGTTGAGGGAGAAACCTTGATTATTTATCTGGCGGTCACAAAAGGGGCAGTCAGCGCGGTTCTGGTTCGATCGGATGGTAAGGAGCAATTTTCGATCTATTATGTCAGCAAGGTACTGCCAGAAACACAGTACTCGTCCATAGAAAAGTTAGCTCTTTCCTTGATAACTGCGGCGCAGAAACTGAGACCATATTTTCAAAGTCATACCAATGAGGTGTGGACCAATCAGCCTCTCAGGCAATGCCTCCAAAAACCTGAGACCTCCGGGTGGTTAATAAAATGTGCGGTTGAGATGGGAGAGTTCGACATACAATATAAGCCTCGGACAACGATCAAGGCACAGATGTTGGCAGACTTTATTGCAGAAATGAGCCAACCTAGCCCGCAGGGTGAGCAATGCCCTACCTGGAGCTTATTCATTGATGGGTCGTCCAATACCGAGGGATGCGGAGCAGGAGTGGTGTTGATTAGCCCGCATATGGAAGAGAAGGTGGAATACACCTTTCGGCTAGAATTCAAGGCCTCCAATAATGAGTCAGAATATGAGGCTCTGATAGCCGGTCTCCAACTGGCTAAGGAAATGGAGGTAAAGCATCTAAAGATATATAGCGATAACCAGGTGGTGGTCGGCCAAGTCACTGGACAGTATGAAGCCAAGCGGAACAATATGATCGAGTACCTGGAGCTAGTAAAGCGGGAGTTAAGTAATTTTGAGTAGTACTCGATCAGCAGGATAGAACGAGCTCAGAATGCCAAAGCAGATGCGCTCTCCAAAATGGCCTCCGATCGAGACGCCAAAAATAACGTTCTAGTCTAACGACTAGATCGCCCTAGCATACAAAAAGTAAAGGAAATTCTTGACGCAAATACCGGTCGATCAGGTTGGATGGAACCGATTAGACGATACCTCCTAGAGGGAACACAACGGGAAGAAACCTCGAAGGCCAAGAGATTGAGAATAAAGGCGGCCGAATACACGATCATAAACGATGCCCTATACAAGCGGTCTTATGACTGGCCACTGCTGCGATGCTTGAACGAAGAAGAGGCAGAACAAGCAATGGCCGAAGTCCACGAAGGAATGTGTGGCAACCATGTGGGAGGTAGAATGTTAGCCCATAGGCTGATCAGACAGGGATATTACTGGCCGAAGATGAGAAAAGACTGCCAGGAGAAAGTCGACCGATGTGAGGCTTGCCAGAAAAACAACAGCCTGTCTCACCAACCGACCGAGAGGATGAAAATTGTGAGTCATCCTATCCCCTTCGTTCAATGGGGGATGGATATACTGGGGCCTTTGCCTCTCGGTCCCAGACAGAAGAAGTTCCTAATAGTGGCAGTAGAGTACTTCACCAAATGGGCAAAAGCGGAAGCGGTCGCTACAATCACCGAGCAGAAGGTGAAAAGTTTCGTAAGGAAAAATATACTAACTCGCTTCGGGATGCCTATGGTGCTGGTCGCAGACAACGGTCGACAATTCGATAATGATAAGTTCAAAGATTTCTGCGACCGACTAAAGATAAGGTTACAGTTGACCTCCGTAGCCCACCCCCAAAGCAACGGTCTCACGGAGAACACAAACAAAAAGATAATGAGTTCTCTTAAGAAGCGCCTAGACGGACGAAAGACTTGGGTGGAAGAGCTTGATGAAGTGTTGTGGGCATACAGAACTACACCAAACGGAGCCACAGGGGAAACACCGTTCAGGATGACCTTTGGGGCAGAAGCCTTAGTCCCCGTAGAAGTGGTGTTGCACAACCTGTAACATCCCATCACCGATGGGAAGGGTATTTAAGTAAATTGGGACGGGTTAGGAGTATGGGTTTATAGCACGACATAAACATACATCGTATAGCCTCTATAACTGATGATTGTTTGGCACATGCACATGGTATACATGCATTCATGACATTTCCGGCATAAGTGTCTAATTGGGATCTTTTGTGAAATTTATGGGATATTGTATTTGAAAAATTATTTGGAGTGCGCTATTGAGTGTTTTACATTTTTAGGGATTTATGGAAATTTTTCTGGAATTTTTCGGGGTTCTTTCCCGGACCGGAAAATTTCAACCGACTGATTGAGTGAACCTTTTTGTACTGAAAAGGATTGCTTAATGACATTTGATTAGTGGCTAAATGGTGTTAGGGAATTATTTGAGTGCCATGATTAGTGTTTAATGGGGATTAATACTTAATTAACTAGGATTAGCTAAATTTTGTCTTATTTCTATTTTGTCCCTTTTTCTCCAATCCATGCCATTTGTCCTAAAAGAATTAAATGCTTTTGTTTGAAACAAACCTAGTGTTTTCGGTGGCTTATGGTTAAAGGAATGAAAAATTAAAGTTCTTTGCTCATTTCACTCATTCATTCATCCAAACCTACCTTCCACTTTGCCATCTCCATCGATTTCTCTTTGTTTCTCCCTTAAGTCACCTTCCACCAACCTTAAGAGCCCTCTTTACTTGCATATGAGTTTAGGTCTCTATCTAAGGTGATGATTTATGCATGTTGGGAGTGATAATCGTGAGTTTTGGTGAGAGATAAGGAATTGAGTAAAGCTTGGAAGATTGAAGTAGAAGTGGTGTGAACTTGTTTAAGGTGAGTTTTGATGTTTGTTTTTATGCTTTTGGTAGTTAAAAACATTCATGGAGATCCTTTATACATGTAGTTGATCATCATAGTAGTAGGGTTGAATGGGTTTAAATGTATACTTGGTTATGGATGAATGAATGACTATAGTTTTCCTTGATTTTGGCTTGGTTTGGATTGAGTTTGTAAGGTTAGATGAATGGAAAAACTCAGGAAGATAATTTGTGTTAGTGCTGCCAACTTTTGTATAATCATGTAAATATATGTTTTGATGAATTTGTGGTTGAATTAGAGGTATGAATGGGTGCTTAGTGATGTGTTATTGATGTTAGAAGTGATAGGAGTTAGGTTGTAGTTGAAAAGCTGGAAAATGCAATTTGACCTATTGTAATGTTTTGATCATAACTAATTTTTTAGGCAAGCAAATGAGGTGAGGTTTGTGCCCAATTAAACTTTGGGATGTTGGCTACAATTTTGTGTGAAATAGGTGTTGTTAAATTGTAATTCTAGAAGGGCGAAATTTTGCATGGAAAGTTACTGTTTTATTGCCTGTGAACAGTACCCGTAGTTATGACCTGATTACTTTGTTGATTTTTCTAAATTAATTGATATGGAATTAGGAAAAATGGTCTTCATGAAAGTTGAGGCATATTGAGTTAGCTTTCCATTTCCACTGATCTTGCTAATTTTCGAGTTGTATATTGGGAGATATGAACTGATTTCTATTGATTGGTTTTATGCTTTTTGAAGAAACCTAGTCAAAGTGTTGGTTGTGTGAGCAGTCTACTTGGGAGCAATTTTAGCAAATTTTGTGGACTGAATTGGTGTGAGTGATCTTCTAAAAAGTTGTAGAGGAAGCAAGTATCTTGAAAATTATATATGGTGTGTAATTTTTAGAGGTCAGAGTTGGGAGTTACGATTTTGCAAAAACTGAACCTAAACTAGGTTGTGAGTGGCTGATCATGGCAGTAGCTTCCATAACAGTTTTGAAATTGTTAGAAATCGAATTGGAGTTTGAGTTCTTCATGAAAATTGAAGTTTGAGATCTTAGCTTTTCAGGGATATAAGGTAGTGAATTTAGTGACTTTTTTGCTAAGAGATACGCTGTTTGGAAAATTACTGTCCAGATTGGTTGATTTCAGAGGGTTGATGCTTTGGTGAATTGTTTGACATTGTTAGCAAGTGAATCTGATTTTGGGTTGTTCATGAAAGTTGTAGATAACATTGTGAACTTACTGAATATTTATTGTGTTATTTTTGAGTGAGGAATTGAGTGGTTACTGAATTTGCAATGTACTGCCCTGTTTTGATAGGTTTTGAGTGGGCAGTAGGTTTGGATGGATTTTTGACACCCTTAGGGGTGAAATTGATTTTTATGGTCTTCATGAGAATGGTATAACTTTTCATGATCTTTCCAACAAGCTATGGTTTGTATTTTTTCGATTTGTGTGGAAAAAGTTATGGGTATTGGAAATTCGGATTAAAAATAGGAAAAAAATAGAAAAAAAGAAAGGAGGTTGAACCTTGCCGCATCACTAGGGCGACGCCTCGCCCCAGCGAGGCGAGGTCGGATGGCCCGATCGCTAGGGCGACACGAAGTGAAGTGAGCCAGCCTCACTAGGGCGACGCCTCGCCCCAGCGAGGCAAGCGCAGATTATTATTATTATTATTATTATTTTAATTATTTGGTATTAAGTGACCTAATTGTTTCTTTTGTCAATTTCTTTTCCATCCGACGTCCGATTGACCTGATTCTTGAGGCATCGGATTCGTAGAACCTTTAATTTCATTTTGTGAGAAATTGGGAATTTTTGGACGGAATTGACGTGGCCCTGTAACGGAGCCTTTAATCCTTTATTTTGTTTAATTGGGGACCTATAGAGGTCCGAATCATGCCGCCGGCGCCAATAGGTTTCTAATTTTAGACGGATTTTATTATGGAAAATTTTAGATTAGGGCCGGGAATGCCATGAACATGCATTATACACGTTTTACTTATTCCATGTGCATTGTTTGATATTTCTAATTATACAGTTGGTAATGGGTACTCATTTCCATTGTTATAGAGGCTCAGTTGGAACATCATCCCACGGACGTTGCAGAGACTTCCCGGCATTAGCTCGGAAGTTATTAGGTGAGTAACCTAGTTGGTTCCTCAATCTATGTGTGTTTAATTTTCTGCATTGATGCCATGTGGAGATAATGGATGGATATGTGTGTATAATTTTGATTGATTTCGGATCATGGGTGTCCGAAATATTGGGAACGTGATATAGAAGTGCTATTGTGTGTAAATGGCTATGGATGCATAATTGAAATAAATTGTAAATGCATATGACTGAAATACCAGACCGAAGGTCCGAAGGAATGGAAATGGCATTGAAATGTAAATGATGGTAAATGAAAATTGGAGCATGTGCATTCATGCATAAAGGTATAATCAGATAATGGCAGTTGTGACCGGAGGAGCCAACGTATATCAGAGCTTTAAGCTCAACGTACATGGCCTCGAGCCCAACGTTTATCAGAGCTTTAAGCTCAATGTATCAGGGCTTCAAGCCCAATGTTTTCAGAGCCACTGGCTCAACGCAATGTGCCCGTCACTGGGACAGCCAAAGCATCCACAACAACGAAATGAAAATGAAAAGTGTCACAGGTGCATTGCATCCATAAATGATTGAATATGAATTGTGTTAAAGATGAAACGCCTTACATTTGAGTAATGTGATCGTATGTATTTTATGGTAAATCGATTGAATATGCATGAATTGAGTGAACCATCGATGATGGTTCCTCACTGAATTCGCAAAACTCACCCAAAATTTGCATCTATTTTTCAGGTCTTGAAGAATACCCCGTTTGACATGGGAGTATTGTATGCAAGTGAAAGATAGAGGTCGGGATCAGTTTGCGTCTGCATTAGTGTGTTTTTATTTTCTGATATCCTGTATTATTGATTAAGTCGGTTTGTAATGAAAAGGGCCCCAAGGCCATTAAATTGGTTATAATTGTTTTCCGCATATGTTATAATTTGTGTGTGTGTGTGTTTGCGTAGCAAAAGAAAAAAAAAATACTGAGTTTTTGGACTGAGTGATGTAGCGCGTCACCCTCGCGGGGCACGGACACGGATATCACCATCGATGTCGGGTTCGGGTCGTGCGGGAGTGGGGTGTTACACAACCAAAGGGTGACGAACTATGACGAAGAGCGAAATAATGAAGCCCGTCGAGCCGAGCTAGTGCTCCTCAGTGAAGACAGAGATAGGCACCTTCGCTCGAGACCGTCGGCGAAGAAGTTTAAGTGCTACAATAGAAAAGTAAAACTGAGCGACGTAAAGGTCGGGGGGTACGCCCTGCGAAAAGTCGAGGCGGCTGGGAAACACCCCAGAAAGCTCGGACAGGCATGGGAAGGACCCTACCTGGTGATCAAGCAAGCCGGGCATGGCTTTTTCATCCTACGCGATGCGAATGGGAAAACTCTACCAAGGCCATGGAACTCTCTAAACCTGAAGGCGTTCTACCAGTAGATAAGTTTTATTTTAGTTAATGTTTGTTCAATACTGTTTTTGTACAAAACCTCTGGGTACCTTTTTCCTGTCCCTGCCAGACAGGTTTTTTAACGGCCCACGCCCTCATTATCCTTAATAAAGGAATTTTTAGATTTCCTGGCAAAGAAAAAATTTCATTATATTCGGCAAAGCACAAAAAATCTCACCAGCCATCGCTCGGCCTCGACATAGATCGACTACGGTCGATCGGTCGCTAAGACAAGATCCTTAGGACTATCGCTCGGCCTCGACATAGATCGACTACGATCAATCGGTCGCCAAGACGAGATCCTTGGGACCATCGCTCGGCCTCGACATAGATCGACCACGGTCGATCGGTCGCCAAGACAAGATCCTTGGGACCATCGCTCGACCTCGACATAAGATCGACTACGGTCGATCGGTCGCCAAGACAAGATCTTTGGGACCATCGCTCCGCCTCGACATAGATCGACCGGTCGTCAGGACAAGATCCTTGGAACCTCGGCTCGGCCTCAACTATAAGTCGACCTCGAAGCCGGTCGACCATGAGCAACCTCATCAAATTCCACTATACATCGAAAATAAAGAACATAAACACGGAAAGTGACTTCGAAAAAATGAAGGACAAAAATAAAGATTTCATTCCTTTGAATTCATCCTGGCCACAAGCCCGACCAGGTGAGCTCTAAAATTCAGTAAAAGGAGAAGCTTCGGAAGTCGGCGGATGCACAGGAGAAGCCTCAGAAGTTGACGGGACAATCAAGGCAGGAGCAGGGTCCGAGGGAGCGACCGGGGGGATATCCTCATGAGGAACCTCTTCCTCTTCAGAGCTGAGATCCAGCTCTTCATCCGGAATAAGGTCCCGCTCTCCCTCGGCCTTCCTCTTCATTTCCTCCAAAGAAAGGCCGAGGGCTGCGGGAAGAAGCAGCCCGGCATACTCTTCAAAGGAGGGACACTCCACCCCCTGAGGAACGTGAATCTCATGACACTTCCTCAGGAGCGAGAGGGCTAAATCACATGCAAGCTCTAAACACTCCTCATTCAGAAACCACCTCTTCCACCGCTTGATCGCTTCTACCCGTTGGTTCTTAATAGAGCCCCGCACCTTCAGCAATGTGTCCTAGGCTCTATTCCTGCCCTCCACCGCGGCATGACAATCCTCAAGGTATTTCTTACTAAGCTCCCGCTCCTTCTCCACCGCCCTCTTCAGCTTGTCGTTTGCCACAACCAGCTGGCTCCTCTCCTCTTCTCCCGTGGTCAGCTGAGCCTTCAGGACGCCCATCGCATCCTCCCTGGATTTCTTCTCCTCCTTCAAGGAAGAGTTCTGAGCCAGAAAGAGGTCTCTCTCCTCCTTCACCCCTGAATGCTTGTCCTTCACAGCCTTTATCTGCTCATGGAGATCCTGGATTTTCTGGTCCAGAGCCTCCAGACGCTGCAGCACTGCAAAGGACATCACTGCGCTCCGCATACCGCAACGAACGAGTTGAGACCCCAACTCCAGATTACTCTTCTTGTCCATATCCTGCTCGTCCACGGGGAGAGTAATCTTCTCGGCGATATAGCGGGACACTTCGAGGTCCCCGAATGAGGCAGTATTGGCCAGCTTGAGTGCAGACTCCCATTGCCCGGCGTTAGTTGCTCGCCCTTTCCCTTTGCCCTTCTTCTCCTTCTCCTTCACAACCTGACTGGACGGACCGGATGGTAGATCACCAAGCCTCCTCAATCTCTTCCTCTTAAGAGGAGGCTCTATTTCCTCCTCCTCCTCCTCAACGAAAACCGCTCGGCCCGCGCCAGCATATACGATCGACAATGACGCCGACACGACAGAACAACCTTCAACAGGCGGAGGGGCCGACGACACTATGGGATGGCTTAGCTCCACAGGCAGAGCGACGCCTTCGTCAGCCTCCTCCTCTTGCCTCTTTTTCCCCTATCTGACCCGCTTCTTGGATTTAGAGGATTGGGAGGGCCCGGAGAAATCTTCTATCCTCACCATGGCTGCATGGCAATAAAACAAGTCAGAAAAAGAAACCAATAATAAAAAATGCAGTAAATAATTTGACCACGAGGGCTTAACCAGACGTGGCAGTTTCCTCTCCTAGTCAGCTAATTTGTGGCGGGGGGTCGATAAGAAAAGAATTAGCCGAGACCCCCCCAGAATAGATCTGCATTAGCTGAGCGAAATCGTATTGGCCGAGCTCCTTTATACGACCGATCACTCTCCACTCCTCCCTGTTAAGAGACATGCTCGACATGTCATTCCACTGCTCAGCTAAGGGATACCTCCACGGTCGAGACTCGCAGGAAGACCCTAGGGCTTTCACGAAGAAATACTTCGTTCGTCAAGCAGAGACTTTCGAGGCCGTTCCCGCCGGGCGATATCTAGCGTCTTTGTACTGCAAAAAGGAGATCCCGGCACCAGAGCTCGGACTCTGGCTCAACCTCAAAAAGTGATGCAAAATGCCAACAGAGGGCGAATGATCAATTGATGTACAAAGAAGCGTTGCACCATTAATAAATCTCCAGCTATTCGAAGGAATCTGGATCGGCATCAACTGATAGGTCGTGCACACCTCGTCGACGATCGGGGCATATGGAAGCCTCATACCACCAACCGAGAAAAAACTATCAGAAATGGAGAAATATCCACTCAAGTTGCTGTGGATTCGCTCGTTCCCCAGGGCCAACCGAGGTTCCCAGGACGAGGGGATGCTATATCTAAGCACTGACCGATTCAATTCCCCCACGGTCATCATTGATTCATTTCTCGGCGGCGCCTCCACAACCAACCCATCCTTCCTTTCTCTCGTTGATATTTCTTCAACACCTTCTACCATGCTTCTAGAACTGGCCGTCGACATGCTTACCAGGAACAGAACTTTTGAAAAGAAAAAACTTTAGAGGAGGAGATGAAGAAAAGGGGCGTACCTATTTAGTGAATGGAGAAGGAGAAATCGAACGACGGCTGAAGGAAATTTCAGGGAATTGAGAGCACGAAAGAGCAAATGAAAGCAAAGCAGAAGCAAGAACGAAACAAGCATGAAGAAAACCAAACAGTTTGTCGATCCTGAACATTTATAAGGAAACGTTCAAATTGCGATCCAGTCAAAACACGCCGCGTGGAGAAAATTCGAGCTATGCTCAGACACGCGGCATAATCCGAGCCAAGGGGAATTAGGGTTGTTCGAAATTCGGAGTGGCGCAACAATTGAAAGGACGACTGGGACGGTACCGCACAATTCTAAGGACGATATGTTTGATTCGAAAAGTCGTCGAGGCACGTGCCGTCAAACAATAAATGCTTCAAGTACTTTCACGTGCTCACCAATGATGACCACACGATCTGCTTTGGCGCGAGCTATCATGCAAAAAGTACCGAGGCCAATAAGTTGGGGCACTCAGTTGACCGATCCTAGTGCGAGCGGTCACGCACAACCAGTCGACCGATCCTAGTACGAGCGGTCACGCACAACCAGTCGACATCCGATCGATCGGGCCAACCCGGGCTGTCCCATAACGAGCTACAATGCCAATATCCGACCGATCGACCACCTCACGAGCTGTTTTACGGACGAGCTATAAGATAGCAGACAAGCAACGAAACCCTGACACACTCCCTCGACCCTTCTCTTCGCTCAGACTCGAGGAGTAGGGGGCTTATGGTCGGGTCGGTCGTGCTGGGCCCGCACCCAGTCATAACGACCCGTGGGCCGATCGACCCGTTCTTCAAATATCAGTCTTGTACCAACGCCAAGCCCAGGTCCAATCCACGATCTCCTTGGCCCATCCGTATGTAAGAGTCTCCCATGCATACGTAAAGACCTAAACCTAGCTATTGCTCCATATATAAGGTATAATTCTACTATAACAGAGGTACGTAATCACAACCTGGTTTTCTCTGCATATAGCAACCTCACCTTCACAAAAATAGACTGACTTGAGCGTCGAAGAGGCTTATCGGGAAACAACTCCCGACGTGCCTTCCTTATTTTACAGGAACCTTCAAAACCGAAGCTCTTGCGAGAACTAGCTAACTCCATGAATCCAAACGGCAACGTTCAGTTCCTCCAAAATCCGGCAGAACCAGATGGTTAAGATAAAAAAGAAACAGAAGGCACAAGTTAGGGGTACAGAAGATCTGCCCCCTTTTAAAACACTCTCTCTCTCACACACACAGAATTCCATTTATGGAAATTGTGACTCATATGTGTATCTAGGCGACTGACGAAGAAATGGTGGTGGCGCTGTGGGGAGTGGTCTTTGCTTTCATTGGACATTGGCGTGTTGTTGACATGAACCTGTATCTTATGAGCGTTTCTCGCTTAATGTTCTGATAAGTTTTGTTTTTTATTGAATAAAAACATAAATGAGTTTTGTTTTTTATTGAATAAAAACATAAATCACTTCTTAATAGAAATTTTGTGAATAAAACAATCTACTTGAAGAA
This sequence comes from Erythroxylum novogranatense, assembly GCA_029891385.1. Classification (NCBI taxonomy): domain Eukaryota; kingdom Viridiplantae; phylum Streptophyta; class Magnoliopsida; order Malpighiales; family Erythroxylaceae; genus Erythroxylum; species Erythroxylum novogranatense. The sequence continues at coordinate 64,456,366 of CM057235.1, read as the reverse complement.
CTCCTTCACTATAAGAAAGTGATGGAAATAGGGACAGAAAAAGGTGACGTCGGAAAAAGGTGACGGGAAGTAGTCATTTACCAACTACGTTTATTCCGTCGGTGAATGTCATCTTTTAGCTTTAAAAGCTTACCAAAAAGTTGTCATTTTGGTTAATGTTTTAATCCCTTGCGCAGACCTTCTTCTCCCATTTCGCACACTTCTTCTTCTCCTCTCCTTCTCCAACACCTCATCCTCCCATTGCTGTCGTGCGTCTGCTCCAGCCATCCTCGTCGATGATGTCGCCTACTCCGGTGGTTCCATCTGAAGGTAAATTGGTTTGTTCCTCTCCTTCCTCCACAATCGGTGGAACATTAGTTTAGGTTAATATTAATTTTTTGTTTGATTTAAATTGTTAATTAGTGAATGTGAATGAATGAGTTTGTGTTTGTTGTAGATTAAAGAGAAAAATGTGGGAAAGTTTGTTGAATTAGGGATGATTTTTTTTTTTGCACACCAGGTATTTGACAAAATGCCTATAGGTGTTTATAATGTAGTGTTGGTGTTGATTTTGAAAATGTAGTATGAATTTTATTTTTTTAAAAAATAGCTTATAATGTTAAGATGACTATATATGTATTGATAATGATTATGTATAAGATTAATTATTTTAAATAAATTAAATTTATAATTTGTTGTATAATTTTTTATTTTGTTTTATTAAAGTAAGTAATTTCAAATTAAGTATATATTTGTTGAATTATTAACTCCTATATCATTTATAATGTGTATATTGTAAATATATTTTCAAATTAATTAAAGTACTTATTAATAATTATTAAATGAAATTACAAATATTCAATAAAGTTAATATCAAATTATTAACATACCAAATTTAATATATACTCATTAATATCAAATTAAGTATATATTAAATTTAGTTAATTAAATTATTCATAATTTTAATGAATAAGTTATATATTTTGATAACTTATTCATAATTTCAAATTTAATATATACTTATTAATATCAAATTAAGTATATATTAAATTTAATTAATTAAATCATTCATAATTTTAATGAATAAGTTATATATTTTGATAACTTATTCATAATTTCAAATTTGATAAAGTTAATATCAAATTTAATATATACTTATTAATGTCAAATTAAGTATATATTAAATTTAATTAATTAAATTATTCATAATTTTAATTAATAAGTTATATATTTTTGTTCAAATAAACAAACATTCTTACTTTTAATTAAATTGGTATAATTTGTTATATATAGTGTTATGACTAAATGGATTGTAATTAAGATGAATTTAATTTAAATATGAATAAGTTATATATTTTGTGTTCAAATAAACAAACATTCTTACTTTTAATTAAATTGGTATAATTTGTTATATATATTGTTATTAATAAATGGACTGAAATTAAATTTATAATCTGTTGTATATTTTTTTATTAAAGTAAATAATTTCAAATTAAGTATATATTTGTTGAATTATTAACTCCTATATCATTTATAATGTATATATTGTAAATATATTTTCAAATTAATTACAGTACTTATTAATAATTATGAAATGAAATTACAAATATTAAATAAAGTTAATAACTAAAATTAATTAAATCAAATTCTTATAAAAATAAATTCAATTAATTAAATTATTCATAATTTTAATGAATGAGTTATATATTTTGTGTTCAAATAAAAACATTCTTACTTTTAATTAAATTGGTATAATTTGTTATATATATTGTTATTAATAAATGGATTGAAATTAAGATGAATTTCATTTAATATGAATAAGTTAAAACATTCTTACTTTTAATTAAATTGGTATAATTTGTTATATAATTTTTATTAATAAATGGATTGAAATTAAGATGAATTTAATTTTAATATGAATAAGTTATATATTTTGTGTTAAAAAACATTCTTACTTTTAATTAAATTGGTATAATTTGTTATATATTAAACAAAATAACTATATTTATTAACACAAATTAAACCATATTTCCTCAAATTCTTTCAAAGATAATTAAAACACATATAAAGAGGCATGAAAGATTACTATTTATAGTAAAGTTTTGTTGAAAATGATAAAACAAAAAGTTGTTCCCTTGAGGGTTTTCAAAAATACACTAAGATCGAGCAATATTTTAGAAAAAATTAAAGGGTCTGGTATTTAATTATCTCTTTTTTAAGTTTTGGCTATAATTGCAAAATTGAATGAAGTTTAAGACTTTTTATGATAATTAACCCTTTTTTAGGTTAAGGAGAAGAGTCAGAGGTGCACTTTATTAGAGTGTTTATAGTTACATTGACAAACTCACCCTTACAAGTAGAGTGTAGTTATATCTTGCCTAACTTTAATGAATTATGTGTGAACTTCATTTAAATTTTAATAAGATTTAAATTGAAACCTTCTTTAAAGAAAATCTATTTTTAAAAGGTGGAAGATTTAATAAGCATGCAAAGATAAGAGTTAGTAACATTCCAAATGATGATGATAATTGTGTCAATTAATCAGATATTATAATTAAAATTTTATAAGATCCTTTACTATATAATAGAGAGCTAATAAATTCTTGGTAATTTATATTAAATATTAGATAAAATCAATAAACACTTGCATAGTGCTATTAGAATTTACTTAAAGGGAGTTGGTGATGGATGTACTAAAACTAAAGTCATGTAAATTTGTTGTATGTATATAGTAGGCATGTAAAATTATGTCTAACAAAATTCAACTTGAAATAATTAATTTCTTGCTCTTGCTAATAATCACTAGTAGAAAATAATAAAGATTTGAAGTGATTAAACACTAACCTATGAAAGTTATCTTAGCATTAAATGGTCTCTCCTTTACTATACATCAAAGAGTTGATTTTTTTTCATATTCCTTCTACATAAAATTACATTATAAATGAAAATTTAAATTCTTCTCCCCTTCGTTTCGCCCAGTAACTTTTACCTTTTATTTTATTAAAGAATAGTGACTCTTTAAGGATTCATCATATGTTTTAGAGTAAATTGTTCCCATGTCTTAAGAGAAGTATCCCTTGGGTTATCATCTATTTCTCTTTAAGCTTGACATAATTCCTCCCTTTCTTTATTGATAGAGAGAATAATTTTCCTATTTTTTTCTTAGAAAAGCTTATTTAGCATTACGAGGAAAAAGTTAAATAGTGACGAAAAAATACCGACGGTATGAAAACCGTTGGAAATACTGACCGAAAAATCGTGACCGTCGCCGAAATTGGTTGTGCGTTAAAATGTTTGCGACCGAAAACAATTCGGTCGTTGAATTTGGTGAAAATGTTTACCGACGCCCATTTCGGTCGGTAAAGGAGTCGGTGAATATGTCTATTACTCGCCCTTCAGTAAACGTAAACGACGTCATTTTGGTTTTAATTTAAGCTCGTTCCCAGACTTCTTCTTCCTCCTCGTGCGGACGCAGACCTAACTCTACTTTCTCTTCCTCCTATGGCGCGGTTTCTTCCTCCTTCGTCTTCCTCCAAGCCGCCGGTAGCCGGTCGCTGCCGTCGCTCCTCCTCCTTATCTCCGACAGGTTAGTAAGTTCTCCTCCCTCCCCTCTTTGTTTTCCTAGATCGCCTTTCGTGTGTCTTTGTTATGGTTTTATACCCATTAAAACTTGAACGACACCTCCTACTGTAGAACAAACTCCAGTCATTCCATTTGTTAAATTTTCCGTCGACTGATATTTGAGTGGTAGTAGTTGGTAGAGTCTACGGTACTCACTCATTTCAAAAAATTGCTAATGATAATTTAAATTGGAAACTATGGATTATACTCAATTGTGAATTATTGTAGATATTGTAGTCACATAAGTTATTATGATAAAACTGACTTCATTTCATTATATTAGGACCATAATTATAATGTTGGTAACTATTAAAGAGTTAGTCTAGTAATATGTAAATTTTAGTTGTAATTAACATGTTTGGGGAGGAATAAATGTGCGAACACATAATTGCTTTCGCGATGATTTTAATTATTTTGTTACTACTAATTCTTGTATGCACAAATACATAGTTAATATATTTATAAGCAACCTAACATCAATTTTATTTTAAGTTCGACATCGATTAGATAAGTTACTTCATCTTACATGGTATCTCAAGAAATGAAAGCATTTGCAAATTTTATGTAAAATTAACACTAAAAATTAAATATATTATAAATTTGATTAATTCCATGTTTGTTAACTTTGAAAGAAATTTAATGAATTTAATCATAATAATATTTTAATTTGAGGTAGTAATTAGAAACCAACTGCAAGAAGATATTAATTTCAAGTAGTTGTCATTTTTTAAAGTTGAGTTCAATTTTAGTGGCAACTGAGACACTTTTGGAAAGCAGGTATTAGTCTCTTGCAGAAAGTATCATTTTAGTTTCAACTTTCAACTTTTTTACTTAATTGTAAGGAAAATCTGGAGGACTAAGGTGTAAAGTTCCAGAAAGAACTTATTTTTAATACATTGTAAGACTAAATAACTTCTTTTTATGATAATGAAATAATCTTTTCAAATTATATTCCTTAATATTTTTATAGTTAATTTCCTATGATCTCACTTTAATTTCTTGGTTAAAACACAATATGAAATGATTAAACATTTTGTTTCAATAATATCCATTGATAATTTTATGGAAACCATATACACGCACACTATATATTTAGAAGGTATTGGCTAGGATGAAGGGTTAAATGAGGCCCAATGTAGTTGTTTTTGTATAAATTCAAGTCTTACATATTCATGAATTTTGATAACTCCTAAAACACACCTAAACTAATTCAAATTTTGAGTATGATGATTTAATTCAAACTAAATGATGAAGTATTAATCATTTATATTAATTAAGATCTAATAAAATTTATTTATTGAAAGTAATTGTTTATCTGAACCTTGAATTGCCATAATATTGTATCTTTTCCCAAGTTGTTTCGACGTAAGATAACATTCAATGGAATCAATAACTCTAATTATCTTAATGAATACGTATATATAAACAAAAATGAATAGTCTTAATTAAAATTAATCAATTTGGATTAAAGATATTTTTGATTGAAAATTAGTTAAAATTTGAAAACAATAGTATAATTAATCTTAATATAATTTTAATGAAAATAGTAAAAATTTGAAAATAAATGGTATAATTAATCTTAATATAAACAAAATATAATATCATAAAATCTTGTAAACGTTAAAAAATGAAATAAAACTAGACTATAAATTACAAACATGTCTTTCAAATTTGGCATTTTCAAAGAAATATAGAAATAATTAGGACTCAAAATTAAGTGTTCACAAATATTGGCAAAAGACTTATAAAATTATCCCTATGTTAGTTACTTTTATGTTAAGGGTATTTGGGAATTTCTAAATTTTACTACAATCCTAACATAGAAGAAAATGATCACAAAAGATATCAAACTATATAGTACTTTTTATTCATTACTATTTTATGTCTTGTAACATAATTTCAATTAATTATAAGCTAAATTTTATTTCCTTGTCAAATAATAATATTAGTTACCTTACAAAGTGATAATTTATTGGCTATAGTTGGACATTCATCTGCTCCAAGGTGTTATAAGACTAGTAAGGACATTAAATTTGCACAAAATGCATCAAAGTCTTTACATAATAAATGAATTTGCACAATTTTTACTTATTCTTATTGAATCTCTTATGTTTAAGTTTTTTTAGATAAAAGTTTTAGTAAACAAATGTGTTTGGCCTAATTTAAAAAATGAACATTGTTACAAAAAGAAAGAATGCACTAAGAAACAATTCAAGTGCTAACTTTTATTAGCGCTTACAATAGTGAAAAAGGAATAATGATCCAACTCTCTTTATATTGAAATCTTTTTTTACCCAAATGAGTTATTTAAAGGCATTTGGAAACTTGACGAGCAAGAATATAATACTTATGGAAACTATGACTATTAACTTGGTGCTAGACATCTCCAATCACTTGAAGCAAAACTTTAGTAGGTAGTTAACATCATAAATCACTAAGTTCAATAGTAAATAAAAGAAAACATGTTAAAAGTGAAGCTAAGAAACCTCACCCACTTTTTCATTCTTACTCATGTCCTCCTACTTCTTTTATGCTGCAACTCAATAACTTTTTCACATCAACCATGATCTCTATAAAAGATGATAGTTAAGTTTGAAGTTAATATAAACATGGTCCAACGAATGGATTCCCATGACATAGTATATTTCCTACCACTATATTATCATAATTTATCCCTTTGTCCATCCAAGAATGGCTATGATTAGTTTGACTCACCATAGTTAAGCTGAACATTTCATTAAAAGATATCAATCATAGCTAATTGAACCTTAAACCTTGCTTAATCCTATCTTAAGCAATATTCATTTTGCATGCCTAAGTTTTGATAGTCTTTAACCAAGTCTCACCAATATCTAGCAAAATAGTGTTATATATGTTATGGGGCTAACAAATTACCCCTATCAAATGAATTTAGTCCCCTTTTCAAAACAAATTGAAAGTAATTGTTTATCTGAACCTTGAATTACCATAATATTGTGTCTTTACCCCAAGTTGCTTTTGATAGAGGCTACCATTTGATGGAATCATTAACTCTATTTGTCAATTATTCTTGTTGTTTCCGTATCATTTAATGATTCAAAATCTTCTCAATATGTTTGCCAAACTATTTTCTTATAATCGATGGAACTCTTTTGACTTAGCTCCTATTAGGATTTATTGCATCCTCTAAATAAGATTTAAGGAAACTAACAATAAAAGTTGGATATAATTTATTACAATTTTTGGTAGTTATTACTTCTTTCCAATTAACCATTCTTTGTTATAATTAATAATAGAAAGACATTATTACCAATACTTATTATCAAATCTCTTGATGTTTTTTGCGCTATATTTCCATACAACTTGACCTTTAACATATGGTTTCCAATTAAGGTATTACTGATTTTATTGTTGATTGTTATTGCAGCGTTATCATCTTCATCTCCGGTGACATACTTCTGCAACATCTCTCTGAACATCGATTGAGGTAAGTTCTTATGCTTTTGTTAGTGGTCTCTGGCTCTTGATGAATATGCTTGTATGTGAACTTCTCATAGCATGTTGGTGAATCGTTTATTGATCTCTTGCAATTTGTAAAACAGCTGACAACACACATATAGTACGGAGACTGAATTTGCGATGTGATTATGGTTGAGATAGAAGTGTGTTTCTTTTGTAGGGGGACCCTTATTTTTTAAAAGGGTGTCCAAATTATAGGGGAAATGCTGCTGAAATTTCCATTGGTGCGTTTGAACATGCGAGAACCCTTCTCGGGAACCCAGACCTTGGGGACTCTTTCACCTTTACCGACTCCCATATTATATGGAATCCAAAAAAATGATTAGATCAATGTGCTTTTGTACTGTCAGACATTATTACACTCCTAGGTTTCACGTTTATTTATTGTTGTATCTGTTAGACTTCGTTAAATAGTGCGTATTTATATTATTGTTAAGGTTCATTTATTGTTGATAACAATTTGTTAACCTTCATATATTGCCATAGTTTCTTCTTTACGTGTTGTGTAAAATGTTGTTTTCAAATTATTAATTGTACATGTAGAGAATTGTGCAAAATTGAATTTCAAGAAAAGAATGGGACCGAAGAGACAACGTGAGGTCATGCGACCAAGGTTTCGAGCCATGTTCGGGAGAAGTTACAGTGAAGGTGGTTCATCACAGTCAGCCGTACCTACTGACTCACCTCCTCCACCTATCGTGTCGGGAGTTGCAGTTGAGGCATCACCGACTGCTTCTCACCCTACACCATCCCCTTCCCCAACGTATATATCGTCCAACACCAGCATACCAGATGCAGGAGACGTCCGTCAGCCTGGCGCTGAGGGACCTGATGGAAAAAAGTTTGTTTCTTTTATCAATGACCAGTAAGTGAAATCAAAGCACTTCACAATTTGTTTATTATCAATTTTTAATTTTACCAATTTTTACAGAGGATAACATCATTTGACATGTTAGGTTGATTCTGTCTGGACCAATTTCAAGAAATATGACTTCCGCGTTCAAGCAAAGAATTGAACCAGAGGGTTATGTGTGGAAGAATTTATCTGAAACCACAAAGCAATTATACTTTCAGGAGTTTGAGGTATGAATAATAGTTATTTTTTTGTTACAGTGTTGTATGTTCACAATGTTCAAAAAAAATTTAACATTTTGTTTTTCTTACTCATCTTATCTCAGAAAGAATTTTACTGGGATTCTAGTTTCGATGCCAGCATGTATAAACAATGGGAAAAGAAAGCTCGCATACGGTATCGCGACTTAATTAATGCGATACGCAACGTTAGTGCACAATCACGTCATATTTCGGAGGAAATTTGGACTCGTTTGACCGAATATTGGACATCACCTGCGGCAATGTCGATATCAGAGCGTAATTCAGCCAACAGACGTGGAGGTCCCTGGGGTGCGAGTCTTGCAGTGTATACGGGAGGATCAATTACCCGCTACGAGCATGCACATAGACTAGTAAGTATCTACTTTCTCACACCAATTTTACATATATTTTGCTTCATTTTATTGAACATAGTGATTTTGATATAAATGCCTGGTGTCATAAATGGCTGTGTGAAGTTGTTTTCCTTGTTGAACAGGGGAAATATCATATATACAAAGGAAACTCTGGCAAAATTTTTTTAAATTCTAGTTAACATCTGACAATTTAAGTTATACGTATAGGAAAAGACATTGGGCATGAAGCCTACACCTATCTAGATTTTTTTGCACACCCACACAAAGAAACATGATGGTGTCACCTTCATCAACACTCGATGAGAGAAGTGAATGTAAGTGAAATAACAATTTTTAATAATTTCTTAACAATTATACCTTAATTACTAATGTAAAGATTGCTTGCTAATAGGATCAAATACAAGAAAATATTCAGCGACAATCTCAGGAGGAACAACCTGTGGACGAGACTCAGACATATCTTGATGTCGTGGGTGGTAGGGACCGTCGTGGAAGAATATTCGGCCTGGAATCATATGCAAACACCTGTTATTCGCGCTCTTCCCTTTCTAGTACAGCAACATCTGCTCGGCCATCGCAATCTCATGATGTATCGGAGCTCCGGGCCACAGTGGACACATTGAGGGAGCAGCTAGCTAATCAAAGTGAGCAGCTGCTTACTCAACGTCAGCAGCATATGGAGGACATAGCTAAGGTGAGGGACGAGATTAGTCTGCAGATGTGAGAACAACTGAGAGCAGAGATGACTCAGCAGTTGAGGGAGGAGATGAGGACGGAGTTGGAGCAAGTTTCAAAGATCAGAGAGTCGCTGGAGCAGATGGAGCAGGCAACTAAGAGGAGAGAGGAGATGGAACGGCTTACTAAGATGAGAGCGGAGATGGAGCAGATGACCAAGGACAGACAACACATGGAGCAGATGGCTCAGCTTAGGCAGGAGATGGAAATGTTAAAGAGAGGGGGAAACAACTCAGAGCATTCATGATCACCACGGTTTAAGCATAACATTCTCATTTGTTTTCAATTAAAAAACATAAGAGATTTGTTCTTTCTTCTTTTTTAATTATTAAAGTAAATTCTTTATATGTTTTATTATTTATTAATTTTCTCATTATTCAAACTATATATAAAAATTAATATATTATGAACAAATAATGTAACGTAACACAAATAAATAAAGTATATATATAATATAACATTGTTATAACAATAGAACAAGAAATTAAAAAATATATATTTTCAGTTCTTACCGACGAAAAAATGTCCGTCGGAAACAACGAGATTTACCAACGGAAAAATAAACCGTCAGAAAAATGGTTGAAGATACCTTCATCTTACTGACGGACCAAATGACTGTAGCAAACATTCTCCGACGGAATCTTACTTGTCCAATCCGTCGTTATATAAATACCGACAACAACTTTCCATCGTAAATTTCTTCGCAATATTACGACAGAATATTTCGGTCGGTATTTTTACCTGCGGAAAGTTCACCGACCGCATTTTTCGTGACCAAATTCCGTCGGTGATTATATTCACCGACGGAAATTTTCTATTTACCGATGGTAATTTCCGTTGGTAAACCGATGATTTCTTGTAGTGTAGTTATCCTTTTAGTTCTTATAACTTATTATGAATTTAAAGGAGTAGAATCCCTCTTCTTTTAACTTCATCCCCTTAGTGATTGCCTTGTCAAAATCATCAACCTTGGCTAGGAAATTATTTAACCTGAAGAGGAAATTCAAATTATTTGACCTGAGTTTTAGAGTGACTTTAACAAGTCTATGATCAAAGAAATGAGGGCTATTGAAGAAATCTACAATATTGATGAATTTTAAAAGCCAAGTAACATTAATTGAGGCTCTATCTAACTTCTTCGTAATAAGTCAATCTCTCTCTTGTGTTTTGCTCCAGGTAAGGAAAAAATTCCATACCTTAAATTAGATAGAACAATTATATATAGGCACTTCAAGAAATCTGCATTCCTTGACTTGTAATCCAATCTTTCACATTTAACTTAAATGACAGAAGAATAATATTAAAATCTCTAACTATAAGCCAAGGAGTTTAAATATTTAATCTTATGGAATCTAAACCCTCCCATACAAAAGTCCTTTGGAATTTATGATATGAAGCACGTATAAGAGTGATCTTCAAGAGGCTAGGAATTCTATCATTGATGATAGATGAATGTACAAATTAGTTTTATATATAGTGATTATGGAATGTAACAAGCTCAGTGTGGTATCTCACTATTGTTCTCCCATCACAATGAAGATGGTGATCGGAAATAAAGTTCCAAAGCTTACCAAGCAACTAATTACTTGAGTGTAAGTTTCCTTCCTTTATCTTTGTTTCCGAAAGACCAACAATACATAGTTTTTTTGAGTCCAAATAATTATTAATTATATGCTTCTTATTAGGGAAATTCATACCATACGTTCCAAGAGTGTCGTAAAAAAGCTAGCTACTCTGCCTTCCACCTTAGTTATAAGCTGATTGGTGAACGAAGTTGCTTCATATATATTCGATCAGATCTAAGAAGGTTCTTTATCATTCGGTTTAGGGCGTAGAGCACTGTCAGGGTAATCAAGCTTGAGTACTTCTGAAAGATAGATGAAGAAGAGAATTGAATTTGTATTGTATTATATTTTCTGTATGTGATTTTTACAATTATTTATACAGAGAATGAAGGTATAAATATAGAAATATAATTACACTAGAGGATTCTAAGGCTAAATTAAGTTGCTGAAATCATGGAGTTTAACGTTAGGGCTGAATCACAGGGTATGCGTTATCATCCCCCCTCAAGCTCAAGGTTGATGCAACAGTGAGCTTGTCTCTTAGTTGGAGAAAAGCTAAGGTGGGTAATGGTTTGGTCATGACATCTGCAATTTGTTCCTTGGTAGAAATGTGTCGAACTAGGAGAGATTTTTTAGCAACCAAATCACGAACAAAATGAATATCTATTTCAATGTGTTTGGTACGAGCATGAGCAACAGGATCAGCAGTGAGAAAAGTGGCACGAAGATTGTCACACCAAAGTGTTGGAGACGGGATGGAAAGACCAATTTCACAAATAAGGGATGTAATCCAACATACTTCTGCATAGGCAAGTGCAATACTCCTATATTCAGCTTCAGTACTGGAGCGAGCAACTGTAGGTTGTTTCTTGGCACTCCAAGAAATGAGATTAGGACCCAGATAAAAACAGTAACTAGAGGTGGAGCGACGATCATCGGGACATCCGGCCCAATCAGCATCAGAGTAGGCCGTCAGGGTAAGTGTTTGTGATTTGAGAAAATGTAAACCATGAGAGATAGTGGAACGGAGATACCGAAGGATTCGTTTAACTGCGGTCCAGTGGGCATCAGTAGGACAATGCAAAAATTGGGAGACCTTGTTGATGGCAAATTGAATATCAAGACAGGTAAGGCAAAGGTATTGGAGAGCACCAACAATGGTTCGGTATTCAGTTGGGTCAGAAAGTGGTATGCCATGGTTTTTGGATAGAGGTAAGGTAGGTGTCATCGGAGTTGGTGTGGGTTTAGATTGATCAAGGTTTGTATGAGAAAGAAGATCTTTTGTATATTTTGTTTAGGTAAGGAGAAGGCCATTTGACATAGTAGTGGTTTCAAGTCCAAGAAAGTAGTGAAGAGGACCCAGATCTTTGATAGAGAAGGTGGTATGTAGAGTGTCTATGAGCGTAGTAATGAAAGATTGGGAAGAGCTAGTAACCAGGATATCATCAACATAAATTAACACAAAGGTAGTAGTAGTGGAAGTAGTGTGGATGAAGAGAGAGGTGTCAGATTTGGATTGAGTGAACTGGAGGTCCAGGAGGTGTTGGCTTAGACATTGAAACCAGGCACGGGGGGCTTGCTTTAAACTATAAAGAGCTTTATGAAGGTGACAAACATAATGAGCATATTTAGGATCAACAAAGCCAGGAGGTTGAAGCATGTAAACTGGTTCATGAAGATTCCCATGAAGGAAGGCATTGTTGACATCTAATTGACGGATGGGCCAAGAATTGGAAAGAGCAATGGTGAGAATTATGCAAATGGTTGTGGGCTTGATGACGGGACTAAAAGTGTCAGTGTAGTCAATGCCGGGTGATTGGTGATAACCTTTGGCTACGAGACGGGCTTTGTAACGATTGATTGTACCATCCGGTTTTCTTTTAGTTCTAAAGACCCATTTGCAACCGACTATATTGGCATTGAGTGGCGGTGGGACAAGAGTCCAGGTTTTGTTTCGATGGAGAGCGTGAAGTTCGTCTGATATAGGTTGACACCAATGGAGAAATTTTTTGGTTTGTGTATAACAGGTGGGGTCAGGAGGATCAGGAGAGGAGTTGGTAGTATGAAAGGTAACATAATCTGAAAAATTTCATGGTCGTCTGGTATTTGTGCGGGTGCGGGTTTTCATGGGATGATGAGTTTGTTGAGATGAGTCGTTGGGTAAGGGTTGATGTGATGATGATTGAATAGGAGATAAGGTTTGTGTTTGCAATGGTAATGGTAAGGTGATTGCGGAAGGTGAGGTTGCTTGGGTTGGTGTAGTGGTAAGGTCATTGTATGGAAATTGAGTTCAATGAAACGAACATGTCGGGAGAGATGGATTTTATATATGGTAGATCAAGACACCAATAACCTTTATGTTGAGAAGAATACCCAAGAAAAATGCATGGTTTGGCTTTAGGAGTAAGCTTATCAGACCACGTGGAGCCAAGGAAGGGAAAGTAGGCACATCCAAACACTCTTAGGTGTGTGAGATTAGGTTTGGTACAGAACAGTACTTCATGAGGGGTTTTATTGAGAAGGACTGGTATAGGGAGAAGGTTGATTAGGTAGATAGCTGTTGAAAAGGCTTCATACCAGAATGGTTTTGGTAGGTTGGCATGGAGGAGTAAGGTAAGGCCTGTTTCCGTGATGTGCCTAATTTTGCGTTCAGCAACACCGTTTTGTTGGGGTGTGTGGGGACAAGATATGCGGTTGATTATGCCATTATGGGATGTATACTGAGCAAAAGGACCCTTGATGAGTTCAGGTGTACCATCAGTTTGTAAAATTTTGATTGTGGCAGATAATAAGTTTTCATAGGTGGTTTTGAAATGGTGAAATTTGTCAAGGGCTTGTGATTTATGGGTTAATGGGTATATCCATGTGAAACGACTGTAGTCATCAAAAAAAAATTAAAGTATCGATACCTAGAGAGAGATAAAGTTGGGGATGGTCCCCAGATATCACAGTGAATGAGTTGTAACAAGGCTGTGGATTTGCGAGATGATGAGGAAAAAGGAAGTCTAGTACTTTTGCCTTGAAGGCGTGAAGAACAAGGTTTTATTACATAAGATTTATTAGATAGACTTTGAAACAAATGAGAGGTTGTGGTGTGGCAAGGATGCCCAAGTCGCTGATGCCAGATTGTAGGAGAGACCGTTTGAGCAGTAAGAGCAATTGGATTATGAAAGGTGGTAGGTATCCTCATTGGGTAGAGATTGCCATGGATGTTACCCTTGAGAAGGGGAGTCTGAGTTTGAAGATCCTTCGATATCAAGGACAGAGTGGTGAGATATTCAGATATGGAGGCGTTACCTTTTCTAGTAGTGTGCAGTCGACGACGAAGGAGAGAACGTTGTGCTGTCATTTGTTGTAGGAAGTGGGTCTCCAGTCGAGTCCATAGCTAATGAGCAGTAGTACATCTGAGAGCCATAGATGACACCGCTGGAGACAGAGTAGTGGTTAGCGCACAGTAAACCAAACCATTGAATTTGTCCTAGTTGAGAGAGGTAGTGTTGGCGGACGGTGCACTGTTTCCATTGATGTGGTCTAGTAGGTTGCAGGTACGTAAAATTGTTCGAACTTGATTGCTCCAAACAAGATAATTGGAATTGTCTAAAGTTGTAGTGATGAAGTTTGTAATGTTCTGAAGAGGGAAGGGTAATAGTGTTTGTTCGGTGTGTTGTGTAGCCATTGGCATGGGAGAAGAAGGAGTTGTATGTAACTGTGTTGAAGAGTCGGTATATGTTGCGGAGTCTGATATATTCAGTGATGTCGAAAAAAATGGTGGTTTGAAAAAAAAGAATGGAGAAGATATGAGCTATGTAATTGTCGGAAGTATTTGGGAGGAGAACTGGATTGTGGGCTCTGATACCATGAAAGATAGATGAAGAAGAGAATTGAATTTGTATTATATTATATTTTCTGTATGCGATTTGTACTATTACTTATACAGAGAATGAAGGTATAAATATAGAAATATAATTACACTAGAGGATTCTAAGGCTAAAATTAAGTTGCTGAAATCATGGAGTTTAACGTTGGGGCTAAATCACAGGGTATGCGTTATCAACTTCAGCTATTTCGTTTACTAATTTTTTATATTCTTGTGTTCATAATAATATATGGGTTTGTTTTCTTTGATTTCGTGCTTAACGCGATATTATCTAATATGGAGTCTTTAATCTTAACTAATAAAGTATTTCAACATATAAACATGATCGACTTAATTGTTTTCTCTATGTTATCCAAACTATGGTCTTGTTGGACTAGAACAAATAATTTAAGTATCAACCTTTTCATTGTCTGATTGTTTATGTATCAAGCTATCATTGTCTGATGATCTTCACTTCATACCCATCAGAATATTACTTGCTCTTTCCAAAGTATAGCATGTCGTCCTGTTTAATTTGGTTTGATGATCTTTTTGATGACCATCTTTTCTTTTCAGGGTACTCGTATTGTCTTGAAATCTTTTAGTAGATCTTACCCTGCAACAACTCTTTAACCCTTTTTTTGGGATAGCCACTTCGTCTTATTCTTACTTCGATTTAAAATCTATTTCTTTTCAAATTAACATTCCATATACTAGTCTGTTTTGTACTTCAAATCCCCCGATTGTATTATGTGCTGTCTGTATTTCTTTTGTGAGTGGATTATGGTTATATATATACGGTTGAGCCATTTTGCATATTCATTTTTCCTTTAATTCTGCTTTTCCTTTGATGCAAATCTTCCAATAACGTTTTGATTAACATTTGAGTGTATTTGTTAAGCGTTCACTAAATTGTCTAATATAATGGGGATTGATTAATGGAGGTGATAATATTATATCTATGCATAGGCGCCAGCTTTTGGATGATTTCCTCTAGTGCACATACATCATTCAATTTTTGTTCATGTTCCTCCTCTTCTTATGAATGTTTCAAGTAATTAGCTTGTGATTTTAAATCTTTTATGTTTTTTTTACTGGAAAAGCTCTTTTTGTCTAGAAAACTTCATTTTTGTAATATACATATCTTTTTCTTTTGGTTCCAAGTGGTAATGCTCTTGAGAGATTTAATTAGTGATGACAAATCTACCATCTTTCGGTAACTCAAAATAATTTACCATTTACCTCATGTTTCTTGTAAGCTTGTTCTCTTAATTATCTTTTTACTTCCTTTCTGCATGACACCTAGAAGGAATAGATTCTCCCTCTATGTATGAATGACCATCTATATACATTTGAATTTGAGGTCCATTAAGGCACGATCTAACGCCCAATTTTTAGATTAATATTAAAATAAAGTTCAACATATTTAAGGCCATTCACACTTAACTTCTTACAAGATATGTATTCATATGTGTGTGTTTTTGTTAGTTGTTTGTAATTGTATCTTTGACTGAAACACAAGGCAAATTTAACAATTAAATGAAATTTCCATTCATAATGATGTTTAGACTTAATTATGATTGAGAGACTTCGTTGATGTAATGACTGTTTTTTACCTATTAAACTTTATTGTTCGGTTTAGGGTAGAATGATCACATTATGAAATTGTATACTATATCATGATAATGTACATGACTTGTAATTTTTTCTTCCTCATCTAGGTTCCTTACAAATTAGGAAAACATAATTCTAGGCAACACTTGTTTCATATTAATTCCATTTTCCATAAGTTACATAGGATGTTGAGAAAAAAACGTAGCAAAAGTCTAACATTCTATTTAAATTCTTATTATCCAAAAGTATAAACAAATACAGGGCATGTATGTGGTGTATAAGTATTGTCACAAAGCTATAAAATTGATAGTTGAATTGATCGTTTAAATTTTAGGTTAAATGTTCTTTGTTTATTTGTGAAGCATAAATAGGTTGATTGTGGGATTGTAATCTGTGATGGTCATAAGAGCAACAAAATACAACTTGAAAACATTGTATGTATGTATATATGATTTATTCATATGGTTTCATTTAACTTGATTATTTGTAATTCTTATTTGATTGTGATGTTTATCATTATGTAAAACATTTTACAGACACAGGATGCACAACCTGTTGATGAGACCCAACTATATTTTGATGCAGTGGGTGGTAGGGAAAGTCAGGGAAGGATCTTTGTCCTAGGCTCATGTGCCAACACATTTTATTCACACTCCTCTACTATGTCCACAACAACAACATCTAGTTCAGAGCTGACAACGCGGCGTATCAATCAACTTGAGTCCGCAGTTCAAACGTTGATGGAGGTAGTCCATAAGCTTCAAAATAACATTGACCAAATGAGAGTGAGGGAAAGAGACTCACATCAGCCACGCTCACCAGGATAATAGAATTATTGTTGTCATTAATCTGGTTTTCATTTATGTAAACTGTAATGCTTTAATTATCAGTTAGGAAAGTCATTTAACTTTTTTTATAAACAAATTCCATGGGTTCAAAATTCCAAAACTTATGTAACGATAATATATAATTGTTCAAATTGAAATCAAATTTCACGACCTAATTTTGGAAAAATTGTCATTCAAAAACACATTTATAGAATTAAAGGTGACTTCAGCGATCTAACAGCTTCCACCTTTGGATTAAGCAATTAAGGGGATATTTGCTTAAAGGCTTGAAATTATCGATGGAAATAAAACCGTATGTAATATTTGGTAGGAATTTACCGATGGCACTGCTGGAATAAAATTTTGGTATTTACCGACGGCTCCGTCGGTTAATTCCTACTAACTATACCGATGGTTCCGTCGGTTTATGAATACCGACCGCATTGTCCTGCCGTCGGTAAATATATCGACCGTGGTCACACCAACGTTTAGCTAAGTCGCACAATTTCGTCTGTGAATTTACTTACCGACGGAACATCCTCTGTTTCTGAGAAAAATTGCCTTTCTTCTTGTAGTGCATAACCCAATAGTTAGAAACAAAGCATTTGAACTCAATTCCTGCAAATCCAGCTCTAGTTGCTAATGCCAAGAATTCGTGTTTGGTTCACTCTTTTCCTCTTGGAGTTTGTGTCATCATGAGCAAATCCATTTCAGTCATACATTTGTCAGTAACACTAGTTTCAGGTACAACTGGTAAAATACCTTCAACGACATAACCTTTCCATTTTTAGGGATGGCTTTGTAGCAATTTTGTAACAATTTTAGGCACTGATCATCGCTTCAATTATGAAGTATGCACTGCCAAGGATGGTAGCTTAGTTGATTTTATACTTCTAAGTTGTAAACAACATGAAAATATGTAGCAGTAACAGAGTTTTCCACCTTTATGAAAATAGCATCTCCATTCGGAACACTTTGAAACATATCTCCTCCAACATGTTCAACACCTAAGGCGGCATAAACTTGAGTGTTAAATATACCTAGGCACATAGATTATAGCATAAAGATCTCTCATTTTATTGAATCTTCAAGCAAAAGCTGTACTACGATGATTTAGTGACTAAAAAATGGACATTAACACAAGTGCTTGAAAAAGAAATAATCATACCAGAGTAGGTCGGAGCTTCTGCTACAACATGAGGCAAGTCAAAATTGATACCCTTAATGTGAGGATATTTGGAAGTTATTGCGTGGATTGTATATCCTAAGCCACCACCCACATTAACTAGCTGCGTTAAACGCTCAAATCCTTTACATGATTCCAGGATACTTTTGGCAACTAAAGAAGTGGAGTTAAACATTGCACTGTTGAAATTTGGTTGAACCGAGGGTCTAAAGCAGTATATTCAAAGACATTCATTCCGTAAGTCCTATTAAATGGAATTCCTCCTTTTGCAATTGCATTTTTCAATTCAAACCTAAAAACAAAAATTAAATTATATCTTATATTTTTTTATAGAAAAGACAATATAGTAAAATATTTATTAATTAATATCATTAAAATCAATTAAAATTATTAATTTAAAGAGATATCAATTAACTGATATGTTAATAATTTACTTTTATAAAGTATATTCTAAATCAATGAAATAAATATTTAATTAGCTAAAATTATTTGCATTTTATCATTATAATAAATTGAATTTAAATTAATCTAAATTACTTACAAATCAATGGTACACATAATCAAATAAATGCTTATTATATTATCAACATAATTATCAAGTTAATATAAATTTAACCAACTAAATAATATATATTAAATTAATCAAAGAAGTAACTCCATTATAATTGCATTTATTCAATCAAATATATTCATATTTATATAAACAAATAAGAAATCCACTGATATTTTATAGTTTCAATAGCTTTTCATCTGAAAGGTGTTCAAAGATCAATCATGACATATGAGATGTGTAAATATCTGCAGCAGTGAGATCTTTTACTGGTCAACGTATAATATTAAACACACTAGAGTTATATATATATATTATCTTTTGGTTGACTTAACTAGAGAAAAGATGGTCATATTAAACAGTACGAGTTATAAAATTTTCATACATGAAAATTGTTGTTAAAGATTGCGTCAATAATAATATTATTGGAGATCTAACCTTGAAGAACATAATATAAATATTGTGCCCATTTACTAGAAATCTTGCAAATTTACTTTATGTAAAATATGCAAACCTAAATGATTTTAATTATAAATATTGTGCCAACGAAAGATCATGGATGATTAATCGAATGACAACTCACTACAAAAAAACAATATATTCTACGACGTTTCACTGGTGAAACGTCGCAGAAAACTGTAACCTTTCCTGACGTTTTAGAAACGTCAGGAAATGTGAGAGTTTTTTGCGACGTGGTACTCAGACGTCGTGGAATGTAGGAAGTAATTGAGACGTTTTATTATTGAAACGTGGGAAATACATCTAACGACGTCTTTATGAAGTAAACGTCGTGGAAGTGTTGGTTAAAAATTAAAACTAGTCAGTCGTTTTTTCATTCGGGTTTGTATTTGTCTTCTTCCATAACCTCGCCGCCTCCCACCTCCCATACGTACTCCTCTCTGCACTAAATACATCTACAGACCACCCAAACATTATTTTGCTCAATGTGGCCGCCCCACCCGTCTTTCCCATTTCGTTCCCATTTCGTTCAACGCGCGTTTGGGTATATATATATGTGTCTCTTTCCTTTTTTGTCTCACGGTCGGATTATTCTCCCTCTCAAAATCACGCGACATCTGTCCTCACGGCTGGATTCATAAGGTACACCCCAATGCCCATGCATGCTCTTATTCGTATATAATATGCAATATTTCGAACCTCTGTGTGGTAGGTCTACGTTATTCGAAGCACGTTAATGAAATTTCTATGTTTGAGAGTTCCATTTGCAATTTCTATGTTTATCCATTTTTATGCCTCATGTCTTCCACAGATGGAACACCGAGTTGACCATGGATATTTATGATATTCTGGTTTGATTTTCAAATTTAGTATAAATCAAAGCTGAATTCATTGATTAAACCAAATTTTAATTATTTTGTGTGCAGGCAGATTGAATTGGTCTCCCATTTCACATTGAGCATTCAGCATTGACAGAGGAGAGTCATAGGGTAAGTACTTGGAATTTCTACTGTTATGTGTAAAATTGAATATGGGTTAAGCACCTGCAATTTGGATGTTTATATTGCTCAACAACCCTTCCATATGCGGACGCCCTGTCCACTGTTGTGGTTCTAGTTATTACCTTTGTGGAATACGTTGGTCAAACTTGATTCAGTATCAGTTGGTTTATCGAAGGTGTTGCATTTAAAATGAATGAATGATAGGTTGCAGTTGTAGGTAATGGACATATTTATGACAGTATACTTGATAAGTTATTAAATGTGAACTAGATACCCTGTTTAATGCGCACTGTTTCTGTCCTTCTTGAATCCTCTATTCACCGTAAATTGTTCTTGTTAGATAACTGGTTACCATCAGCATGCTTAAACTTTTGCCTCTTGAGATAATTAAACAGGAAATCAAAAGTAAAAAGAAACTTTGGTTGTCTCGTTATCTGTTAGTTGTGCATGCAAAAGAGAGAAAATATTGGATTTAATAGCAAGAAAGGTGAAATGTTGCTTTGCAAGGGTCATAGATGCTATGTTCTATCTATGGAAGGAAAACCTACTGCCTTACAGTTAAGAGGTCTTAATATGGTAAAGACATCAAGATCGGGACTTTTTGAGAAAAGGAAAAGATAGAATTGAGAGTAGAGGTGCGGTAGTGTAGTCAAGCCTTTGGTTTAGAAGTCTTTGAGGTTCCTTAGATATACCCCATTCGTATTGTCTCTTTTATGTCTTGGCACTCCTATCACTATTATATATACTTGTATTTGTAGCCTTAGGTGAAGAGCGGGTTTTAACCTTTTGTGGGTCTGCACAGGTTTTCTGGCATATAAAATCCTACATGATAGTAATAATTAAAGTCCTTTTTTTGGACATTCCTCATTCTGAAGATGTAGCATGACACATCCCAGAAAATTTGTGGTATTGTGGAGTCCATAGTCTATGTGGTCGATTTGCAAAATCTAATTCGTGTACACTTCTATTCTTGTCATGCATGCTTGCTCATCCAACATACTAACAGTGACTTGTCCAAACTGCTTCTAGGATCGCACTATTGGATCGAACTTAATCCATACCATGGGTGCACCGTAATTTCGTTTATCAACATACTATACATCACCAAGTTTCCTATATGAATTATATTATAGGTTTGACAATATTGGTCGAGCTTGACTTCAGGTTAGATGGTAAGATCTGTTATATTATTTTTAGACTTTTATGTGCATTCTAATAGGAAAAAAGTAAAGGGTAGGCGAATAATTAGAGGATGTTGATTGAAAGGTTATAGTTAAGGTCATCAAGTTGAGATCTACAAGTCATTATTCATCTTGTTGAAATCCTTATATTTGGCTATAATGCTTAATTATATGGACATGTGAACTAAGTCAAAATTTTCTTAGCTATTACAATCACAACTCCTAAGGTAACTTTGCTACAGTTTGTAGATTATGTGCGAGGCCATTTGCATGATTAGATCTCGTGATAAATTTTAAGCTCTCAATGTCTATTCATAATCTTGTAAGTAATTTTGCATTTAATTGAGTCTTCAAAAAGTTTCCTACTCCTCATTCATAGTTTTATTGAGCGGAAATTCCTTCTTCTTATATATATTCTCTTCTCATTAAAAAAAAAGATATGTATGTATTAGTTCAAATTGACATCATAATAGTCCTGGCATGTAGTTGCCGGAGTACGGACAGGTTTCCAAAATAAGGCAACTTTGTTTTGAAGCATGTTTTGTTTACTTCACCTCTTAGCAAAGAGTGTATCATAAGCTGAGCTTTAGCTTAATGAAAAATTCTTTCCTCTTTTATAAGTCTGAACACTCTTAAAGATAGCAGCAATAGAATCGTATTCTAACTTTTTGATGTGATATGCATTTAAACTAAAAAATATAAGCTACAAACACTAACTTCAGACCTTACCCGTATAAAAAGAAAGACTAGGTTTAGAACATTTGAAGCACTAGCTAGGAAGCTATTAAAGTTAATAATTTCAAATTAATGTGGAACACCGAGTCCATGTTTATATGTTTATCCATTTTTATGCCTCATGTCTGGTTACCATCAACATGC
Source organism: Erythroxylum novogranatense (assembly GCA_029891385.1). NCBI lineage: Eukaryota > Viridiplantae > Streptophyta > Magnoliopsida > Malpighiales > Erythroxylaceae > Erythroxylum > Erythroxylum novogranatense. The sequence goes on along the minus strand of CM057235.1, from coordinate 64,433,946 downwards.
TTAAACTTTTTCCTCTTGAGATAATTACACAGGAAATCAAAAGTAAAAAGAAACTTTGGTTATCTCGTTATCTGTTAGTTGTGCATGCAAAAGAGATTTTGTACTAAGATTTATGTCCAAAAGTGGGATTGATAGAACTTAATTTGTAGGATATAATTTTTTGAAATTATGAAAAAATGGTCAGTGAGGTCTGATTAGGGTGGCAAACTTTGATGTTCCAATCTTGCTTTAACCATTGGGAAATAAGTTAGTTGGCGGCATATGCTTTTCTTTTTTGTTGACAAATTTTCACATGACAGAGATACTACTTTCAAGTTTTTTTATTAACGAGATATGAGATAGAAATGGAACAATTTCTATGTTTTTATTTCTGTATTTGGAAGTTCTTTCAATCTTAATGTAATGGTGTCATTTGTGGTATAGGTGATCCTATTATTGGACCTGAATATTTGTGTGCTTGAAAGTTCTTTCAATCTTAATCTAATGCTATCAAGTAAAGTGAAGCAACTGGCAGAAGTACATAGATGAGTGAAATAAAGAGAGTAAAAGAGGGAGAGAGAAAAAGAGAAAGGAAAAGTGAGAGGAAAATAAAAGAGATAGAGAATAGTTTAACAAACTTCTTTATAAAATACTTGAAATGAGAAGAAACTATAATTGTTTGTTATTATTACAAACTTAGATATGCATTAGGCATGAGAAAACATTATCTTAAATAATTATTTAATTATTTAATTATTTTAAACATTATCTTTTGTTCATATTTATACTTGTTTAAATATTGTATGCAGTGGCAATATCACTGTTACAATATTTTGTTATCTGTCTATCCATTGGTAGTTTCCTTCTTGAGATTACAATATTTTGTAATGTTTGTTTCATTGTTATAGCTCATCATCAGTTGGTGTTTTTTCAGAACTACAGACTGACTCTCTTAAGGATTCCAGAGGAAAAATCTTGAAGTAAATTGAGTGCCCTAACATATTTCCTGCAGAAGTAATGGATCTGGTATGAAAATTCTGCATTTTATATTATGCAATTCCAATGATTTGTACTCTTGTCTTGTGTGGAAAAATGCATGGTTTTGTTGTACTGTAAACTTTACTATTATGTGAATACTATTAACTTTTACTTAGCATCATAAGGAATAAGTGTGAAATAATGAGGTTGTGTACAACAAAGATAACCTTTTCAAATCATGTCATAACATGAAAAGAATGGATGTTTGTTGTATAGGACAACTCGAATGGGATTAGATTATATGGGAGTAAAGTAAACAAGACAACATTTGTAGTCTAATAACTTATTGCCATAACCTTTTGAAAAGTAGCTATTACGTGCAATAAGTATATACAATCATGCAAGACCACATTATTAGTCCAAGTATGTTCATAATGTGTTTTATGTGTAAATTGAATTCCCACTAACATAAGATAATGTTGTCATTTTTATGTTAAATTAATAGGTAGTTTCTGGTCAATGAATAAGAGTTGGATGAACAGTGTTAGGGTTTCCCGTAAATACATTGATGGAGTGAAAGCATTTATGAAATTTGTGGTGGAAAAAAAGGGAAGAGATTGTGAAATTTCATGCCCTTGTAGTCGTTGCATGAATGCTTATATGAGGTCCCAAATGAATGTTTGTGAGCATTTAATGAGATTCGGCATGGACCAATCATACACTCGTTGGGTTTTACACGGTGAAAAGCCAGAATATAGATTTATGTCTAGGGTAGAAAGGCTTGATAATGCAAATGTAGACATTGATGGGATGGGGAATGATATTAATGAGGGTGATGGTGATGAGGAGGATGATGGCATGCAAGATTTGCTTCATGATATGGGTACCTTCGTAAATGATTGTCCAATTGATGAGGATGGAAGGACTCGTCCTAAAGGCGTCGAAGATTTTATAGGGCAAGGCTTTCATGAGTTGTTGAGTAAAGCAACTGAAGAGTTGTACCCTAGATGTACAAACTTTTCAAAGTTGTCGTTTTTAATAAAGTTGCTTCACTTGAAAGTATACAACAAGTGGAGCAACAAGTCATTTGACATGTTACTTGGTCTGTTGAAGGATGTATTACCTAATTGTGAAACTTTGCCGGAGTCCTATTATGAAGCAAATCAATTTCTACAGAGCCTAGGTTTGGGTTATGTGTCGATACATGCATGTAAGTACGATTGTTCTCTGTTTTGGAAAGAGTATGGGGACTTGCAAAGTTATCCCAAGTGTGGAACATCGAGATGGAGAATTAATGATTGCAAGGGTAAGAAGATACCTTGGAAAGTGTTGAGGTATTTTCCATTAAAGTCCAGACTGCAACGATTCTTCATGTCAAGTAAGACCGCTAAACAAATGACTTGACATAATGATAGGACTAAAGGTGACGGAAATACCATGGTTCATCCTTCTGATGGAGAAGCTTGGAAGAGCTTTGATGAGCTATATCCTGACTTTGCTAGAGAATCATGTAATGTCAAACTAGGCTTAGCAACAGATGGATTCAATCCACATGGCAATATGTCACTTTCATATAACGTGTGGCCTGTTGTTCTTTTAGCATACAATTTACCCCCATGGATGTGTATAGATGAGTTATTTTTTATGTTATCGTTGGTTATTCCAGGTCCGAAAGCTGTTGGTCGAGACATTGATGTCTATATGAGACCACTAGTGGATGAGTTAAGTGAGTTATGGGAAGATGGTTTTGATGTTTTTGATGCCTCAAAGGGCAAAAAGTTCCGAATGCATGCGGCTTTATTGTGGACTATCAATGACTTTCCAGCCTATGGTACTATTTCTGAGTGGAGCACAAAAGGCTATAAGGCATGCCCTGTTTGTAACACGCACACTCCTTCTTGTAAGTTAAGAAGTAAGATTGGTTACTTAGGACATCGTCGTTTTCTTCCGTACAATCATCCATGAAGAAGAAGCAAGAAGTTTGATGGCAAGAGTGATCATCGAACTATACCTAACTTACCAGATGGAGATGCTGTGGTTGAGCAATTATGTCATGTGGAGAATATATGTTATGGAAAGCACCCCAATAATAAGAGGAGAAGGAGATCGGAAGGAGAGTTGAATTGGAATAAAAAAAGCATTCTTTTTGATCTACCATATTGACATAAGTTAAGATTAAGACATAACCTTGATGTCATGCATATAGAAAAGAATATTTGTGACAATATTCTTGGTACGTTGATGAATGTTGAAGGTAAAACCAAGGATACAATCAAGGCTCGGCTTGATTTGGAAGATATGAATATTCGGAAAGAATTACACTTGATAAGGGCTGCTGATGGAACTATTGTGGGAAAACCTCCAGCATGCTATACAATGTCTTTGGATGAGAAGAAGAAGTTTTGTGAGTTTGTCAAACAGGTAAAGTTTCTAGATGGGTACGCATCGAATATATCTAGATGTGTTAATGTGGAGGAAAGGAAGATTAGTGGGCTTAAGTCGCATGATTGTCATATATTGTTACAAAGCATTCTTCCTTTAGGGACGCGTGGCATTTTGAATAAAGATGTGACAGGTGTTTTACTGGAGTTGGGGAACTTCTTTCGCAGAATTTGTAGACGAAATTTGAACAAGGATGACGTTGTAACTATGTGTGAGGAGATTATTTTAATCTTGTGCAAACTTGAAATGATATACCCACCGACATTCTTTAATGTTATGGTACATTTGGCTATTCATTTGTCAAATGAAGCCTTACTTGGTGGACCAGTTGCGTATAGATGGATGGATGTATACCACAATTCTGTTTTAGCTGTTAGACAGATTGCATTTGAGGAAATTAGGTAGCTTTTAATGCATTTAATCTTATTAGAAAAATAAGCAATAACTATGCTGTGTCATTACATACTCTAAAAGAAGGGGATATAAGAAAGACTCATGAAATGGGAATTTCCAAGATATAAGAAACATTTGATCATGTTTCAAATGTACTGAAGAGTAGATTTGCCAGGACATTTCAGATATATCTTCAGCTATATAAATATGTGGTACTAATTTAGGTTAAAATGGAAATATCTCCTTACAACTATTTCTTCCTCTTTGCAAATTTTCAAGAACCTTATTTATTTATAACATGCATGTATTCATTTGGCTGAGGGGTTCTTTTTTTTTTTCTGGTAGTAGATCACAATCCTTTATTTCTGTGGAGGTCTTCTATTAATTGATAGAAATATGATCAATGCTACTAGCAGATAGGCATTGGTTAACAAAACACTCAAATTGGCAGATAGGACTTGATTGTGATATCCATGTGAATTATAGTTAACAAAACATTGTGATATCAATTGTCTATTACAATTCACGGCTAACTGTGAATCATCTAAGTTATCTGTTTATTTTCATGTTAATTAGGATAGTTATTATTTCATTATACAACAATGCTTAACTAGTTGGAGTCATTTTGGTCAAACTTTATCTTCTGCAACTTTTATCTTCAGCAACATTTTCTTGTTGCCTTTTAAGTGAATACTGGAAATGAATTTGGTTTTGAACTTTGAAATCTAATCTCAATTATGATGCAGGTAATTCACATGGCACCAGGTCAATCCAAGAAGAAGAATAAGGCTGCACCAAGTAGCATCATACCGACAAATTTGCAGTCACGTTACCGTCAGCTTCTTGGGAACACACCTAATGCGTCATCTTCTTGTACACAACCACAAAACCGGACAGCTGCACCTTGTCAGCCTACTCCAACACCGAACGAAGTCACACATGCTTGTTCTCAGCCTACTCCAACACCGAGAGAAGTCACACGTGCACCTTCTCAGCCTATTCATCCTAGAGATAAATATGAAGAAATTATGAATAAGTGTCGCAACATTAGTTCTCCATCCACGACTCAAGAGATGCCTCCAACTTTGGCTTATCAGACACCAGTAAATCAAAGAATTACATCCACTGTGGGTTCTTCTTCTGCAAGCACTGCAGGTTTTATGTTACTCAATACATTGGTGAAATTTATTAACTTTACTTATTTTGCTTATCTAACAAATTAAGAGTATGTTATGTGCTTTTTTCTTTGCTATTTTAGGATCAACGACTGATGTAAGAAAAACAAGGGGTCTTACAAAAGGACAGGGATTGGCAAAGATTAACAAGGCCATAGGTAAGAGATTGGAGATCGAGATCTCCCCAACTGAAGGACGACCAACCAACTCTGTACAATCTGCCAAATTCTCCAGTGCGATTGGTTTGGTATCCCGAACTTCCTTACCTGTTAAAATAAAATTTTCAAAAATTACAACTGAGGAATTGGATATTGCATTTGACAAGTTAGACGTGAGTATTCTAAACCAATCTAATTTGTATGTGTTTTTCATATGCTTAGAACATTGACCAAGAATTTATAATTTTGTGCAACAAAAGTTGGAAATCAAGGGAATGAGGACTGACAACGAAGTACATGCTACTGTGAAGAAATTTCTTGCGTTAAGGTCCAAAGATCAAAGATATAGTTTAAAAAGCATTTTACCAAATACGGAAAGGATGTTAAGCGGATAGTGTCACGATGGCGAGTGGATGGACTTATGTGAATATTGGGAGCAATCACTACAAAGGTTAGTTTATTTGATCACTACTATTTTTACAACTTATTATATTTTAGTATTTATGAATTATGATTTATAGATTTTATAATACATTTTCTTAACGTGTGCGATTAGGAAAAAGTCAAAAGCAAAAGTTGCTAGGAGTCGTGTCAAATGTCGATCAAACTCGGCTCCAGGCCTTTGTTGCCATACGGCATGAGATTGTGAGTTATTATCTTTTTAATTATATTTTCTTTTATTGACATTTCAAATTTTATAATAAATATTACTATTTATATATTTCTATGCAACAGAGTGTGAGAGACGGAGAAGAGTGTGACCGGATGAAGTTATGGTATCACACTCATTATGATGAAAGAAAAGATTAATGGACAACTCACGAATGCAAAGAAAATGGGTGAGTACATAGTTTATTTATAAATATTTCTTAAATCACATTGTATATGTAATTAACTCTTTACTTTTCAAGACTTAATGTGTCACGAATTGACACATTCAATTTGAACAAGGTCATCCGATGTGATGGATGAAGTGTGCGACAAAGTCCTAGCACCGTAGCAGTTACATTGTTGGCATAGGAATGGGGCCTCGACCACGAGGAAGACTTCAGTCATAAACAGACTTCGAGACGAATTAGCGGAGTCCAAGAAGGTTAATGAGGGCTTACAGTCTAAAGTCGATGAATTGACCAAAAAAATTTGAAGAAATGCAGGATAAATTAGACATAATATGTTCTAATCATAATATTCGCATTGATTAGATAAGTATTCATCTTGATATATTAGACACTTATGACATATTGTTCATATTAATTACTATATTAATTCTTGTTATATATTATTGATCATTCGCAAATCCATGATGTACTCAACAAATTGATAAATGACTAAATAAAAATTAAATATATAATATTAAATACTTATTAAATAAATCGATTTAATATTTTCCCAATAATTAATTATTCAATTAGAATAATTATTCCATTAAGTTTTTATTTTAATGGAATATAATTCTCACTATTCTTAATAATTTATTTAATTATATGTCATTTAAATTTAAATATATAAAATTTATAATTTATTAAATTAAAATTATTTCAATATATTTAAAAATAAATTTAAATAAATTATCATCTGCGACGTTTGTCAGCAAACATCGCAGCTTGTAATGCTTTCTACGACGTCTAAAAGACGTCGCAGATTTCCAGACTTTCTACGTCGTCTAGAAGACGTCGAAGAACGTCAGCCTATCAATGACGTCTATAAGACGTCGCAGCTTTCCAAACTTTCTACGTCATCTACAAGACGTCAAAGAATGTCAGCATATCTATGACGTCTAGAAGACGTCGAAGATTGTCATGCTTTCTACGACGTCTAGTACACGTCGTAGAAAGGCGTGTTGTTTCCACGACGTTTACGTCAAACGTCGCTCATTCGCTTAAGCTTTGTCGACGTTTCCCTAAACGTCGGAAAAAAAACCCAGGCTTCTTCGACGTTTTCTACAAAACGTCAATAAAAACGTTTGCTTACTCCCCGACGTTTTTCAAACATTTGCGACGTTTATAAAACGTCGCAAATTGGGTATTTTCCTTGTAGTGGCTTTTTAGGACGAAGGCAATCGAGTAGGTAACATTTTAGTTGTAAACTATTATGAATGTAAAACACAAAATGATAAGAACAGTTCAAAAAAATCGCAGCACCACAACCAGTTAACAACACAATTTAAAACCTTATGAGATAGAAGGCAGGTTTCTGCAAAAACTAACCAGCTAGCTAGATAGACCTTGCCTTGAATAAATTCCACCAGGGGAGCCAATGAAAGATCATTTTGGTCACGGACAAAGTATTTAGCTAAAGGTGTAAGGCTGTAGAACCTCTTCTGGCCATCTACACTGGTGCAACCAAGCACTTGGTGACTAGCCAGAAGCCTCAGAATACGGTCTAGCATCAAGGGTGCATCAGGGTTTTGCGTGGAAATCTTGACTGCAATGTCTGAAGCAGAGAGCTTAGCGTCAGAACCCTCTCGAGCTATAATCTCGAAAACGCCAAGCTCGATTGCTGCTTTTAATGTCATAGGTAGTACAGATCCAAGTGCAATTTGCATAGCATATCCAATGATCTGGCCTTTCCCATCCCCGACTTAGTTCAGGTGAGCTTCGTCTGGAGTAGAGTTCATGTTGCTTTGAGTTCTGAAAACAATGTCGGTGGATAGGATATAAGTAGAATGAAAAGATGATGTCAGAAGCGTCCATTTTAAAGAAAAGGGGTATGGACGTGAACCAAATCGGGCACTATCGACCAATTATATGCTTAGATGCCAAATCGGCAATCAATTTTATGCTTGAGTAGATATAATAATAAAAAATTGTATCATTATTTTGGTTGACCACCTAAGAAATATATATATATATATATATATATATATATATATATATATGTATATATAAAAGGAGTAGTTAGAGTTTGTGAAGAAACTCTGAGTGGATTTCAAATGCATACAATCATGTTTATTTTTCCACAAATGTTCAATATTTATTTTTCCTTGAATAATGAATATTAAAATTTTATGTTGGACAAAATAAAACGGACCGACATTATTGGTCCCATTAAGCATATAAATACAAAGGATGAATGGATAGATGGTCACGAAATTTCATCTCACCGTCCATTTTATCATTGGCTGCTATCATCTTATTTTGTCACGGCTGTGACAATATTCATGAATTATTATATCATTATTAATTAAGGTATTATTCATTATTAAATATTTTTATTTATGCTATTACTGATTAAAATTATTACATGTTTTATTAATTCTTATTATTGATTAATTATTAATATTATTAACTATAAACTATTGCATGCATGGTTGTCACAACCGTGCATGTTATTATTATTACTAAATATTATTAATTAATTTTGATTAATTGTTTTTATTAATTATGGTATTATTCATTATTAAATATTATTAATTATTTTTACATATTTTATTATTAATAATAAATTATTACATGTTTTATTAATTATTATTATTATTAATTAGTAATTATTTGTTAATTATTAAATTATTAATTATTATTAACTGTATGCTACTGCATGCACGTTTGTGACAAAATGTTATTATTATTTATTAAATAATATTATTTAATTATTATACATGTTATTATTAAATATTAAATATTATTATTTAAGTATTAAGTCTATGCTAACGAGCATGTTATTATCATTTAAAATTATATTTGATTAATAATGATTTGATCATTAATTATGATATTATTCGTTATTAAATATTATTATTTATTTTATTTGTTATTATTAATTATAAATTATTAAATGTTTCTATTAATTCTTATTATTAATTAATTGTTAAACATGTTATTATTAATTATTATTATTATTAATTGTGCATGTTATTATTATTTATTAAATATTTTAATTAATTATTGAGTAATTATTATTTGATTATTAATTATGGTATTATTCATTATTAAATATTATTAATTAATTTTATTTATTTTATTGTTAATAATAAATTATTACATGTTTTATTAATTCTTATTATTAATTAATTGTTTATTATTATTATTATTATTATTATTTATAATTGTTATTAATTTTTATTAATTTTTATAATTGTTTATTAATTTTTATTAATTCTTATTGTTAATTAATTGTTAAATATGTAATTATTAATTATTATTATTAGCCATGCATGTTATTATTATTTATTAAATATTTTAATTAATTATGATATTATTCATTATTAAATATTATTAAATATTTTATTTATGTTATTATTAATTACAAATTATTACATGTTATTATTAATTAATTGTTAATTATGTAATTATTTATTATTATTATTATTAACTATATATTTGTCACAATCGTGCATGTTATTATTATTGATTAAATATTATTTTATTATTTTACATTTGATTATTAGTTATAAAATATTATTATTTAATTATTAAATCTTTGCTCATGGGTGTGACATGTTAAACCACATCCATGAGCACGATATTATTTGGCAAAGGGAATCATTTAATTATTATTATTGATTAATTTTATTTGGTTATTAATTATTATATTATTCATTATTAAATATTATTAAATATTTTATTTATGTTACTATTAATTATAAATTATTACATGTTTTATTAATTCTTATTATAACAACCTAAAAATAATTAATAACAACATAAAATAATTATTAATAATTAATAATATCATAATTAATAATTAAATAATAATTAATCAGCAATAATTATTAAATGTTTCCTTTTTTTTTGGTGTAAACCATCCGATATTCGACGCCACATGGACAACCAACTAATCCGGATTCGAGCCAGGTGGGACCCTTGCGAGCGACAAAGCTCTCCCTCACAAGTGCAGCTCCATGCCCAAGACTCGAAATCAAGACCTTGGTTAAGGGAGGAGGAGTCCTAGCCACTCTACCACAGCACTCGCGGGTTTCCTTTGCCATATAATACCATGCTCACGGGTGTGACTTAACCCGTGAGCAAAGATTTAATAATTAAATAATAATGTTTTGTAATTAATAATAACATGCATAATAATCAAATAATAATTATTTAATAATATTTAATAAATAATAATGGCATGCACGATTGTGACTAGTATACAGTTAATAATAATAATAATAATAATAATAATAATAATAATTAATAGAAATTAATAAAAAAATTGTAATAATTTATAATTATTAATACCATAATTAAAAATAATTAATAATATTTAATAATGAATAATACCATAATTAATTAAAAATATTAAATAAATAATAGTAACATTCTCGGTTGATAATTTGATAATAATGAGAGCCATGTTTCCTTTTCCAGCTAGTGATTGGAGAGTTACCAAGAGGTTGCAGCTGGTGCATACGGATGTTTGTGGACCTATAGATACACCATCAGCTGGAGGGAATAGGTATTATATAGAATTCGTTGATGATGTGTCTAGATATTCATGGATTTATTTCATGAAGAGTAAATATCAAGTGTTTGGTTTCTTTAAAGTGTGGAGAGCAGAAGTTGAGAGCTAATGTGGAAAGAAGGTGAGATGTTTAAGAAATGACAAAGGAGGAGAGTACATTTCAAATAAAATGAAGAATTACTTTGAAAAGGAAGGAATTTTTTGTCAATTTTCAGTATCATACTCACCACAGCAGAGTGGAGTTTTTGAGAGGAAGAATAGAACCATAGTGGAGATGGCAAAGTCAGTGATATTTGGAATGAAAGTCCTAAAAGATTTTGGTCATAAGCTTGTTTCATTGCAGTCTACTTACAGAATAGAATGAAGACTAGAGCACTGAAGGAGAAAACACCTTTCAAAGTCTAGTTTAGTGTTAAGCCAAAAGTGTAGCATTTGAGAGTGTTTGCATGTATAGCTTACATGCATGTTCCTGATGCTAAGAGGAAAAAGCTAGATGAGAAAGCAATTATAGGAGTTATGATGGGATATAGTGTAGAATCTAAAGGGTACAAAATCTATACTCCAGAAACATCAAAGCTCAAAATGCAAACATGGCGATCATATGTATTAATAAACTAAACAGTTAACGAATAATAATTAAGTTATAAATAAACTAATTCATTATATTTTTATTATTACTAATTATACATCATAATAAATAAATATAATTCAGAGAGAAATAAGGACAAAATAATAAAACGAATGTTGAGTCAAAAACAAAATTGAACGTTGAGTCAAAAACAAAAATAAAAAATAAGAAGTCACGCTTATGACCAATAAGTCATAAGTGTGACGTCCATAAGATAGAAACATCAGAAAAGAAAAAATTAAGGTAGCCGTTGGATAAAATGGACGGCGGGATGGAATCCCATGCTCGTCCTTAGTATTATATACTTAATACTTAACGAAAATACCATGCTCGGTTGTGACACTTGAAGTCACAATTGTGTATGAGAGTCACGCCTACGACTATTAAGTCACAGGCATGATTTCGTTTTGTTTGAAATAGAGTTTAAGTAATTATTTAAAACATGTAACTTGTAAATATAAATAATCATTTCGCATATAACAATTAATAATAATTAACAACTAACAATGCAAGGTCACGACTAACACATATACTAAATATTAATATTTACTAATTAATAAATTAATTATATTTTCAAACATCAATTAATTAATTATATATTAATTATTAATTATAAATGAATAAATTATTTTATAAATAAATTATGTTATGTGTTATATTTTAATTATTATCAAATTGTGGTCACATTCTGCCTCGATAGGCCTAGAAAACTGTTCTAAGATTGACGAGACCTCACTAGTTTCCAACTTGCCTAAAAATTTAATAGATAATCAAAACTCAAAGGGGTTGGAAGGGAAGACTCAAATCAAAGAATATGAGTAAGATTAAACAATTAGAAACCGAGCACTAGTTCGGAATAATCTATCCATAAACCTTCTAAAGGTAAATCCAATTAGGTTCCAAGGAATTTTCAATTTCCTAAAAGTGAGGCCAAATCAAAACCTTTAAAGATCAAAATTTCTTAATGAGATTATCCTTTTTTAAGCTCTCATTTGCAAAAAAATTGATTTCGAAATTTAACTTTGCAAGAAAAATGACTACATAAAGGTTTGTCAAAAATATATATGAAAAGGTCATATTTGAAGTAGGTGCATAAAAATATGCACAGTTAAGGACAAAAAGAATGTTAGCAGTCTGTCGCTGTTTAGGGTGATGAATGGTCATGCATAATGTCTAGAACTTCAGTATAAACCTATGGTGTTATCATGCATGTATTTTCACTCACAAATTGTTGACAATTGTGATGTATGTTTTTTATCTACTTCTTTAGCTATAGGCTAGAGTTCGCCTTCTTCATTTGCAATGTTTACCCCTGATATCTTTATTGATATAGGGGTGGTAGATGGTGTAGCAGTAAGTACAAAAGGTGATGCCTCAATTTGCTTTGTAGTAGCTAGAGGTACAACACCTGATTTTGTAGTAGCTACAGCATGTGATACTTCAATTGGAAGGTAACATAACTTTGGCCACATCATATCTTGTTTTCTCTTTGGTGGCATATTTTTAACCTAAAATTTGCGAGCTCCTCTTTAGATCTCTCTCCCTTCTCATCCTCTCCAATAAAAATTTTAACATATTCATTATTTGGATTGTTCAAAAGTTCATTCTTGTCATATGTAACACATGCATTTATTTCATAAACATCTTCTTTAAACTCTTCACTTTCAATTTCCCTATTTTCTCCTTTTCCATATAATTTGAAATCACATATAGGTTTTACTTTAGAAACGGCCAACCAATCTAACTTATCTCATTGTAAGCTGGGAAAAGGGAAATAATACACCTAAATTGCTTGCATCACCAACATAAAAGGTTCAAATTGTCTAAATCTTCTTCACTAGTTGATTTCAACTAGATTGTTTGGCTGTGCACATTTGTACCAACATTAGGAGTAGGATCAAACTAGTCACACTTAAATATCACACTCCACTTTATTGGCAATATAGGGTACTCAATTTCAAGTATCTCAATAATTTTACTATAGTAATTTATCAATTCTCCTTGTATACAAACCCCACTATTTATTATTGCCATGCTATGACCATGATATTTTGTATTAAATGTATGTCCATTAACGAAATACATTAGATATGATTTAATAGTTCGCAAAGATCCTTTCAAAAGACCACATATAAACTTGTTCTCTATTGGATTTTTTAAAGTGTAAAAAAATTATCATATTAAATAATATAATGTCATTTGAACACTTTGATTTGGTAATTCAACTATAGAGGAAAGTGCCTTTTAACTTCTTTATTGATATCATCCTGTGTTTTTTTTTAGAATTAGCTCGCATAACCATTCCTCGTATAACATAAAGGCATTATTATGTATTTTAGTTTTGAACAACACTAACTTCTAAAACCCAAATAAAAAATTTGAAAATCAACTTCAACTTATTACACGAAACATTGAACCTCTTAACAGTTCAATAAAATATAACCATGGGCAACCTCTATTTCTTTCTCTATTAACATTCTTCTTGTTAACCGTGCATATGGTCCAGGAAATGTTAAAATGGATAAGCTACCATCAACATCACTCATTCCTCCCCCATCATCATTATGAGGAACTTTTCTTTCTTTTGTGTGTACATGCGACTCAAAATAATGTGAACAAAATATACTTGCTTCCTCCACTAAATAGGCATTACCTATCAAACCTTCAACTCTAGCCTTGTTTTTGACATTTTCTTCCAGTGATGCAAATACCTACATTAGAAATAGTTATTGATAAAGAATTATGTGATTAAAACATGCTATAACTCCAATTTATAAATTTATTATAATTACCTCTCAAACGGATACATCCATCGACATTAAACTGGATCAACAAGTTTAGCCTCGTGCGGTAAATGCATGGGTAGATACTCTATATAATCAAAGAAGCTTGGAGGGAAAATCCCTTCTACTTTGCATAAGATGACTAGAATTTCCTTTTCTAGTTTTTTCATTTCAACCAATTTTATTTCAAATGATGTTAAGTTTTTGAAAAAAACTTAATTTTATTTGGTAGTAACTCCCGAAATGCAATTGGAATTAACCTTTGCATAAAAACATAACAATCATGACATTTCAACCCAAATAATTTGTACTTCCTCATGTCCACACGCCTTGCCAAATTGGAAATATTTCCATTAGGAAACTTTATACTTTTCAACCATTCACACAATTTTTTTTTTTTTTTGTCCATAGTATAACATGCTTTTGGATATTTACTGAGACTAAGATCTTTATCTAACTCATTCCTTCTACAAAAATCTTTAAATCAACTCGTGATTTTACATTGTCCTTCCTCCTTGCTTCAATGTTCATTATAGTATTGAACAAATTGTCAAAAATATTTTTTTCTCAATATGCATCACATATAAATTATGACATATCAAAGTAGTTTTCCAATATAGCGAATCCTAAAAGATGCTTCGTTTTATCCAACCAAAGTTTTTACTAATGCTTATATTAACTTCATTAGCTTTAAGTTATGTAACTTTTAGCAACCATAATTTATTAATCTTTTACAATATCTCTTCATCAGCTTTGTGTGGGTCAAGAGGTGTTTATACCATCCTATTCTTAATGAATTTTTGTTTATTGCATCTAATTGGATGATCTAGAGGAAGAATTTTTTGGTGGTTGTCAAACCAAGATGTTTTAGCCCCTTTTGGAAGATAAAACACATGAAAATCATTGCCACAATAAGGACAAGCCAATTTTCATACTATGCTCCATCCAGACAACATAACACATGCTAGAAAATTACTAATAGTCCAAATCAAAGTTGCTCTCAACATGAAACTTTGTTTAAAAGACACATTATATGTCTCCACACCATATTCTCAAAGATGATGCAATTCAAATACCAATGGTTATAAGAATACAACAATTTTATGCTTTGGATTTCTAGGCCCTGGCACAATCACTATCAAGAAACACCACAACCAAAACATAGAATTCACAACATTTTTTTGTTAAGTCCTTTGGTGAAGTTTGTTCAAATGTCACAAAAAGAGCCAATATTCCATGACATTTTATGAAAACATCGCAGATTTGTGAAGCATTTCGTGACTTTTTTCAATACAATGTTGCAAAATAGTGAGCGAAATATTTTGTTGAATAAAACATTGCAAAAAGCTTGGTTTTTAAAACTCCCCCATTCCCCTCCTCCCTGTTGGACCCCAAATTTTTGTTTTCTTGAAGTTATTAAGTATGAAATTTTTTGAATTATGATTTATGGTATAGTTTGATTTTATTGAGAATATTTATGAAAAATTTGGATTTAATTGAGTTTAGTATGGAATAATATGTGTTTATGGAATAAGTGTTAGGAAGAGTAAAAGTGGTTATGAAGGGGTAAATATGGTTAAGGGCATTTTGGTCAAGTATTTGAGTTAGGATGACTTTAGCCTAAGTAAGGAGGGGCATTTGAGTCTTTGGCTTATTATGTAGGTTAAAGAAATTAGAGTAAGGAAATAAAGAAGAGAAATAGAAAGGAAGAGAAACCGAAGAAGAGAGTCGGCGACAGTGAGAGGAAGAAGAGAGGAAGAAAAGAGGGAAAGCTTTGTTTGTAGATCTTCGACGGATTTCAAGTGTTCTTACGGTAAGAATCACTCTTCTATACTTGTTTGTGTTGGATTGAATCTTTGATTTGCTGGAAATGAGTAGAAATCGGTGAAGTTAGGGTTTGAGGTGAACTTTGGTAGATTTGTTGTTTTGGTTGTGTTAGATAAGTGTAGAAATGGAGTAGGATGCATTATGTAGAGTTTAAGAGTGTTAAATGAACAGAAGGAATAGATTGGATCTACAGAAATCTGGAAAATCTGGGTTCGGATGAGTTTCTGCGACTCACACGCCGCGGCATGTTCATGAGCAAGCGCGCGCGCAAGAAAACTACTGCGCCTTGTGGCAGTGAGTATCGGCAAGGGAGATCGGGTGTGAAGAGACAGCGCCACATGACACACGAGGAGTCTCGCCATGGCGAGACGACTTTGTCATGACGAGCACTGCTGCTCACCATGCGAAATTTCCACTGTTTTGGCAAAAATGGTTTTAACCTTATATCTTTTTCTACAGAGGTCCTTTTGGGGTGATTTTAGAGGCATTGTGAGCTAGAGAGATAGGTCTACAAGTTAGATGAAGTGATGAAGTGATGAATTGGTTTCTAAGGATATGGAATTCTAGATAGAAGTTAAGAATGGAACTTTTGACTTAGCATGAATTATTAAATGAGATTGTGGTTCTTATTTTAGGAGAACAAGAGAGGCAAGAGGATCAAGAGGCACAAGAGGAAATTCAATCCTAGGCAAGAACAAGCAGGATATCAGGTGGGTTCATGTTTATAATAAAGTATATAAGTGCTCATTGTTTAGTTCAAATCAAGCAAGATCTTATACATTCACATCACATCATTCATGATCGCATTGCATACTATCATGATTGATCATATTCTGCATTGTGTTATGCATTCATGATTATTATCAAGATTTTTACAAAGGAGTGTTCTCCTTTCACGAATACAAGTGCATGAATTCAAGCTTTATGAAATATGCATGACAAGCAAGTTTACAAGCAAGTTTACAAGAAAGATTACAAGCAAGTGCAGTTGGCAAACCGGTTTACAAGAATCTGAATTATGCATGCTTATGTGGGTTTGCGGTGTCCCTCACGATAGTCAAGTGCACATTGACTCAGAAAGGCTTCTCCCGCCTGCCCGACTGTGGCACAGGGTTTCTCAGATAGATTCCCTCACGAAACTACGTCTACACATCAACATTTCGATGGCTATGTGTAGTACGTCACGAACCCGGGACACCCAAACCATCATGTTATGTGTTATGATTTGTTATGTGACATGCATCATGATTTGTACAAGAATCAAGTATTTTACAAGAAATGACTCATACATGCTCAAGTATTATGATTTCAACTAGTATTACGGCAATGAGATATTTTGAATATTATTTTTGCTTATTACGATATTATAAATATGTTTCCACGAGTGTTATAGCTCACCCCCTCTAATCTCCCCCATACAGGTGATGAGCCAGAGATCGAGTGAGTGAGTCACGAGTACGGCAGCACTCCAGTTATATTTTGTCATGTTTATTTTCAAGACTTTAGTTTCATTTCAAGTATCATTGGTTCAAGAGTGTTTTATGCTTTTGGCTCTTGAACTCAAAGTTGTAGTTTGATTAAACTTTTCTATGGAGCATGAATTGTGAATATGCTTAAAAGCATGAAAGTTTCTCGATGGGTCCATTGAACTTCCGATGGCCACTTTTCTCAATTATTTAATTTACATGTTTCGTTTTATATACTTCAATTATGCATGAAAGCGGGTTTCAAGTGTACCTTCCAACAGGCCCACTACTCTTCCGCGAGTCTTTCTTTTGAAATGTATTAGATGTATTATGATCACGTTTTCCCCGCCACGCTCTCACACGTCAGACGTTGGGCTCCGGCAGCGGGGTCCAACATTGTTTGGTATCAGAGTGCCTAGGTTTTTGGATTTAGGGCTTCATGACATGGTTTTCAAGAAATAACTCGCATTGTTTTACCCTTGCGTTGGTTTACACGATTTGAACCATTTTTGCATACTTTGAAAAGTGTCTTACATGAACTAAAGTTTTCAATGGTTTTCTATTCAAGGAGTGATCATGCCACCTCGAAGGAGAACTCGTGGAGCTACGACTCGATTTCAATCTCGTCAGGGGAGTACGGATGAGTCCCATATTCCTCAGGATGCCGGGACACAGTCTGTTTCGATCCCAGAGGCACCTAGTTTGCAGCAAGAAGTGCCTCCTCCGCCTCCTCCTCAGATGCCTCAGGGAACACCCATGGATCCGGGTTTCTTCCAAGCCTTTGCACAGGTTTTTACGTATGCTATGGGACAGAGATCGCAGATGTCGATGCAGGCTCCGGTAGACAGGAGTGGATAGTATGACAAGCTCCGAAAGTTTGGAGCTGTGGATTTCAGTGGGACGACGAATCCCGAAGAGGCTGAAGCCTGGTTGAAGAGGACCGAGAGGGTTCTAGTGCAGATGAGATGTTCAGATGAGGACAAGCTGGATTATGCAGTCAGTTTGTTGCAAGGAGATGCACTGCATTGGTGGGAGTCAGTGCCCCACAGTCAGGTGGTTCCTTCAGTGCTGACATGGAGGGATTTTGTCGAGGTATTCAGGAAGAAGTATCTCATCCGGGTTTTATATGCGGGAGAAAGCTAGAGTTTCGAATCGATGCGAGAGATATGAGTGTGGCGAGTATGAGTGAAGTTCACAGCTTTCGGTATCAGCAAACATTGTGGCAACAGAGGAAGACAAGTGCTGCAAGTTTGAAGGAGGTCTTCACTGGGGATCGGGAGAAAGTCCCGATTCACAATTTCTGTGACTACCAAAGAAGTTAGTGGATCTTTGCTCTCCAGCCGAGAAGTGGAGAATATCAGGAATGAGGCAAATAAGAAGAGGAAGAACAGGGAGCAGAGTTTCAGGAAGGGTACCAGTTCTCCATTGCCTGAGAGGAGCACGAGGAGCTTTCACAGTCATAGTGAAGTAGGTAGCAGTGGGGCCACCAGAACAAGCGGTGAGGTCATGTCGAGGCAAGCCTCTAATGTAGGGGGGTAGTAGAATGGAAGGAGCGGGTTCACTTACCCCATATGTGACCCGTGTGGGAAGCACCACCAAGGAGAGTGCCTCAGGTCTCTTGGCGTTTGCTACAGATGCGGATTGAAGGGACATATAGCCAAGCATTGTCCACAGGCACCGAGATCGAGAGGGTCTCGATTTGAGCTCCTAGGCATGCGAGGCAGTGGGAACCAGCCGATGGCGAGGTAGGCAGCTCTGGGACGGTAAGGAAGACTATTCCTCCAGGAAGGCTTAGGGGTCAGGCGCCGGCAAGAGTGTTCGCCATGACCAGGGAGGAAGCCGCAGCCGCACCTGAGGTTGTCACGGGTATGGCTCAGTTATTTGATTTAGCAGTGTTTGTGTTGATTGATTCTGGTTCCACGCACTCTTTTGTTTCTGCTAGCATAACATTGCATGGTGTGAGTTCTGTGCCTTTGGATAGGCCTTTGGTTGTTGGTACTCCACTAGGGAGGAATGTGGTGATCAGTCAGGTGTATGAGCAGTGTGAGCTGTTTATAGATGGTGCTAGACTGATAGTGGATTTACTACCACTAGACCTTAGAGGGTTAGATGTTATCCTGGGGATGGATACCATGGAGAAGTATCTGGCTAAGCTGGATTGTGGTCAGAAAGAGGTAGAGTTCGATCTGGGTAACGGTGAGAGGGTGATCTTGGAGGAGCAGGAAGACACCATCACTAAGGCGATTTCACCATGTTGGTGAAAGGATGATGGGCGGTATGTGAAGCTTTCTTGGCGCATGTTGTAGATGCCGATGTGCATGCGGGGAAGTTAGATGATTTTCGGTTGTGAGGAGTTTTGGATGTCTTTCGGATGAGTTACGGGTTTGCGCGGTGAGGGAAATCAAGTTTGCCATTGACTTGATTCCGGAACGCGCTATTCTATCCCGCTACGGGATGGCTCCAGCGGAGTTAAGGGAGCTTAAGGAACAGTTGGAGGAACTGTTAGAGAAGGGGTATGTCAGGCCTAGTTCGTCTCCTTGGGGAGCGCCAGTTCTGTTTGTTAAGAAGAAGGATGGATCATGGTGTATGTGCATTGATTATCGGAGACTTAATAAGGTGACAATTAAGAACAAGTATCCGTTGCCACGGATAGATGATCTGTTTGATCAGCTGCAGGGAGTTAGAGTTTTCTCCAAGATAGATCTCAGGTCAGGCTATCATCAGCTCAGGATCAAGGAGTCTGATGTTAGCAAGACAACATTCAGGACCCGATATGGGCACTATGAGTTTTTGGTTATGCCATTCGGCTTGACCAATGCTCCAGCTGCTTTCATGGATCTCATGAATAGGGTGTTCAGGAAGTTTCTGGATCAGTTCGTCATAGTGTTTATAGATGACATTCTGGTGTATTCTAAGAGTGAGGAAGAGCATGAGAAGCATCTCAGGATTGTGTTGCAGACTCTTAGGGAGAGAGAGCTTTATGCCAAGTTCAGCAAGTGTGAGTTCTGGCTTCATGAGGTGACATTCCTTGGACATGTGGTTTCGCAGGATGGTGTACATGTTGATCCAAGGAAAGTTGAAGCAGTAGTGAATTGGCATGCACCTAAGGCAATGATGAGGTAAGGAGTTTTCTCGATGCGGCGAGTTACTACAGGAGGTTTGTAGAAGGATTCTCCATGATAGCTGCTCCTATGACCAAGCTATTAAGGAAGAATCGAAGTTTATCTGGGTGATGAGTGCGGAAGAGCTTTGAGGAGCTCAAGCACCGGTTGACTAGTGCTCGGTGTTGATTTTGCCTTGGTGATGAGGGCTATCTGATGTTCAGTGATGGCTCGAGGAAAGGTCTAGGTTGTGTATTGATGCAGGAGACAGAGTGATAGCATATGCTTGAAAGCGGCTGCAAAGCGGTATGAGTTAAATTATCCGACTCATGACTTGGAGTTAGCGGTGATTTTTGCCACGAAGATTTGGAGGCATTATCTTTATGGAGTTCGGACGTGGTCTTCTGATCATAAGAGCCTTAAGTACTTCTTGAGCCAAAAGGAGTTGAATTTGAGGCGAGAAGATGGATTGAGTTGCTCGAGGACTATGATTTGTTGATTGAGTACCACCGAGGCAAGGCGAATGTAATAGCAGATGCTTTGAGCGAAAGTCCTCTATTGCTCATGTTCGACGGTTTACCTTCCTTTATTGGAAGAGATGGCCAAGCTTAGGATAAGCTTGGGCGGGAAGAACAGATTGCCTCCTAGCTACTTTCGAGTTCTACTATACTCGAGGAGAAGGTTAGGGAGTTGCAGGCTCGGGATGCGAGTTGAGCAAGCTTAGGCGGAAATTGAGAATGGTAAGGTTTACGAGGTAGTAGTGAAAGAGGATGGACTCGGGGACGATGGGGGACGGACTTTGTATTCGAATGACGAGGAAGTTAAGGATGAGATTTTGGATGAGGCACACAATCGCCTTATGCCATGCACCAGTAGCACCGGGATGTATAGAGATTTGAGAGAGCATTTACGGTGGAAGGGCATGAAGAGGATGTAGCGAGTATGTCGATAAGTGTCTCGTGTGTCGTGGTCAAATTTGAACGCCAGCGCCACCAGGCAAGTTAAGGCCGTTGTCCATTCCTGAGTGGAAGTGGCAAAGAGTAACCATGGATTTTCTGATGGGTTTGCCTAAGACCAGTAGGAAACATGATGCCATATGGGTTATAGTGGATCGGTTGACGAAGTCAGCCCATTTTCTGGCGATCAGGCAGACTGATTCATTGCATGTGCTAGCCAGGAAGTACATTGATGAGATAGTTAGATTGCATGGGATTCCAGATTCCATAGTGTCTGACAGGGATCCTAGGTTCACTTCTCGATTTTGGGGAAGCTTGCAGGAAGCTTTAGGGACAAAGCTGCATTTTGGTACGGCATTTCACCCTCAAATGGATGGTCAATCTGAAAGGACCATTCGGACACTTGAGGGAATGCTCAGGGCATGTGTTATGGATTTCAAGGGAGCATGGGATGAGCATTTGCCTTTGGTCGAGTTTGCCTACAATAACTCGTACCATTCTAGTATTCAGATGGCTCCATATGAGGCTTTATATGGAAGGAGGTGCAGGACTCCGATATGTTGGGATGAAGAAGGAGAGAGGAAACTAGTGGGACCAGAGTTGATTCAGATGACTGTGGATAAAGTCAATCTAGTCAAGCAGCGGCTTAAGGCAGCCCAGGACAGGATGAAGAGTTACACTGATGCTCATCGGAAGGAGATGGAATATGAAGTGGGTGAGAAAGTGTTTCTCAAGACATCTCCTTGGAAGGGAGTTATGAGGTTTGGTAAGAAAGGCAAGTTGAGTCCAAGATATGTAGGTCCTTATGAGATCCTTGAGAGGATCGGACCTCTAGCTTACAGATTGGCGTTACCGCCAGAGTTGTCTCAGATTCTTGTTGTCTTTCACGTTTCCATGCTGAGAAGGTACAGATCAGATCCTTCTCATGTCATTCAGGTTTCAAACATTCAGTTGAGAGACGACTTAAGTTATGAGGAGATTCCAGTAGCAATCTTGGACACCAAGGATAAAGTCCTTAGAAACAAGACAGTTCAGCTAGTTAAGGTTCTGTGGAGGAACCATGCAGTAGAAGAAGCCACATGGGAGCCTTTGGATGCCATGAAAGAGAAATATCCAAGTCTTTTCGATGATTCAGGTAAATTTCGAGGACGAAATTTCTTTTAAGAGGGGGAGAAATGTTGGACCCCAAAATTTTGTTTTCTTGAAGTTATTAAGTATGAAATTTTTTGAATTATGATTTATGGTATAGTTTGATTTTATTGAGAATATTTATGAAAAATTTGGATTTAATTGAGTTTAGTATGGAATAATATGTGTTTATGGAATAAGTGTTAGGAAGAGTAAAAATGGTTATGAAAGGGTAAATATGGTTAAGGGCATTTTGGTCAAGTATTTGAGTTAGGATGACTTTAGCCTAAGTAAGGAGGGGCATTTGAGTCTTTGGCTTATTATGTAGGTTAAAGAAATTAAAGTAAGGAAATAAAGAAGAGAAATAGAAAGGAAGAGAAACCGAAGAAGAGAGTTGGCGACAGTGAGAGGAAGAAGAGAGGAAGAAAAGAGGGAAAGCTTTGTTTGTAGATCTTCGACGGATTTCAAGTGTTCTTACGGTAAGAATCAGTCTTCTATACTTGTTTATGTTGGATTGAATCTTTGATTTGCTGGAAATGAGTAGAAATCGGTGAAGTTAGGGTTTGAGGTGAACTTTGGTAGATTTGTTGTTTTGGTTGTGTTTTTGTGGTTGTTGTTGTGTTAGATAAGTGTAGAAATGGAGTAGGATGCATTATGTAGAGTTTAAGAGTGTTAAATGAACAGAAGGAATAGATTGGATCTGCAGAAATCTGGAAAATCTGGGTTCGGATGAGTTTCTGCGACTCACACACCGCAGCATGTTCATGAGCAAGCCGCGGCGTGCAAGGAAGGCTACACTTGCCTTGGCATCTTGTGAGCCATGGCAGTGAGTATCTTGACAAGGGAGCGGCCTTGTGAAGAGACAGCGTGACACGCCTGACATGCAGGAGTCTAGCCATGGCGAGCGATTTTTGCATGGCAGCACGCGCCACCATGTGAAATTTCCAATTGTTTTGGCAAAAATGGTTTTAACCTTATATCTTTTTCTACAGAGGTCCTTTTGGGGTGATTTTAGAGGCATTGTGAGCTAGAGAGATAGGTCTACAAGTTAGATGAAGTGATGAAGTGATGAATTGGTTTCTAAGGATATGGAATTCTAGATAGAAGTTAAGAATGGAACTTTTGACTTAGCATGAATTATTAAATGAGATTGTGGTTCTTATTTTAGGAGAACAAGAGAGGCAAGAGGATCAAGAGGCACAAGAGGAAATTCAATCCTAGGCAAGAACAAGCAGGATATCAGGTGGGTTCATGTTTATAATAAAGTATATAAGTGCTCATTGTTTAGTTCAAATCAAGCAAGATCTTATACATTCACATCACATCATTCACGATCGCATTGCATACTATCATTCACGATCGCATTGCATACTATCATGAGATGAGAGTTTTGGTTTTAATTTTACTAATTAATCAGACATGATATTAATAAGTCATATGGCAATCATATATTTAATAGGTCTATTGACATGGTGAGTCTTATTAAAATCATTCACTGTTGAAGTAGTCTTTAGGCTATATTTATAAGAAAGTAACAATTAGAATGTTTTATCGCTACTTTTAAAAGTTATACATTCTCCATTAACATATGCATGTCTAACACAAAAATAGGCGTGTCCATTAACTTAATGGTTACTATACCGAGCAATATCTATTCAAAATATTTTAAACATTCAATTACAAAAGTTTAGTTCTAATTTATCATGCTTTATGACAGATACTATTTCCAAGTGTGAGGAGGAGATAGTTGGAGGAGCCATTGGAAAACAAAAACCAAGTATACTAATTTATAAGTATCAAGTTGTTGGATTGTTAATTGGTTTGTTTGCATTTATACTATAGCTATTGAATTTGCTCTATAAAATGCCATATTTTTCTCTATGCAATTCCACTAAAGTAAGGATCCTACATTCATACATAAATAGAGAAATGAAATGCCATATTTTGCATAATTTGTTTTATGACTTTCTTTATTACTTTCTCCCTAGTTCTCTATATAGTTTACCAAATAATAATTTAAATGATACATATTAGTATGTGTAGAGCAAAGCTAATATTTCTATGGATGTCTTAGTTTTGATTATGTATTTATCAAAATCTTCCTTCTTTTAATTTTTTTTAAGTTATTAAACAATAGTTTAGGCCTCTCTTTATCTACGACTCTCATAGCTAGTTAGATTTCTTAGAAACTAACCTAATATTTTGGGGACATCAATTAGTACCCCACTGCCAATCATAAATGTCAAGCTACTTTTGGGCACATCAATTAGTACCCCATTAACGGTCTCCTCAACATGATGGGAACCTTATTGTCATATTTTATGTCTATTATCAAAAAAATCATAGGAAAAATTAGTTTTCCTACTTTAACATTTGGGTATTCTACTACTTCAATTAGTTACCTAGTAAACCTTTCAAGTAAATAGAGTAGCACTATTGTTGGCTTAAGCTCTCATATTCTAAGCTTTTTAAAATGAGATAAAAGTAATACTTGTACCTAAATCACATAAGAAATTATGAATATTAGAAGCACTAAAATGGTATGGAATAATAAAATTGTCTAAATCATTTAAATTTAATGGTAGTTTATTTGCAATATTACACTACACTCCTCAATTAAAGGTATAGTACTATACTCCTCAAGTTTATTTTTATTTTTAGATGATTTCATTTAAACTTTTCATAGGACAATATTTACCACTGCTTTTGCAAATGGGAAGTTGATGTGTAACTTCTTGAACTATCTACAATTTTGTTGAAGTTATCCTTATCCTTCTTTTTTAACCTCTAAGGGTATTAAGTAGGTGGCACATAGGATTTAATGATAGGTTGAGGCATTGTTGTCGTACTATTCACCTAGTTTAACCTTTAAACTTCAATCCCCTTCTCCTTTTCCTTATAATTGTTTAATTTTTACAATTCCTTTTTTTTAGTGGCTACAACATGAAATGCTTAGTTACTCCTTAGTAAAATAGCTAACACCTCTCATTTAGGTTTACCTCTATGCTCCTAAGAAACTTGTCTTAACCTCTTTCACTTACTAAAATAACATACTGTTCTCATTCTTATATTGAATTAATAGGTATTTCTTGCTCTATAGATAAGAGTTAGATGAACAGTGTTAGGGTTTCTTGTGAATACTTTGATGAAGTGAGAATTTTTATGAATTTTGTGGTTGGAAAAAAGGGCAAAGAGTGTGACATTTCATGCCCTTGTGCACATTGCATGAATTGTTATATGGGGTCTCAGTGGAATGTTTTTGAACATTTAATGCAATTCGGCATGGAGCAATCATACACCCTCTGGGTTTTACATGGTGAATTGCTAGAATATAGATTTATCTCTAGGGAAGAAAGGCTTGACACTGCAAATGTAGACATAGGTGGGACGTTCAATGATATTAATGAAGGTGATGGTAATGAGGAGGATGATGGGAAGCAAGATTTTTTGATGATGTGGGTACTTTCTTAAATGATTGTCTAATTAATCAGGATAGAAGGAGTCTTCCTATAGGCATGGGAGATTCTATTATGGGTGCCTTTCATGAATTGTTAAGTAAAGCAACTGAAGAGTTATACCCGAGATGTACAAACTTTTCAAAGTTATCATTTTTAATAAAGATGCTTCATTTGAATGTATACAACAAGTGGAGCAATAAGTCATTTGACATGTTACTTGCTCTACTGAGGGATGCATTACCTAATTGTAAATCTTTGCCGAAGTCCTATTATGAAGCAAATCAATTTTTACGGAGCCTAGGCTTGGATTATGTGTCGATACATGCATGTAAGTATGATTGTTGCCTATTTTAGAAAGAGTATGGGGGCTTAGAAAGTTGTCCCCAGTGTGGAACATCAAGATGGAGAATTAATGGTGCCAGGGGTAAGAAGATACCACATAAAATATTTTAGTAATTTCCATTAACGTCCATATTACAATGATTATTCATGTCAAGTAAGACTGCTAAACAAATGACGTGGTATAATGATAGGCCTAAAGGTGACAGTAATACCATGGTTCATCCTTCTGATGGAGAAGCTTGGAAGAGCTTTGATAAGCTATGTCCTGAGTTTGCTAGAGAACCACGTAATGTTAGACTAGGCTTAGCAATAGACGGATTCAATCCACATAGCAATTTGTCACTTTCATATAGTGTGTGGCCAGTTGTTCTCTTAGCATACAATTTACCCCCTTGGATGTGTATGGATGAGTCATTCTTTACGCTATAGATGGTTATTCTAGGTCCGAAAGTGATTGGAAGAGACATTGATGTCTATATGAAACCACTAGTAGATGAGTTAAATGAGTTATATTAAGATGGTTTTGATGTTTCAAAAGGAGAAAATTTTCTGGGTAGAGCACAAAAGGCTATAAGGCATGCCCTTTTTGTAACAGGCACACTCCTTCTTGTAAGTTAAGAAGTAAGATTGGTTGTTTAGGCCATCGACATTTTCTTCCTTACGATCATCCATAGAGAAAAAACAAGAAGTTTGATGGCAAGAGTGATCATCGGCCTATACCTAACTTACCAGATGGAGATGATGTGGTGGAACAATTATGTCATGTGCAGAATATATGTTATGGAAAGCACCTGAGCAATAAGAGGAGAAGGAGATTGGAAGGAAAGTTTAATTGGAATAAAAAAAGCATTCTTTTTGATCTACCATATTGGAATAAGTTAAGAGTAAGGCATAACCTTGATGTCATACATATAGAAAAGAATATTTGTGACAATATCCTTGGTACTTTGATGAATGTTGAATGTAAAAACAAAGATACAGTCAAGGCTCGGCTTGATTTGGAAGGTATGAAAATTTGAAAAGAATTACACTTGATAAGAGCAGCTTATAGAACTATTGTGGGAAAACCTCCAACATACTATACAATGTCTTCCGATGAGAAGAAGAAGTTTTGTGAGTTTGCAAAGTTGGTGAAGTTTCCAGATGGTTATGCATCGAATATATCTAGATGTGTTAATGTTGATGAAAGGAAGATTACTGGACTTAAGTCTCATGATTGTCATATACTATTTCAAAGCATTCTTCCATTAGGCACGCGTGTCATCTTGAATAAATATGTGACAGGTGTTTTAATGGAGTTGGGGGACTTCTTTCACCGAATTTGAAGACGAAGTTTGAATAAGGATAACGTACAAAAGATGTGTCATGAGATTACTTTAATCTTATGCAAACTTGAAATGGTATACCCACTGACATTCTTTGACGTCATGGTACATTTGAGTATTCATTTGTCAAATGAAGCCTTACTTGGTGGACGAGTTGCGTATAAATGGATGTATTCAATTAAGAGGTATTATTTAAATTTATCCTATTACTCTTAAAAATTAACTAAATAGTGGCCTATCTAATTATGGTTAATCATTTGTTAATATTCCTAGGTACACTAAAGGGATTTGTTAAAAATAAAGCATATCCGGAAGGGTCAATTGCTAAAACGTATGTTGTTAAAGAGTGCATGACATTCTGTTCAATGTATCTAAAAGGAATTGAAACCAACTTCAACGTGTCAGAGCGAATCAATGATATGGTTGATGGTAGTGACATATCATTGTTCCTCTAACAATGTAAGCCAATTGGTACTGGCAAAACAATTGTTCTTCCTACAAATGAGCTAGAGATTGCACATTGGTATGTGCTTATGAATTGTCGAGAGATTAGGCCCTTTATTGAGTAAGTTTTTCTAACCTATTGTGAAATTAAGATATGTAATAAGTAGAGATATTTCATATAATTTTGATTGAATTTTTAGTGATCCATAGTGAGCACATGGATGAGTTGAGGCAACAAAGTCTATTATATATTGACAGGAGACATAAAGAACAACATTTTTTATGGTTTAAGCATTGAGTGAGAAGAAGGTTTGTACGTGGTGTACACTAATAATTATATATTATTAACTAATTTTCCTTTCTTGTTATAGATGACAACATTAACTAGCTCTCATGAAGGAAATAACTTTGAGCCCTTGAATGCATTAGCATGTGGACCTCATAGTTGGGTGTAGAAGTATACTGTATGCAATACAAAAGGGATGCAATTTCGCACTAAAGCCTGTGATCTGAGTAGGATTACACAAAATAGTGGTGTTGTAGTGTTAGGAAATTATAGGGAAGATAATATTACATTTTATGGGATGTTGACAGATATTATCAAGCTTGAATATATTAGGGGTAAAAGTCTTGTGCTTTTCTAATACAATAGTACGATCTTGGAAATTCCAATATGAAGGTCAACGACATTGTAAAAAGCATCAACGTAACTAAGTTTTGGTTCAAGGATGACCCATTTATTTTGGCAAACCAAGCGAAGCAATTTTTTTTAATGGAAGATTTGTTACTTGGTTCAAATTTTTAGATTATGCAAGAATGTGAAGTTAGATGTGCATATGATATCCCTTTGCATGCGAATGAAGAAGGTTCAAATGACGTTAAGGAGTCTTACGAAGTTCCAGTGGAAGTCGAGGAATGCTCCTTAGAGTTTTTAGATCGAAATGATATTGCATTTGATGTAATAAATAATGTTGCATTAAATTCTGAGCAACGTATGAATGATGATTTGGATGACTTAGAGACAAGCAGTAGTGAGAATGAATGTGATATTATACTGGAAGAGTCCACTGACAACGATGAAGAATAAATTCTTATTATGCATTTGAACCTTTGTTGTGTGCTATTGTTGAGCTATGATCTTGTGTGCTATTATTGACCAACTGTTAATTTAATAAATCGATGATGTATTAAATTGTGCCACCTTTCATTTTCCATGTCCCCCTTTAGGTTTATCCGTCCAAATAAATTATATTTGGTTAGATTTTGTCATGTGTGTGTATCAGTATTGCTTGCTGTCACTATATTGTTATGTTGTTTCTTTCATTTGATGCTTTCCACACTCAAAACTTAGTGGATATGTAATGTTGGGCATGGAGCTAAGACAGTTGCATTCTACACTATCAAATTATGCATCATGATACACATATGTGTGTGTAACGTGTGAATTGCAAACTTGGTTGTGTTTTCATTTATGAAAACTGAAAGGTGAATAATTTTCTTACTATGGAATAGATTTATATGAGCGGATGCCAATGTTGATTAATATACATTATTCTTACCTTCAAATTCCTTAAACTGACCAACCATATTGTTGGGACCTGATCCGGAAACCGGATCCCAACCGGAAAACAAAGAACGAAGAAAATGGAATCGAATAGAAACGGAAATGTCGCATCGAAATTTTTGAATCGGAAACAAAGCAATAGATGACGCGAAACGAAAAACGAAACGGAACCGAATCGCATTATACGGAAACAGAATAAAACGAAAGCGGAACGAAATACAAATCGGATCACAAAGCGAATTGAATCAAATCAAACCAAAAGTAGCGAAGCGGATCGAATACAAATCGCAAGCAGAAATAAATGCCGACATCCGAAAGCGCAAATATTAGGAAATGAAAAGTTGCGTTGGAACCTTAGACTAAGCCGAACCGAAATCCGGTAAAATTTTTTTTCCTTTTCTTATTCTCATTTCTTACCTCATTATTCAACCTTATTCAAATCACACAACCACATTCCACTTTTGGAAAAATCACTCTCATGCAAATCTTTAAATCTGATCATATTCTTATTTATCCATACAAATCTTAAAATTTTATCAAAATTTCGTGACATAATTTGCCTTTATCCTAACAAACCTGCAAGGGTAAAGAAATACACTTCTAAAAGCCAAGCAGATCTCGAATCATCGGACTCTCCGTCAGGAATCCAAACATCACAAAAGCGCAAACCTAAATCTAATACTTCCATAATTCTCAATTCAATACCAAACTCATATACAAATTTCCAAATCATATACAATTTCTTACTCTCAAACATTCGGTCATAATCTTCATACATTACGAAAAACATCATAATCACTTAATGGAAATTCAAACCATTTACAAAATATTCTAAATCTCAATATTTCCACAACCATACTAACGATGCAAAACGGACCCAAAGTCTTCACATTCTTTCATCCGATCTCCCTCGAAACACGGAGATGGGGATGAAAAGAAATGATTTCGAAAGCTCGTGGATAACACATTTATAAATCGATAAATAAGCGGAAATCATTTTTCACAAGCTTTTTGCCAAAAGGCGTAGTTTTCAAACTTTTTAACTTTCAAATATTTTTCTCAAACCCTTTTCAATTTTCCAAACTTTACATATCAAATTTCTAAAATTTCTGGTTAAAACCCTTTTCTTTTCTTTTTTCTCAAAATTTTCTCATAAACATGAATGCAATCACATCGAGAAATTTCATGCACATAAACAAAATCAAAAATCACAAAACATATCAAAATGGTCTGGTTCGGTCCAAGCAGAGCGATTGCACATTCATAGCGATCACATGCGATCGTGAGCGAACGCATCTAAACTTTCCATAAGCGGTCCATTGTAGCCGTGAAGGAGTCCGAAATCGGACTCCGTGCCACTAGCGGGCAGCAGGCGAAGGCTATACAAATAGAGACACTGACTCACCAAAGGACCTAACGAACCCACATAAAGCGTAAGCGAAAACAAAGATTGAATTGCCGAAGGCACTTTTCAAAATCTTACTTTTCAAACTTTTCATCTTGGACACAATCGCATATTCACATGGTTCACATATCACATTAATAAACATATTCAATTTCAATTCAGCAATTTAATCACGTATAGATCAAAATCAGAGCAATGAATGCAAGTTATTTCTTTAAAACAACATTTACATAAAGCACATTTTCAAATTTGTCAAATCATTCACAAGCTAAGCATTTCTTCAATCTTGCATTTTCAAAATCATTCGAAATCATAATTTCAAACATTTACAAAAACAATAATTTAACAAAAATTTACATTTTTGCTTTCTTTAATTTTTGAAAATTCGTATTAAGCTTACAGATCAAAATATAAATATGCTACCCACCTCGAATTAATGCCAGAAGCTTGTCCAAATCGTCAATTCTCCAAATTCCTTCTTCTTTCTTTAACTTAAAAATTCCCTAAGCCATAAATATCCAAATTCATCATCATAATTTGCATAATTCTCAAACTTAACTATAAGAAATTCATAAGCACCATATTTTCAAGCTTTCTAAAACCAGAATTTCTAAAAGCCCCAAAGTCCAAATTTGACCTAAACCGAACTAGTCAAATTCAATATCATAAATCACTTACTAACTCAAATTAAACTTAGAAAACACCAATTCCATATAAATTCAAGCTATTTCAATCTCCAATTTTGAAAATCCCCAATTTTCAAAATTGGCCTAAACCAATACACTCAAATTCAATCTCATAAAACATAATTTCTTCAAAATTGATTCCATATTTCATCAATTCATGCTATTATTGATGATTCTACACCTTTAATTTACAAAATTTGGGAAAATCCCCAAATCTTAAAATTGGCCTAAACCAATTTATTTAAATTCAATATCATAATTCACAATTTTCTCAAAACTAATTTCATATTCCACAAACCCATATTATTATCTTTAATTCTACACCAAAATTTCACTAAATCCTCAACCATAAAATTTTGCCTAAACTTTAAACAAATTTCCATCCAAAATTAAACCCAACCTAAAGCATATATTTCAAAATCAACCATAAATTACAAACCCATATCATTATCTATATTTCTCAATCAAAAATTCAACAAAATCTCAAAGTTGAAAATTTTCCCTTACCTCATTTCTCCACCAAATTCGAATTTTCCTAGCTTGAAAGGAAGCTCTCTTCACTTCCCATCTTCCTTTCTCTTGTAACACTCTCAAAATCTCAAAAGTCAAGTAGGAAAAATCAAAACTTGCTTCCTCTCTCACCTTAGCCGAAAACTCGATCTTCTTCTCTTCCTTTTTCTTATTTTCTTCTCTTCTCTACAAGAATCATCGTGATTCTTCTACTTAAACGACAGCTCATAGTATAAATAATGCCATGTCATTAAAATTTTGATAAAAAGACCAAAATGCCCCTCATATGTTACTTTATGCCATTTTCACTTGCGGTTTTGATTCGCACTATCGAGTTGAAGGAATTTGTTAAAACTTCCTTCTCAAGAAATGTTCCTCTCAATCATACAAATCCAACGCCACTGACTGCGCTCAATTCGGATAACTACACCAAAAGTTATATGTAAAACAGTTCGGGTATATCCACATTCTAACATATTTTCCATGTACGATTATTTCCGTCCAAAAGTTAACATTCTTAATCAAAAAATTGAAACTCAATGTCTTCATAACAATTGTATCCTTATGTCTCTAGTTTAATTCAAAACAAGAATCGCCTCATTTCGATTCCCAGATCAAAAGTTATGCTTAAAATACTCTCAGGTGTTCCCAATCCGAAAATTACACCCTAATCCGAACTTAAATTCAAAAATTAAAAGTCTTAGGGGCAAAATTGACATTTCATGTATTCATATGATTTGTAGCCCCTTGTCTTATCTTTATTTCTCCTCAAGAATCGCTTCAATCGGATCTCTACAGATCCCGAATTTCACAAAATACTGAATCATGTTCAAAAAATTTCCCAACTAATTTTGATTAAATTAATCACCATCAATTAAATCTCAAAAATTCACAAATTTCTCATGAAAATGTAGGGAATTGTCTTACGAATCCAATGCCGTAAGAATCAACTCAATCGGATGTCGGACAGAAAAGATATGAGCAAAACAGTGAAAAAAGGTCGGATTGGAGGAGGAAGCAAGAAAACTAAAGGAGCAAAACGGCGTCGTACAGGGCGAGGATAGAGGCGGTCGTTCACGGGTGACGCGTCGCCCTAGCGACGCGAGCGAACGCCGCCATTGCTACAGCGATCGTCGCCCTAGCGACGCTGAAATAACGCCGCCATCGCTACGGCGACGCGTCGCCCTAGCGATGGGGGTGCTTCATTTTCCTTTTTTTTTTCCTCATAAAAACCCAAAACTTCCGAAATTCATAACTCTTAATTTCGGACTCCAATTTTGACAAACTTAGTCTCTATAGAAAGCTTGAAGGAATCACTACATCTTCCATGAAGGACATAAAAATCAATTTGACTCCTACAGGAGTCCATTTTTCGGTCAAATATACTATCCTCTAATATTCATGCTAAAACTATAATATAAACTTGTAAAAATCATAACTTATTATTCCGAGATCAAAAAATTGCATACTTTATATCGAAATAAAGATCAAAACAAATCCTTCAATTTTCATGAAGAACATCAAAGCTCAATTAACCTCTAACTAGGTTAATTTCTCAGTCAAAGATTCGGTCATCATAATTAAAGTCAAAAGTCAACCTTATCAAACATAACCTTTGACTGATCATAACTTTCACTCCCGATATCAAAAAATTGCAAACTTTATGTCTACAGAAAGCTCGTAACATAATCTACAAGTTTCTTGTAGATCATTTTATCAAATTTTGCCTCAAACAAAAGTCAACTCTCAAAGTCAAACATTCTCTCTCCAAAAAGTCAAACTTTCTAAATCCTTTAAATTTTCACACTTTTTCTTTTTAATTCATGCTATTTAACTTCATTTCAATCAACTCATCCACTTTCCTCTCATAATCTATAAAAATTCATTCAAATATCAAATTCCTCTAACCGGAACAATTCTTTTCTCCTACATTTTTCTTAAATTCATCACATTTCCTTAAATTCATTCTCATTCTCACCAATTCTTTCTCACTTAAATTCATTGTAATATTTCTATTATCCTCAAAAGTTCGGGGTCCAACACATATACTCATCAATAGCATCAACCATGTATAGGAGTTCATAACCCTTATTCTTCAACTTCTCAAGGAACTTATCTGTAGTATGCATTGTATAGGTCCTCTTTATCTGCTTTCCTACATCATATAATTGGACTATCACTTTAATTCCATTTGTAGATAAAAGTTAAATGTCACCAAAATTTATTTCACTCTCTTCACTTTATATAACTGCACTTTAAGTTTATTAATTTTGTTCCTGTAGCTTTTTATCCGTAACTATTGATAAATTTAACCGTGGAAATTATTGTTACATTTCAGGTAGCTTTGCTTAAGGGTTCAGACGATCCTTCAGCTGTGGTGTCATTTCCAGTGGAGCAATATCTAGGGGTAATTTTGTAGCTTTAAAAATCTTAAGTTTTTTTACACATTATCTAGTGTTCTGGATGCTTTTAGGTCAAAAATTCATACATGGATGTTGCTGGGAGGACTGTGTTGGTATTGGAGAAGTATTTTGGTCATTAGAACAATAGGGTCATCTCCTTGAATTTGTTTTAAAATTTTTATTTTATTTCAGTTTTGAGTAAGGTTATTGATAATAGTTTTGTGTCATAGGTTAGTAGTAGTTGCAAATATACAGATCAACTAACAATATAAGATTAAATAATTATGATTCCCACATAATATACGAAAGACACAATCAATTAGGAATTATATATAATGGACCAAGGAGGCACCAATTATCATTTTAGAGCCATATGTTCAACCAGTTACCAATCCTAATTTGAATAAAAGGCTATATAACATCCCTCCATTTTAAGATTTATGTTAAACTTCAAGAAGAATCATGCATGGCCGTAATTTTCTAGATGTTTTTATCCTTCAAATAATGTCTATTAAGCCATTTTGTCCATAGTAAATCCTTTTCATGTATAATTCTCTATAATCTTTTAACCAAAAGAGTCCTAGTAACTAGTTGTATAGTAAGATCCCTAGTCACCCTTCTTCTTTTGGCAAGCATATGCCATCTTAACTTACCTTAGCAAAAGGGGAAAGGGTTTTTTAATCCTTGTGTTATGAAAAACTCTTGCTTTAGCTTCTTTAATAACTAGGGCACTTAGCTATCTTACTAGTGACAATAAACTCTATAATCCTATCACTCACATTCCTTTCTTTTTTGAAATGTGGTGACTCATATCCTTTGGTTACATTTTTATGTTTAATTTTTTGAATTAAACCTAATTTTAATATAATAGTCTTTGGTCCCATTATATTGATATTGAATCTCACTAATATTATTGGTGAGAGATTTGCAAGTGCTACTGCAATAGCAAGGGAAAATTTGGAGGAAAAGAAGAAATAAGAATAGGAAATAAGGTAGATACAGAAAAAGAGAAAATAGTAAAATATTTTGTCAAGTGATCAAGAAACGAAAGGAGGCAAGGAAGAGAGGAAAGCAGTGGAAGACCTATAGGACAGTAAGTTTGCAATTAATAATATAAAAAAAGAAACAACTTTAAGTGAGAAAGTTTCCTATTAAGCCAACATGACTTAGAACATAAGTTAGTTCCATTCTCCAAAGGAAAAACAATAAAAATATTGAAGCGAGCAGGAAAAAAATAGAAAAGAGAGTGAAACAAAAAATTTAGTCCATATTAGTTACTAAGATTGAAAATAATTAAATAAGGATAAAGAACATAATCACCAAGAAAAAAAGAAATTAGAGAAGCTCAATTTACTCATTTATCTCATTAAGTCTTTGATTTTTCTTTGATTTTTCAAATTTCTTTTATAAATAAACATAATCACTGAAGAAGAAAGAAATTAGAGGCCCTCAATTTACTCAATTATCTTATAAGAGGCCAAGGTTTACCGATTTGTTAATGTCCTATTGAGGTTGCTAAGGCTGATAAGATAAGTACATATGTATGAAGTCTATTTA
The DNA here is from genome assembly GCA_029891385.1 of Erythroxylum novogranatense. Lineage (NCBI taxonomy): Eukaryota > Viridiplantae > Streptophyta > Magnoliopsida > Malpighiales > Erythroxylaceae > Erythroxylum > Erythroxylum novogranatense. Next base: position 64,397,842 of record CM057235.1, on the reverse strand, counting down.
CATAGGAATAAAAGATGAGATTGCAATATATTTGGATCTTACTTGAGAAGGCTCATATGGTTAAGCACATATGATTTAAGTCTAATTATGTAGGAATAAAAGATGAGATTGCAATAAATTTGGATCTTACTTGGGAAGGCTCATATGGTAAATACATATGTTTTAAGTTTAAGTACATAGGAATAAAAGGTAAGATTCCAATGCATTTGGACCTTAGCATTGACTATGTGGGAGATATCAATTACATTTTTCAAGTTAAAAATATTCTTAGCAAGAAGAAATATTTGTGTCGCTAGCCCTCACTATGCCGCATTTACTTGTAATATGAAAAAATTGTGCAATAGTCTTATGGCTCCATATGCAGTCGTGACTGTAACATCCTGTCACCGATGGGAAGGATAAATAGTAAATTTGGATTGGGTTGTGTTTCTGTACACAAAATTGCGCATGCATTTGTGACAATTCTCGGCTTTGGTATTTTTGTGAAAATGTGAAAGTGTGTAATTGAGAAATTGAATTGGAGTGCTTTGTGGGAATTCTTCAGAAAATTGTAAAATGGGTACCGATGAGATTTTTGGTACAATGATTGTATCATTGACACTCCAACTAAAGATGTGATTTAGGAATTCTCGTTATTGAATTTTAGAAAGATTTATGAAATTATAGTAAATGAATTGATTGAATTAGGAATTTGACAGGCATGAAAGTGAATGATTTTTGAAAGAATTGAATTTCAATTCAGTCCCTAAGAGTGGGACTTTTCTAAATAGAAGTCGCAAAGTTATAAAAAAATTGTTATATGGGTAATTTGGGTATGACACTTATTAGAATAAGAGTTTAGGTTAAATGAAAAGGGCAAAAGGGACATTTCATAATTAGAAATGGTATAAAAAGGAAATTTGGTTTTGAAAATGAGGAAAGAAATGAAGATGTCGTGAAGAAGAAGAGGAGGAGAAGAAGAAAGGAGTTTTTGATGGAGTTATGAATAGTTTTAAGGAATTTGTGAGCTAAATCAAGTAAGTTTAAGTATCCTTCCTCTTGATTTGTTGATTGATTTATGTTTTGAGTGATTTGGGTAAAGATTGGGTTATGTATATGTTGGTTTAGGGTTTCCGAACATGGGATATATTTTTGATGATTTGTAAATTATATGAGTTGGATTTGAGTTGGAAAATGATGTATGAGTGTTAATTTGGAACATAGATGAGTTGTGTGTTGAATCAATTGGACAAAAATGGATTGAAATGGCTGAAAGATGGATTTGGGAGGCGCGATCGGGCTCGCACGTTGCGACGTGTTCATGCGCATGTCGCGGTGCACGAATTTGCACACGTCGCGTCGAGGGCGAGAAGCACGTCGCGACGAGGGGGAGCGTTTGGATTTCGCCGCGGCGAGCTACTGTTCCCAGAAAGTCATATTTTGGTTTTTAAGCGATAACTTTTTCTACCGTCATTCAAATGAGATAATGTTGGATTTGTTATGAACTAGAGACAAGGGTTTATACGCTTATAGAAAGGGGGAGTGTTGTAGCAGTCTGTTAAAGTCCTCAAATTTGGATGGAAGTTTAGTGTAAAGTATGGTTTCGGCATTAAGATAGTCCGTCTATGTTGGGCAATGATTTTCAGATTTTTGAAACAAATTGTATAATTTGAGAGTCAATTGTGTTCTTTTTCTTTTCAGGAAAGCTTTAACGGGAATTGTTTTATGGTCAGTGCCTGTAATGTCACGAAAGTGCATAGTATTTATCATTAGATTGTTACACGTGCTTTATTACTGAAATGTACTATGTGCTAAAAATATGTGTTTTGATTTATGATAGAGGCAATTTTGGAAAATCAGCCTCAGATATTTTAGAGACTTCCAGACATTAGCGCGGAAGCCAGGTGAGTGACCTAAACGTTTCTCAAAGTATTAAATGTTATAATTCAGTGATGTAAATTCTCTGAAGTGAAATGATGAGATAGTGTTGAATGTGAACTCCAGATAGAAGGTCTGGAGTATTGAAGTGATAATATACATAAATGTTATAAGAATGTGAAAGTGTAATTGTGTTTGTGAAGTGAAAATCTAGAATAGATTAGAAATGAGAAATGACTGTAATATACTGATCAGAGTGAAAAGCTCAACTACGGATGAATTAGTGCATACCCAGAGGGCTCTCCTACCCCTAAGACACGTTCAATGATTAATGAGCCCTTGACAGGATGGTTTCAGAGCAAAAAGCTCAACGACTGATGAGTTAGTGCATACCCAGAGGGCTCTCCTACCTCTAAGACACGTGGGAAGTAGTGCATACCTAGAGGGCTCTCCTACCCCTAAAACGCGTTCAATGATTAATGAGCCCTTGACGGGACAATTCCAGAGCCTATGGCTCAACGATTAATGTGCCCTTATAGGGACAGTATAGATGCTTGGTCACAACACTGATATAAATTGATAATAGGTTACAAGTTACAGACTGCATTTATTCTGATATGTTTGATTGAATGATAGGCGAAATGCCATATACTAGTGTGAAAACAGTTATGGGATACTCCTGATTATAGAATGTATGACTAATTGTGATATGCTTAGTGTTGTATGGAATACTAGAGCTGTTGACCAGAGTTACCGCCGATTAGAGCTTTTAGCTCAACGTGCGAAAATGAACTTCGAGTTCATGACTGATCCAGAGCCTTAGGCTCAACGTTTAATGAACCTGGTATCCAGTATTGGATAAGAGTCAGATATTATTGAGCCCATTGATGGGACAGTTTCAGCACTAGGTCACAGCCAAATGATAATTAAATAGTAAGCGAGTGAAATACTTATGTATCAAAAATGGTTGTATGAATATGGATTTCTGTAAATGGGTGAAGGGGGATTTTTTTTTTGAGAAAATGCATTACGAGATAGAGATAGATCTATGGGAATTGTAATATGAGATCAAATAGATAGACCAAGAGCATAAGTTATTATTTGATTTTGTACTTGAGTGAGCGGACCATTGATGATGGTCACTCATTGAGTTTGCAAAAAACTCATCCAAAATTTGCAATTGTTTTTCAGGACTCAGAAGAATACCCCATTAGGTAACGGGTGTATAGTGATCTTGGAGTGCCAGATGAGGACGGGATTAATTACGTCTGCACTAGAGTGAAGACTTTGCTTATATGTTATTGTGTATTTTATATGAGGACCCTCGTGGTCATTGTATCTACCAGTTTGGTTATGTAAACTATTTTTCGCAACATACATATATGTAAGTGTATGATTGTTTCAAAACAAAAATTTTTGTACTGTGTTTTAACTGAGTGATGTATAATCCCATCCTCGCAGGGCGTAGATTCGGATATCACTATCGATGTCGGGTCCGGGTCTTACGGAAGTGGGGTGCTACAGTGACTGACTTGAATTTTCCATCAAAGGTCAAACTTATTTTTGCTTTTATAAATTAAGGTGTTGATTTAGATAAGCATTGATTTATCTTTTAAAGTTATTTATTCCTAGTTGGATTCTATCAAGGTTATTACTCTATTATGGATCTAATAGGGGGCTAATGTTTTGTTGAATCATATTATGAAACTCTTCTCCTTATTTTTACATAAACCTGAGAGATTGCTAAATTCCTATAATGAACTAATTAGGCAAGCAACAAAAGATAGATTAGCCCCAGACAATAAGAGGAGGCAATTTAAAAACTATCCTATAACTACTAAAAAAACTCCACAAAAGCTTTCCTTACATGGTTTTGAAGAAGGTCCTATAACTTTCCAAAAAATAAGTATTAAAACCATTTACACCTAGGGCCTTATAAGGTTTAAAGCTAAAGACAAACTTTTTTATCTCATTTCACCTTAATTTTTAAAAGTTGACTTTAGGAAAAATTTACTAATGGATAAATAAAAGGGGTTACAAGCACCTAAAGTTTCCCTAATATTTTAAAAGTAGCTTTTAAAAAGATTTAGTAAAAAAACAATTCATTAACATAAAACAACAAACTTCTCAAAATACGTATGACAGTCATATTATGGGCTAGAGAAGCCTCAATAGATTACTCGATTCCGAAAACAATGTACATATTGACACTGCAATACATGGTTTTTCTTGTTAAATAATTGAACCATTATCATCACCTACCAAGTACTAGAAAAAAGATCATTATTTGTAAATTCTGTCAAACAAGCTTAAATTTCACGAGGGATGAACTAAATAACCTAGACACAGAAAAAAGAACCCTCATTGTTCAACAGTGCCATTCAACAATCACACAAATTAGAATCCAAATCTTTCTTTGTTTTTACTCTAATTCAAAAATAAAGACACATTTTTCTTAGAGTATTTTAATCTAGACTTTGCTAGAATGGTTGCAGGTTATGGCTTAAATGATATTCATAAACTTGCAATTGATACTTGATAGCCAAAAAATTGTTTTTCCCTCTATAAGGAAATTGATAGCAGCAGCAAGACAAATGAATGTCATTACATGCAACCATACGTGAATGTCGTTACAACACACTAAAAACTAATCAATACTCATTAGTAAACAACCATTTAAACTAGTGTGTTAACCAGTGGTAATCATTACATACAAAAGACTCAGCAAGGCTATACATTATGAAAATCAACAAAATGTAACAAGTCATCAACAATCTAATTTTTAATAAAACTTTCAACAGCATCATTAATTTTTTTTTGCATTATTGTTCCCTTTTTGGGTACCTTTGTCTACACAACACATGTAGACAATAACCAAAACATCACAAGTCATCACCAACATTAGTTACAAAGAATGACTACAAATGGTGTTATTACAATGCCTTATCTAATTTGGTGCTGCATATTTGGGATGAAAGAAATAGACTCATTTTTTGCAAAAGGAAAAGGAGTTGTGACTAATTCATCAAAGAGTTAGTAAATTCCATTAGACTTCACATAATCATCTTTTATGACAAGTTATCTTTATATTTAACATTTATTAATATATGGAGTAGTAGTTAGTATTATTTTTGCAAATTTGGGATGCTTAAGTAGCTTAATAGACTTTTTTTTTTCTAAATTCTCATCATTAAAGTACTGGTAAAGTTAACTTTTCTTTCAACCTTTTATGACTTCATTCAATTCCATTTAAAAAAAGACTTGATAACTTGCTTTGGTTAGAGAAAGCCAAACCAACCTCATTCAAAAAGGAGGAATGATCTGTGTCTACTCTATTTTAATAACTGAAGATGATTGACATCTTTTCTTTCCATCAACATAATATAATCTAATGATAATCTTTTATATGGATAGATAAATTAGTCTACACATTTCAAATGCCTCCTCATTCTTTAAAACACTATAAGAGGTTAATATTATACACTCTTTGATCCATACCATAAATTGTTTTGGAAAATTGAAAATTTTTAGGACATTATAAAAAAGTACATAAATTTTAGGTAGTTTTGAACTGTAGTCCTCTCCTCTTTAGGGTTTTGGTATATGGATTCTTGGGTTCGAATCATTTCCTTTTGACTTCTTTAATAGGTTCCCAATCTTTTAAGTTTTCTACTAGTCCTCTTACTTTTCTTTTTGTAAACTTTCACTTAGGAGGTAATTATAGGATATGTAGTAATGAATGCACAGTTGCACATTCTCTGTTTGCTTGGAGGAGTTGAAAGCAAGATAGGAATACAATACACATTCTCTACTTGCTTTTAGGTTTGATTTATGAACAGTTTGTTAATATGGGTCCTCATTGTTGTTCAAAATTTTGGATAAGAATAGTATTTATCATAAATATTGGTTCAAGTGGGTGGGTAGGTAAATTCGGTTTCAAATGGATTGAAATGAAATGTTCATCTGTGTCCATTGTGATTCTAATGGTTGATCACAAAAAGCTGAACCTTACTCCGAACTCCTTTTGATTATTGTTCTGTAGTTAAGCTTAAAAGTAGTCGATCACATGCTCAAGCTTGGTTGGGTAGGCGATGGACTTAATCACCTTATTAAATCCTAGATTTTTAGGACATTAAATTTTGATTAGTTAGGACAGAGTACTAGATGTATACGAGGGTATTTTAGCCGCCCCTGTTCAGGTATGAAGTCAAACTCTCTTCAGTTTGGAGCCATCCTTATGGATCTAACATACATTTTTTACCATTTTTGGAGCAACTCTTTAAAGGTTGGTTCCACAAAGATGGTTCTTCATTTTTTTGTTGGTGTTATTTAGTTAAGTTAATAGTTTAATGTATAATTGGGATTCATTGTTTTTTAGTTACTATAGTTGATGAAGATAAATTAGGGATTTACTCATTTGTATATCTTGTACATGTATTTTTACATCATCATATCGTGTAATTGTTCTATGTTATCATCATTAGGGATATATGAATGTTTTGATTTATCTTTATACACAAATTAAGTCCTACAAATACTAAAATTCTATTTGTCGATCTACTTGGCTTGCCTCTTAAGGAATGATTTGAGTAGGCATGACAATTGGTCAAACATATTTTGGTCAGTGTTTCTGAGTTGATCTGCTAGACTATTCTTAGTTGGTTGGTTTGAAAAAACTTATCAAACTCGAGTTCGAGCCTAAATCCAAGGTGGACATCTCCATGCTCAAGAAAAATGATTATATTTCATGCTTTCCTTAAAACAATGTATCAAAAGGGGAGTTTGGAGCGAGTTCATTATTGGTGTCACCAATATGTTTTTGAACATGATCTTCACCCATTGGCTCTTTAAAACTAACTATTTTATAATTCTTGCCAGTTGATTGCCATGTTTGGCTGAGGAGAACTTGTATACATATATGACTTGACTGCACCTTCAATGAGGTTAAGATTGTCATCAAAATTCATAATTTCTATCACCTCAGGTAACTCTGAAAATGTATCCACAGCTACACACATTCAAGTAAAATTGAATCTTCTGGTTTCTAAACTAACCTGATCAAGATATAGAGGTAAAATAATTGAGCTAGGTATGTAGCTCAATGCTTACTGAATGTATTTCACCCACCATTACTAATTTACTTACTGTTATAAGAATCAAGAGCATTGTGATACGAAATTTGCAGCCAATTATTTACTGATTATCTTAGTCTACCAGTTGTTGGATTATATTTCAGCTTATCACTTGCTTAATTATATTATTTACATCATATGCAGATCCTATATTTTCATTTTCCCTATTGTTCATCCAATTCGAAGCTTCAACTTTCAGATTGATTCATTATATCTGTTAATAAGGGCCTTCCTAGCAGTGGGGGAATTTTTATTAATTTCGAAAGCATAATATAAGTTTTGTTTTGTACCATATTATAATTTCATTGTAAGTTTATACAATGAGTATTATAAACTAAAAATAGGGGCTGCTGCAACTTTAAATTGAGAGTGAAAATAAAAAGTACAATGAAAGTAAATGAAACATTTAGGAATTGAAACAAACACATAAATCAACTAAACAATCAAATGCATTTGGTTTTGAATAACTTCTTCTCATTGTTAAATTGCTGATAAATGACTAGAAACAATCAAACTGATTTGCAAACATATGTGGAGAGACAAGGAGTTTAGTTCACTTACAAAGAAGGATTCACTAAAAAGTAAAAGAAAAAAAGAAATTAAAGTATAGGGGAGAGTAGACACATTACTTGTATCTGTTAGCTGTCATAACTTTCGTTGAGTATGCCATTGTGTCCATCCTCTACGCTTTTACATATATAGCTGGCCTCGTGCTACTGTCTGAATCAAAATAACTCTGTTGGTATATCAAATTAATTAAAAGGAAGCAAACAATGAAATTATTCACCTGACTTGCTAACACTGTTGGTATATCAAATTAATTAAAAGGAAGCAAACAATGAAATTATTCACACGACTTGCTTTGTTAGCTATTTGATTCTTTAATCTACAGTGTGAATGAAGCATTTTATTTTTCATTTTGATAAAAGTTAACTTGTTTTCCTTTATTCAATACTCAACCAAGTGTCACTAGAAAAGTATGATGAGCTTACATAATGAGATTTGGATTTATGTTTATTTGTGTAGAACATTGATTGTCCCCCACCGAAAGAGATCTTAACCTTCCTTCTTTGGGGAGGAGAAACAAGAATTTTAAATCATTTATTAACTGAGAGCATGTCAGTTTTTGCTGTTTCTTTAAATATGACTGATGTATATTACTTTGAAATTTATTGTCAAATTGAATGCAGGTGATTAACTTGGGACTTGGTCTAATTAAGAAGAAGAATAAGGCTCCTCTAAGTAGCTTAGTATCGAGACAACTGCAGTTGCGGTACGTCAGCTTCTTGGAAGTGTAGCTAATGAGCCATTTGCTTGTACATAGCCACAACATCACACACCTGCACCTTGTGAGCCTACTCCAACACCAAGTGATGTCACTTCTATGCCTATTACTCATCCTAGAGATAAGTATGAACAAATTTTGAATATGCGATGCAATATTAGTTTTCCATCAACTTCTTAAGAGATGCCTCCAGCTTCTAATTATCAGACACCAATAAATCAAACTATTCTTCCTACTATAGGCTCTTCTTCTACAAGCACTGCAGGTATGATCTTTCACATCACATTGGTGAAATTTATTAAGTTTAATTATTTTGCTTATCTAACCAATTAAGATTATGTTATATGCTAATTATAAATTATTCCTTTGCTATTTTAGGATCCATGACTAATCTAAAAAAAGGGGTGTCACAAAGGGACATGGATTGGAAAAGATTAATAAGTTTATAGGTAAGAGATTATAGATAGAGATCTCCCCTACTGAAGGACGATCAACCAACTCTGTACAATCTGCCAAATTATCTAGTGAGATTGGTGTGGTATCCCGAACTTCCTTACCTGTAAGAATAAAATGGAAAAAATTACTAATGAGGAGTTAGACATTGCATTTGATAAGTTAGACGTAAGTATTATAAAACTATCTAATTTGTACATGTTTTCCATATGCCTAAAGCTTTGACCAATAGTTTATAATTTTTTGCAGCAAAAGTTGGAAGTCAAGGGAATGAGGACTAACAACGAAGTACATGCTACTGTGAAGAAGTTTCTTGCTTTAAGGTCTAAAGATCAAAGTTATAGTTTAAAAAAGCATTTTACCAAGCATAGAAAGGATGTTAAGTCGCATAATGTCACAGTGGCAGAGTGGATGGATTTATGCAAATATTTGGAGCAATCAGCTACAAAGGTTAATTTATTTGATCAAAAAACTTAATTTCCTAACCTTTTTGACAACTGATTATATTTTAGTATTTATGAATTGTCATTTATAGATCTTATAATAGATTTTGTTACGTGTATGATTAGGAAAAAGTCAAAAAGCCAATTTGGCTAGGAGTCAGGTCAAATGTCAACCAAACTCTGGCTCCGAAGCCTTTGTAGCGATACTACATGAGATTGTGAGTTATTATCTTTTTAATTATGTTTTTCTTTGATTAACATTTCTAAATTTATAGTAAATATTACTAGTAATGTATTTCTATACAACAGAGTGACAGAGATGGAGAAGAGTGTGATCGGATGAAGCTATGATATCACACTCATTATGAGAAAAGTAAAGGTTAATGGACAACTACCGAATGAAAAGAAAAATGGGTGAGTATATAGTTCATTTACAAATATTTCTTAAATGAGATTGTGTTTGCACTTAATTCTTACTTTTTTAGGAATTAATGTGCAAATTGACACATTCAATAGAACAAGGTCATTCGATGACAGTGGATGAAGTGTGCGACAAAGTCTTGGGCACTAGATCATATTACGTTGTTGGCATAGGAATTGGGCCTCGACCACAAAGGAAGACTTCAGTTAGAAAGAGACTTCAAGATGAATTAGATGAGTCGAAGAAGGTTAGTGAGGGGTTACAGTCTAAAGTCGATGAATTGACCAAAAAATTGAAGAAATGCGAGATCGATTAACTACCGACGTCGAATAACAAAAAAAGGTCTTGGAACTTTTATGTGCTACACATAATATTCGTTTAGATTATATAAGTACTCATATTGATATATTAAACACTTATGACATATTGTTTATATTAATTACTATATTATGAAATATTTGGGAATTGCAATTAAATAATAAATTATGCGTAAGTATTAAATTCTTGTTATACATGAATAATTATTAAAATTAATGATATACTCAAAAATTGAAGAATTATTAAATAAATAAATTCCATAAATAATATTGAATAGTTATTAAATGAATAAGATTTACAAAATTTGTTATTTAAAATATTTATTAAATTAGAATAATAATCAATTTAAAATTTTTTGGAATATTGAAACAAAATAAAATAAAAATTATTAAAATTGCCCTAAAAAATTATTAAAATTGAAAAATATTTTGGATTTAACGAAGAAATAAATAATATTTAAAATTTAATAATTATTACATTAAAATTATTTTGGATAAATGAAAAAATCAAATTCAAATTAAAATTTAATAATTATCAAAATTAAATATATTTTCAGATGAATGACAAAATTTAATTATTAAAATAAAATTATTTTAGATATTTACAAAAATTAAATTAAATTACTTACAATCTGTGACGTTTCTCCCTAGCTTTCTGCGACGTTTATAAAATGTTACAGATTGCTTGTTAGTTTCCACGACATTTTTAAAAAACGTGCTGAAACAGTTACAATGCACAACGTTTTCCTAAAATGTCGTGGATTATCTGACCTTTTCCTGACATTTTCAAAAACGTCACTGAATGTCAGAGTTTTTTGTGACGTTTTCAATAAAACATTGTGGAAACCTTTTCCTTACACCACCTTCGGCGACATTTTTTGTGACGTTTTTATCAAAACTTTGATAAGAGATATGCCCTTCAAAGTTTATGTTCAATATTCGAGCAATTGAAGACAATCGAGTCATTGTCTCATAATTTGACCATAATTCTTGGGCAGCTAATTGTAGTTAGTAAGAAAAACTGTTTTGCATGTGGGTTTGGTTCTTCTTGAAGATTTTCTATATTTTCCTAAAAGGTATAACTTGTTGCATTATAAACCATTTAGATGGAAAGATTTTCAGTTGCACCCTCATTATTTGTTCTAAATCTAGCCCCTTTAAACTCATCCATATTTATTGATAAGTTTACTTAATTACCTCTTGAGGGGTTACCATTCAATGGCTCCCTATGTCATGTCAACTCAAAATAATTTTGAATAAACCCTTTTCTTAACAAATGGAGATTCATTTCATTAATAGGAAGAAAACAAATATGTTTGCACTTTTTGTATAGACACCTGATCTTTGGGTAGTCCATATATGCAGGCTGAGAACTTGCATAGTGAATAAAAGCTTCAACTCCCTCAAAAACTTAGGATTAATGATACCATCAGGTTTTAATCGTCTATACATCCAATATCTATCAACATTACTAATTTTTACAAAACTGTTATATAAAAAGTAAGAATTATCACATTGAAGTTCAAGTAATTATGTTTGAATTAATCACCTATAAGTTGATTTCCAAAGTTTGATTTTAAATAAGCACTATAGTACTTGATTATGGTATAAACTTGATACTTCTTTAATTTTTTGATTCAAGTTCATACACTAAGTTAAAATTAAAAGAAACACTAAGGTACGTAGCATTGTTACACTATATGAATCAAGAAAATAAGTTCTTGCTGTGACTCCTAGGCTCATAAAAATTTTCACAGAAAAGCCTCATAGGTTTCTAGCCTATATAGCTGACAAACTCATTTATTTACATATATTTTCACATCAATTGAATGGGTTTTTGTCATTATAATTGGTCTTTATGGAATTATTTGATCATTATTTGAATTATTGTGCCTTACATCTAATTTGTATTTAACTGCGATAAATTGATTTTGGACAATTGATGCTCCTTTATTTGTAAATTTTATTGTAGGGTATTTGGAGAAATTAGAGTTCAAAAGATAAAGAAGTAGTGATCAAGGCATTAAAATAGCTAGAAATAGAAGACCAGAAAATGATAGCGTGTTAAGATAACAAAAGAGAGAGGCATATGTGCGTGGTCTAGGTGCATGGGCTGGAGGCACAGTAGACGAAGTGGTTTTATGTGTGGTGTGTGTGTAAGGGGTGGCGTGCATGCATGGTGCTGGCTGGGACGAGAAGAGAGTGTGGTGTGTGTGTGAATAGTGGAGTTTGGACAAGAACCACAATATTAATTTGTCACATCGAGCTACAGGTGACAAAAGGGTGAGAAGTAGAGTGCGTCTAGTTTGGGAAAGATGAAAAAATGCCAGTCATCTGTGGTGTGTGGTGCGTGGTCTGTGGAGAAAGAAGAAAAAAAGATGTTCTAGAAAGAAAGAAAAGGATCTGATTTTATTCTTGGTCCTCATCTCTCTCACAAAAATCCAAAACCATCATCTTCCACCTTCTATTGCTAACCGTCTGAGTTCATTGTTGACATTGTCCTCAATGAATTTTTGTGACTAGTTCATCCTAATTCTCTTATTCAATAGCAATGACAGGAGTTTGGGTTTTCAATGGGGAGTTTAAGCTACATTTATTTTCTACCTATTTGATTATTTAGTGATTCCTAGGTCTTAAGATAACTATTCAATTATTTGGAGTTATATATGGATTATATCTTTAAATTGGAAGATTTTTGTGGGTAGATTATTATTTAGTGACTGATATTGTGCTAATTTTGGTTCAATTTCATTACTTTATTTTGGGTTAAGATTTTGTATTAAGATTTTACTGAATAATTAGCGATTATACATGGTGGCTTGAATGATTTGATTGTTATATCATTTGCTGGTATTAATTCTATTTTCCTTATTGTTGAATAAAAATTGAGCATTAGGTTTTATTATCCTTATTTTTATTTTACTATTCTAATGGAAGTTAGTAGATTGGGAATTTGGAAGATATTTTATGACAAATTGTGATGGCTCAATTGTTGGATTAAAAGCTTGATTATAACTTTTGATTCATTTGTTTTAACACCAATATCTATTTGAGTGATGATTGCCTGTGCTATTAAACTGGAGGGTTACGTTTATCATTATTAATCACTTGTATTTTTCTTCTTTTTACATTAAATCACTACCGTTTCATATCACTCATTTTAAATTGAAAATACGAAAAAAACAAGTCCTTTATGTTTATTCTAATTCATTGCAATTTTACTGGTAATTGATCAAATCACACCCCATTCCATAGTTTAGGCAACATTGCATTTAGTTACATAGGAATTTAATTTTTTTTTTTGGGTTCCTCAATGAGAACGACCCAAGGTTAAACTATATACAATCCTAGGTTAGATTTTGAAGTAACCCCAAGGTAACATCTGATTTAAGTTATTTCAAGTGGTGTCATTATCGGGGAACCCAGAAATTGGTTCTCAATAACTAAGTGTCAAGTAACGTTTGACTGGGATTTTTGTGCTAAGCCTCATATTTGCAGTGGTATTGCATAGTCCATTTTCATTTGCATTTTACATTTTCTTAACTAGATAAAAGTTTTGGATTACTCTTTGACTTGGTTGTTATATATTGGATTACATTGCTCCTATTTGCTTAATTATAGCCTACTCGATTGTTTTCTTTAATGTAAGGGTCCATTCCCCAAGTCAAGTTTTGGGGAATTTGCTCTTTTGCGCATTTTGGTGCAGTTTTTGACATTCTTTGATTAATTATGCATATTACAAATTTTCACACTCTTACATACACTATAAAGTGTATCATCAGCCATACTCATACATTCATACACATACACTTGCACTCATCAGACTTTTCCATTTTTTTTACTTGAATCCTATTGTTTATGTCAGTTTTGCATCTCATTTTTTTCTTACTGTTTATGCCTAAGAGTGATAGGGCTTTACCTCTGAATCCTTTAAATCTTGAACGTGAGAGGTTAGTGAAAAAGTTTAGAAGAGAGAGGAAAATACAGGGGACGAGTCAAGTTCTTGTTAAGGAGGAGCATATTTCACAAGAGTCAAGTTTGTCATCTAGTGAACAAGAGCCTAGTGAGAGAGCAACCTCTAATGAACACTTGTTTGCTAGTGATTTTAAATTAGAGCAAGATACCATGGATGGTGATAATGGTAATAATATACATGTTGGGCCTAATTGGAACAATATACATGGTGACAACAACATAGGGGATAATGGTGAGGATAATAGAAGCATGAGGGAGATTAATAATTCCAATGTTGATTACGACCCTTATGGCTTTTATACTGATGATGTGAGCTTCGAAATTAAAGGAGCATTAATTTCTTCCTTACCTAGATTCCATGGCTTTGCAAGTGATGATCCACATAGGCATTTGAAGCTTATGCACATGGTGTGTTCTTCCATGAAACCACCCATGGCAAATCTTGAAGATGTATTGAGGTGAGCATTCCATTTCACTTTAGAAGGAAAAATCGAGTGGCTTTACACACTACCTCAACATTTCACCATGTTGACTTGGGATCAGTTGAAAGGAGCATTCTTAGATGAATATTTTCCTGCCTCTAAAACTTCTAGGCTCGAAAAGGAGATAACTAGTGTTGTGCAACAAGATAATGAATCCATGTATGAATATTAGACAAGGTTTATCACACTTCTAGCCCAGTGTCCACACTACAATATTTCAAAGAATGATCTAGTCAACTTTTTCTATAAAGTCGTTCTATATTATAAGCCCTCAATTCATGTCACAACAAATGGCTTGCTTAGAGAATTAAGTCCCAGTGCTACATAAGATCTACTTCAAAAGATGGCTACCAATGACCCTCAATCAGGAGACACAGGGAGGGAGTACAATACCTCTTTGGCTTCTTCCTAAGATATTCTTGTTGAAACTGCTGCTTTAGGAAACCGAGTGGAGAAAATACTCAATCTTTTGGAGAATAATATAAAGGCCAAGCAAGTTAATTTAGTGGTTTATACTCAAGCTATAGTAGCCAGCTGTGAGTACTGTCCATGATGCATGCCTCCAATAATTGTGCAAGGTATGAAGAAGTTTCTACCCTCTACCAAAATAGGAATGGCCAATATCAAAAGAGGGGTCCCTACTCTAACACTTTTAATCCAAGTTAGAGAGATTACCCTAATTTTAGATGGGTGGGGATCAAGGCAACATTCAAGGAAATTCTTCCAATCAACTGGTGTCTAATTAAGGGACATCATCTTCTTTTTCTAAGGATGATGAATTTGCTATGATCATGAAGGGCATTGTCGGGATCAATTCAAGATTAGATCAAGAGAAGACACAAAATGATGCTAAGTTGAATTTTATGGGGAATAAGATGGACTCATGTCTACAAAATGTGTTCTCTAAGTTGGAGTAAATAGAGACCAAGCTTGAGAACTTGAACACTTTTGTTATTCAAATCTCCTACAACTTGAGTGAACAACAAGAAAAGAGTAGTGGTTCTATACCCTCCAACACAGCGATAATCCTAAATCTTTGAATGCAAACATAATAAGAAGTGATAAGAAAATTGGTGCTAAGCAAGTGAAATTCAAAGAGAATGAAGAGGATGAAGGACCGGTTAATGAGGAAATAGAAGTTGAGTCTCCTCCTGCTAACACTACTTAAGAAACCTCCCAAGCTGAAAAGAAAGCTTCTATTCAATCTCAATCCTACAAGAAAAGAAGCTCATGGAGAAGTCTCGAAAACAACCACTGGCAGAAAATGATGAAGAGGCAGCAACTATCATGAAAAGACCAATAAAGGAAGGATCACCTTCCGACTCCAAAGGTGATGAGGTAAACATTCGTGACTTGCCTTTTCCAAATTCTTACTTGATTAGTAAAAAGATTGTTGACAAAAAAGACAATGATGAATTGTTTGAAATGTTTAGCAAACTTGAGGTGAATGTGACATTGCTTGAATTGATTAAAAAGATGCCCAAGTTTGCTAAATTCTTAAAAGAAATATGTACAAATAAGAGAAAGTATAGGCATAGTGAGAGAATCTAACTAGGGTTGAGTATTAGTTCCTTATTTAAGCCACAATTTTCATTAAATGCAGAGACCTGGGTTCTTACACTGTCCCTTGTACCATATGTAGAACTACTATTTCTCGTGCATTAGTTGACTCAAGTGCAGCAATTAATGTCAGCTGACCTTTGTTTATAAGAAATTGGGTATTGAAGCTTTGAAAGACATTAATGTAGTGCTTAGTCTAGCAGATAGGACAATGAGATACCCTATAGGCATTCTAGAGGATACCCTTGTGCAAGTCAAAGGTCTTATTTTCCCAACTGACTTTTATGTCCTAGATATGACTAATGAGTTTCCTTTTGAAAGTACTTTGATTCTAGGTAAGCCATTCCTTTTAACTACTGAGACCATAATAAACGTGAAGAAGGGCCTCATCATTACAGGAATTGGAGATCAAGAAGTGCAATTTAATGTTTCAAATGCTTGGGTGTTAGTTTGATTGAATGCCGTGATAATGATGTGAAAGATTTACATGAGACTGATGTGCATGAGCAAACTGGTATAGTATGGGTGCGAATCATCATGATGCACTTGCTTATTTATCCTCCCCTCGTTCTTCTGATTTTTGTGCATGTGAGGGTGACGTATCATGTGTCTATTTCATATAGATATATAGCTGGCTTTCCATTCCACAAAATTTTGATGCATCCTTTTGTTTTGATATTATTGCTAATTCTGCACTTGATTTCCTTGAGGAAGGTGTGTTTCTTGAATTTGCAAGAACTGATAATAAAAAAGTTGTTGTATAAGCTACGAACATGATTTCTTTTTCAAGTGGTGCTAGAATATTATAAGAGGATAGTAGTGATCCTGCTATTGCTCTAACCCCTTCTAATACCACTCTAACTTCTTATTTACCTTCTTTTTCTATTAATCAGATTGACCCTAATTATGCTATTTCTAGGTCATCTGAAGGTGGCACAGAATTGGGGATTGGAGGACATATACACCACATTGAGCTTATATCCTCTTTCCCAAGTCACATGGACATACCACTCACACTGAATGCATTTGATATACCAAAGCTGGTTCCTTTTATTGTGCATCCCACTGATTTAGAATTGAAACCCCTTCCCCCTAACTTGAAATATGTCTTTCTTGTTGATGATTGCAAATTGCCTATAATTATTTCCAGTTCTTTAAGTAGTTCTGAAGAAGAGAGACTAGTTTCTGTGTTGAAAGAATCTCAAAAGGGTATTGGTTGGTCTTTAGGGGACATACTAAGAATTGATCTCTTGGTTTGGACACACAAGATCCTTTTGGCTAACGGGTCCAAGTCAGTTAAGTAGCCACCAAGGAGGTCAAATCCTCTTATTCATAATGTGATTAAGAAGGAGGTATCTAAGTGATTGAGTGTAAGGATCATATATGCCTAACCAAATAGTGAGTGGGTGAGCCCTGTACAGGTAGTACCAAAAAAGAGAGGTATCACAGTAGTGAGAAATAAGAGTGATAAACTTATTCCATCAAGAGTTTAAAATTCTTGGAGAATGTGCATAGACTATAGTAAGTTGATTGAAGCAACTAGGAAGGATCATTTTTCATTACCTTTCATTGATCAAATGTTGGAAAAAATATCTGGGAAATCTAACTGTTATTTCTTGGATGTCTTTTTAGGTTACTTCTAGGTACCAATTGCACCTGTATACTAAGATAAGACTACTTTTACATGCCCTTTTGGTATCTACACTTAACAAAGGGTGCCATTTGGGTTATGTAACTGTAACATCCCTTACTACCATAAAGTACGTACCGGAACACCTAGAGGACATCCTAGTACATAACCTATGATAATAGTGCGCTACATTTAATCACAACATTCACTTAATTGTGGTATCATCATTCTTTATTCTCCTATAAGACTTTCTCAAGAAAAAATAACACTTTAAAACCAAAATTTCTCATTTCATTCTATAAATCCAAATGTAAAATACATTGTATCTTTCGAATATCCATACATATCATCTTATCCTAATGCAAAATATGCTACTTATGAGAGGAAATACACAAAATGTCTAACTAATCCTTTAGTCCCAACTGACCGACCTTTAAACCATATCTTCTCCCAGAAGTACAAGAATATGCTTTTTGTAGCGTTTCTCAGTAGCTTATGTCCTCTCTCGGTCTTGAAAAATCAATGTTACAATTTTGGTGAGTTTGGGGAGCTCAATGAGGTAACCATCATTGATGGTTCACTCAATTCATGCAACACATCACACATATAACATATAATCCACATCTTTGCATTTTGCATAAATTATCACTTATCACATTCTCACTTAAGGGTAAGACAATTATGCATTTCAAACAATCAAACATACTTATTAAATGTATATGAAATGCTCTGTGACTTTTTTTCCAATTATTACGTTATTGTGACCAAGTGCCTAAACTATCCTATATCCATTACGGATACTAGGCTCATTTATATTGTCCCTTATTCATTGGGGATACAGGGCTTATTTTACATAGTGAGTCTTTGGCTCTTAATCACATTTGGAGTTTAAGCTCATTTTCGGTGGCTACTCAGGTCACAACTCTCATTATCTGATCATGCATTTATATTGGAGTGCATCTCTTATAATCAATCAATCATGTCAAGAAACATTTAGTTTGTCACTTTCACATACAAGTAGCAATTCAAAATCACATTCACGCATCAATTCTCCAACCTTCATTGTCTAGCATCAACACAATCAAATCACATTCGTAAGCTAATTCAAAATATAATCTATCACAAACAATTAATTGAGCGAAATCATCTAGTTTACTCACAGATTTCTCTCGAAGTTAATGCCTAAAAGTTTCGACAATGTCTGCATGTTGACGTTCCAAATGCATCTCTATAATATACAATACATACACATATCTAATTTTGCACAATTTTATAAATATTCCTTAATGCACATTTATGTATATGAAATATGCACAATGCATGTTCATGACAATCTTGGGTATTTTTCCATTATTCTCGACACAAAATCAATCCAATATGAAAACTCACTTACATATCATTTGTACATAGGGTTTATACCTCAAATAAACATTTTGAATCTAATTTTGTAACCCAATGAATCATTTCAAAATTTTCCAAAAACTGACTTTTGGGTCTACTATTCTTGATCATTTAGACGATGCAAACGAAGTAATTTGGCAATACTTTCTTCCAGAAAATTTTTCTCCTATCTATTAATTTTCTAATTACACCAAGATCATTCAATTAGGTTCAATACTCCAAAAGTTATACTCCAAATATTTTTAGACTGTTCTTATACTAAAACAGTTTAAAAATATTAGAATTTGATTTCTTTCGATAATTTTTAGCCCTATGTCTCTAATTTACTCCAAATAAAAAATCATTACATTTGGATATCTAAAAAACAAGATACTATTAAAACATCGAAGAATATTTAAGCTATGCAGGAAAGTTGGCCGTGGCGTAGCCAGGAGTTAGCTGCGGGGAACTTTTCTCGAGAGGAAATCCTCGTAAAAAATCTTGCAAGTTGGCCATGGAGAAGCAAGGAGTTGGCCACAGTGAACTTTTCCTGAGAGGAAATCCTCATAAAAATCCTGCAAGTTGGCCACAACGAACCTTGGAGTTAACTGTGGCAAACTTTCACAAAAAGTAGTAAACAGGACTCATCTTCCAATTTTTCTAGATTTTATAACATCCTACATCTTACAACTAACATATCTTGTACAAAAACCACCATTTCCACTTCATTTACTCTTCATTCTCAACTCCATTTCAATTCAATATCATTCCCAAACAATTTATGATATATATTTAACCATTAACCAAAAACAAAAAATATACATTTACCCATTCATCATTGATTTTTCTACACTAATTCTAGCCCCTTTATGAAGATCATTCTACCTTGACATCATCTCTATAATAATATATATTATTACCCATCATACATATACAAGAACAAGAAATTTATATAGGCTTTTCATCATCCATGACACACACATAAAAAAGTCACATAATAAGTCATCAATCTTACATTTCTCATCATTTTAGTTTCATTTAACAATACCCATAAAGATTAACAAGCTACTTGATTTAGCTCCAAAATCTTCAAAATCTCACTCAACCCTAGCTTCACACACAACCCATGATCATCATCTTGAAGGTTGGAAGGTTTGGGCTTTCTTATGGAAATGAAGAAGGTGACATGGTGGGAGTAGCAAGTGAAAGAAGAGGGATCTAGGTTCAAATTTTGGTGGAGGTTGTCAATAAAAAAAATGAAGAAGATGAAGAAGCTTGAAGACAATGGAGAATGTCACATAGATAAGAAGAAAAGAGTAAAATGAAAGACATTTGAGTGTCTTGCAAAGAGGAACAATGTGAGAGAGAGGAGTGGTGAGTGGTAGTGACACTTGTCACGATCAATTGTCACCTCCCTACGATCCCATTTGGACCCTTATTAAAACTAGTCTATTTGTCTCTAATTTCTAATCCAATTGTCTCCCTATTTTCAATGACATTTGTCAATAATTCCCAAAGTCATTTATCAAAATTTCCATTTCCATTTAATAGTTAATTCTACTGCCATTTATCATTTGTCTTACCACTTGACATTTTTCCTAGTCAAAAAATTACCCAAATTTTTTGAAATTATTCAAAAATTCTAAATCGCTAAATATACTCTCCAAATCAGTTTTCAACACATAAAAACCATAATTTTCAATGTAATCACATTTATAAACAATTATACCCGGAATATGTCAATGAATGCATGTACAATTATCTTAATAAGTAGAAGTTCAATATTCACATGTATGTGCATATCATATAACATATGAGCATGAAATACATTTTCTAATCTCTCAATAATCTCATATATATATATACGGTTCTAGCCTCAACGTGGGTAATGGGATGTTACAGTAATCCAGACACCTTTCAAAAGTGTATGATGGTGATCTTCTGTTATTTATTGAAGCAAAATATGGAGGTTTTTATAGATGGCTTCACCGTTTATGGTGATAGCTTTGATGATTGCTTCTTTAATCTTTAACGTGTTCTTGGTAGATGTATTAAAAAAAGATTAGTTTTGAATTATGAGAAATGTCATTTTATGGTAGATAGTGGCATAGTTTTAGGTCATCGCATCTCCCAAAAGAGGATTAAGGTTGATAGAGCCAAGATTGAAATCATTTCTTCATTTCCTTATCCTACTTATTTAAAAGATTTGAGGTCTTTCTTAAGTTATGCGGGGTTTTATTGGTGCTTAATAAAAGATTTTAGTACAATTGCTTTACCCCTTTCTACAATGTTGAAAAAAGATATTGATCTTCACTTTGATGATCAATGTAGACATGCCTTCGACACTTTGAAATCCTTGCTTGTTTCATCTCCTATTTTGATTAAATCTAATTGGGATTTGCCTTTTGAGCTATCTTGTGATGCTTTTAATTTTGCAATTGGTGCTATACTTGGATAGAGGGAGCAAAAGTGATCTATAGTGATAGCTTGTAACATCCCGTCACCGATGGGATGTGTACAGTTCATTGCATACGTATTTGGCACGAGCATGCATTATAGAATTTGTGTATAATTGGCATTTGTACGTACATACATGTATGACATATTTCTGACTTAATTTGGATAATTTGAATTTGGATATGATTAGGTCATGTGTGAGAATTTGGTCAAAATAGGCTCTATGATTGAATTTGAATTAGAAAAGGATGTTAGGAAGTTGAATTATGAAATTGGAGTATATGATAATTAGTTTTCTATTTTTGAGGATTTATAGAAATTTTTCTGGAATTTTTGGAGAAATAGGCCCGGACCGGAAAATTGATCGATGACTGGTTAATTGGATTTTCGATTCCGAAATTGATTATCCAATGGCTCGGACAGGTTAGAAATTCGAATTGAGGAATTAGGGTTTAGTCATTGGAATTCGGGAGAAATTAGAATTCGAAATTAGTTTGAGGTTGTTCGGATTTGGACTGGTGGAAATTCTATTAAGCCCTTGTTCCTTTGATATTTAAACCCTTACTCTTTGAAATCTTTCTCTTCCACGAAGCTTTCTCCTTCTTCTTCGTGATCTTCTTTCTTTGGATTGCTACTCGATTTCTTTGTGCCAATTGCTTTCTTCTTTTGTCATTGATCATTCCTTTGGCCTGGAAAAGAATAGCGAAGAAGTTGATGGAATTTTATTTGGTGATAGTCGTGGGTGTCGATGATCTTGGAGTTGAGAAATCCTTGAAGATTTGAGGTTATAAATCAAGTAAGTTACTTCTATCTTGTCTCTTATGGGTTGATTATTTCATTTATAAAGTTGTTTGAATGATTTAGTTGGTATATTAAAGGATTTGTGAGTTAGGGTCCGATAGGGGTTTTCGGTGATTTTAGGGTTTAGATTTGGGGAAAATGATTGTTTGATGAAATAGAAGCTAAGAATTAGTTGTATGATATGTATAGAATTATTTAGGAGTGATTTGTGAGGAGAAAACCTGAATTTGGTGGTGATTGCTGTCGAGAATTTGAGATTTTCTGGGTTTTCTGGGCGTGTTTATGGTCGCACGCCGCGACGCGCGAAGAACACGCCGCGGCGAGCAGGAATGCTTCACACGCTGCGACGTGCGTGAAAGGCGTGCCGCGGCGAGGATGGACAACGCACGTCGTAACGTACGCGTGTGTACGTCGCGACGAGAGATGCGTGAGGCGCCGAGGCGAAAGATCTGATGTTGTGGCGAGGAATGCTGATTAATGAAATTGGAGGTTTTTAAGAATTGGATGTAGGAATTTGATGGTTCAATTAATTATAGATTAAATTCAATTTGGAGATTATGAATTCGGGAATTTGAAGTTGAGATCGGAAAATTTGAATTTGTGTCGGAAATGTCATAACACGTATAGTACGTACATTATTCAATTCATATGCATCATGGAACATGGAAATTGACATAATTAGTAATGCTATTTATATTTTGATTGTTCTAGCGGCTCAAGTGGATCGCCGATCATCAGACGTAGGCGAGACTTCCCGGCAGTAGCTCGGAAGTTCTGAGGTGAGTAACCTAGTTGGTTTCTCAACCTATATGTGTTTAATTCTATGCAATATGCCATGTGGAGTTAAGGACGGGTTATATGTGTTTGATTTGATTGATTCCAGACCACGGGTGTTCGGGATATTTGGACTGTGATATAGAAGTGTTAATTGTGTATAAATTGCTATAATTGGTTTCAATTGGTGAGAACTAGGCATATATAGTTTTAGTGCGATGCATGTATTGGAAATTGGACATGTGCATACATGCATAACAGTATGATTAGATAAAGGCAGTTGTGACCGGTGTAGCCATCGTATTCAGAGCTTTAAGTTCAACGCACAGGGCTTCATGCCCAACGATTTGCAGAGCTTTACGCTCAACAAATTAGGGCTTTTGAGCCCAATGTTTACAGAGCCTATGACTCAACGTATATGAGCTCAGGCGCACGGTCACAACAACGAAAGAAAATGAAAGAGTCACATGCACATTGCATATATGAATGATTACATGTGAATTGTGTGAAAGGCATATCGCCTTATAAAGGTGGATTTGACTGCCTGTGATTTCTTGAATGTGATAATATGTGATATTATGTGATTGTCTATATATGCATGAGTTGGGTGAACCATCGATGATGGTTACTCATTGAGTTTCGCAAACTCACCCAAATTGCGATTATTTTCAGGGCAGCGATAGTTTGACTTCTAGCTCCGGTCAGTGAGACTTATCCTGCTGTGTGTGCCGGCGAGAGGAGCATGGCCCACAGGTCTGTCAGCTGGGGATCTTTTGGGGGTATTTTGTGGATGAGTTATGTAGGAGCTATGTTAGTCCTTTTGGGTCGCATGATGTATATATATACGATCGATGATGTATTTGTGGTTTCATGAATGAATGGAAATGAATCTTTTGGTTTTAAATTCTAGCGAGTTTGATATTCGCTTTCTTTGTATGGATGCCATGAGGTTATAGAAATGATAGTTTGGTAGTGCACCGTCGAGGTTGTGCATCGAGACGACCTACTGGCGACCGTGTGTATACTCTACGGTGAGGGGCGCTACATTAGGTGGTATCGAGCATGGTTTGACATCTTTGGGTATAGTATATTTTAGGCTTGAATTTAATTTAAAAGCAAGAAATTGATCGATTTGTGACTTTATTGTAGGTCATCCATTTTTGGTGATCAAGTTGATCAACCAGCTGACCAAGGATCAGTCGGAGCGAGTAGGGAATCTTCTATGTGCAGATGTTTGAGGAGCAGCCTCTGGTAGTTCCCATGAGACGGGAACGGAGGTATGATCGCTGCAGTGGCGGGGTGTCGATTTCTCTGGCAAAGATGAGACCTCGCCGAGGTGAGGGTTGGTTGGAGAGGACCGAGCGGGTCCTAGATCAGATGGATTGCGACCCTGAGGAGCGCTTCGATTATGCTGTTTCTTTGCTCGTGGTCCGCTTATCGGTGGTGGAAGATGTCCCGGGTAGTTCCACCAGGCCGTGTGTGTTGACTTTGGCTGACTTTTTGAGGGCTTTCCGAGACAATTTTATGCCCAAGGAGTATTTGGATATGAAGATGCAGGACTTCTTAGAATTGAGGCGAGGATCGATGGCGGTGGCGATTATGAGGTCGATTTAATGAATTTGTCAGATGTCGTCCGTTTGATTGCCTCCGAGGTGATAGGTCTTGGAGATTTGAGGGGGCTGAATCTGGATATTCGTATCGAGTTAGCCCGATCGATATGGGTACCTTTGTGGAGATGAGATCATTCTTTGTCGAGATCGAGCGACTCTTAAGGCAGAGCCGAGCCGAGACCGGTCGAGGATCCGGAGGTAAGAGATCGATGTGATCGGGGTAGCTCGGTAGGAGCATGAGCGACGCTTGAGCGTGTTTAGATCATTGGGGATTGACGGATCGAGTTTTGGTCGAGAGGAGATTTGGACAGATTGGCAGTGGTAGCAGTAGTGGTGGCAGAGGGGCAGGTCAGGCTTTGCCAGTCTGTATACATTGTGATAAGAGGCACAGTGGAGAGTGCTGGCGAGTGATATGAGCTTGTTTAGCTTGTGGTTCGATGGACCATATGATCAGGAATTGTCCTTTGACTTTGGGAGTTTAGTCAGCCGCTAGTGGGAGAGCTGGTAGTAGCTCGACGGTGCAGCAGAGCCGTGGTGGTGGACCTGGATTTAGGGGCCAAGGCAGAGCCCGGGGTAGAGGCAGAGATTCTTTTGTGGGGACTGAGGGACGAGGCAAGAGTCGCAGATCCCGTGCCGTGGTCTCACGCCATGACCAGGCAGGAGGCCCAGGATTCTCCCGAGGTTGTTGCAGGTTTGCTTCTACTCTCAAATATAGAGGTGTATGCATTGATAGATCCAGGGTCCACGCATTCATTTATTGCACCGTATGTGGCATATAGGTTGCATGTGGATAGGGAGATGTTACAGTATAGGTTGCAGGTGAGTACACCTTTGGGTAGTATCACTACTTTAGGTGAGATCTGTAGGGGATGCCCGATTCGAGTAGATTCAGCAGTATTGAGTGCCGATTTGATTGTGTTACCCCTTCAGGAGATTGATTTGATTTTGGGGATGGACTGGCTCACTGCCCATAGGGCTATTTTGGATTGTTATGCCAAGGAGGTAGTATTGGAGTCTCCTGGTCAGCCGAGGGCTGTATTTTGAGGTGATAGTCAGGCAGTGCCAGCCAGAATGATTTCGTTTGTGAGTGCTTTGAGGTTGATGAGAGGTGGCTGTGAGGCTTATTGGCGCATGTGGTGGACTCTAGAGTGCAGCAGAGGTTGCAGGATGTTCCTGTGATCAGGGAGTTCCTAGAAGTGTTTCCTGAGGAGTTACCGGGTTTGCCGCTAGATCGGGAGACAGAGTTCGAGATAGACCTCGTTCCAGGTACCGCTCCTATATCGATACCTCCGTATAGGATGGCATCGGTGAAACTGAGGGAGCTTAAGGCTCAGCTTCAGGAGTTATTGGATAAGGGGTTCATCAGGCCGAGTGTTTCACCGTGGAGAGCTCCGGTGTTGTTTGTGAAGAAGAAGGACGGGACTATGAGACTTTGCATCGACTATAGGCAGCTTAATCGGGTTACTGTTAAGAATAAGTACCCACTGCCTAGGATCGATGACTTATTTGATCAGTTGCAGGGAGCTCAGGTGTTCACCAAGTTGGATTTGAGATCCGGTTATTATCAGTTGAGGATCGCAGAGGCCGATGTGCCTAAGAGCGCTTTTAGGCGGTATGGGCATTACGAGTTCTTAGTGATCTTTGTTGGGTTGACTAATGCCCCGGCAGCCTTCATGGCCTTGATGAATAGGGTTTTTCAGCCATACCTGGATCAGTTTGTGATCGTATTCATTGATGATATTCTGGTGTATTCGAGTTCTAGACAGGAGCATGCAGAGCATTTGAGGATAGTGTTGTAGATTATGAGGGATAGGCAGCTGTATGCCAAATTCACCAAGTGTGAATTTTGGCTGGATGAGGTGGTGTTCCTAGGTCATATCGTGTCTGGTGAGGGTATCCGGGTGGATCCTCACAAGATTGAGGCAGTGAAGAGTTGGGAGATTCCGAGGAACGTGTCAGAGTTGAGGAGTTTTCTCGGATTGGCCGGATATTACCGAAGGTTTGTCGAGGGGTTCTCAGTGATCTCCGCCCCCTTGACAAGACTTCTGAGGAAGGGAGTAGCCTTCAGTTGGACAGATGAGTGTCAGAGGAGTTTCGATGAGTTGATACATCGGTTGACGACGGCGCCGGTGTTTGCCCTGCCTTCGGGAGCAGGAGGATTTGAGGTGTTCAGTGATGCTTCGCAGCAGGGTTTAGACTGTGTGTTGATGCAGCATGGGAGAGTCATCGCGTACGCTTCGAGACAGTTGAGAGCACATGAGGGTAATTATCCTGCATGACACAGAGTTAGCGGCGATTGTATTTGCTCTGAAGATCTGGAGACATTATCTGTATGGGGAGACGTTCCAGATCTTCACCGATCATAAGAGTTTGAGGTACTTGCTGAGTCAGCGGGAGCTGAATCTGAGGCAGAGGAGATGGTTAGAGCTGTTTAAGGACTACGACTGCACTATCGAGTACCACCCAGGGAAGGCCAATGTGGTGGCTGATGCATTGAGTAGGAGATCAAATGGTAGTGCAGCTCAGATTCAGGTTTCCAGGTTGCCGTGCTTAGTTCAGTTGAGAGCTCTCAATGTGCAGATGGATTTGAGTCAGGAGGGAGCTCTGATAGCGACCTTGAGGCTGAGGTCAGTATTGCATGATCGGATCAGGAGAGTTCAGGATCGGGATCCGGTATTGGTGAGACTGATGGATAGAGTCAGATCAGGATGGCAGTCTGAGTTTGAGCTAAGGGATGGTACTTTGTGGATGGGCCAGAGGTTGTGTGTTCCTGATATAGATGATTTGAGGTGGGAGATTTTGGAGGAGGCTCATTTGGCTGCTTATGCCATGCATCCTGGTGTCACCAAGATGTATCGCACTCTTAAGTTGCATTTCTGGTGGCCGGGTATGAAGAGGCATGTGGCGGAGTATGTTTCTCGGTGTTTGACGTGCCAGCAGGTTAAGGCTGAGCACCAGGCCCCAGTCGGGAGATTGCATTCGTTGCCCATTCCGGAGTGGAAATGGGAGCGACACGATGGATTTTATTATGGGGTTGCCCAGGACGCCGAGGCAGAGTGATGCTATCTGGGTCATAGTGGACCGATTGACTAAATCGGCTCACTTTTTGCCAGTGAGGGAGAGTAATACCCTCGATCAGTTGGCCCAGAAATATGTAGCAGAGATAGTTCGACTGCATGGGGTCCCAGTTTCGATAGTGTCAGATAGGCATCCCAGATTTACTTCGAGATTCTGGAGGAGCCTGCAGTCAGCTATGGGTACGAGGTTGAACTTCAGCACAGCGTGTTGGAACCCCACCCAGGTGGATCACGGGTCCCACATCCTACGTGATGACCGGACACGCATCCCACGAGGGAGGGATTCCTCACCACAATAATAGACTTGTTTCGACATTAAAACTGCATAATCATAAATCTTGTGCTTATAACCTTGCCGGGTCCTAAGCTGTACCTTCACATTCGTGCCGAGCGCACACTATGCAAACCTCAAAATCAAAAGTTGACTTCTTCATATAAATTGTAGCCCTAAGCCTCAAGTTCGTTTTGCAATGAGAATCACCTCAAATGGAGTTGTAAAACTCAATTTATGCTTTAAAAACCTAAAAGATCTCATACTCCACAAATGATCTCCAAACCGACCTCTTACTTGTTTTAATGTAAACTTTTGCAATTTGGCTCCAAATGATACCAATTTTTCTGAAAAGAAAGATATATGTCTTAGGAATCTAATGGTTCAAGCCTCGCCACAAGTGGAGGTCGGATTAGGAATTTATACCCAAAAGAATCAAGTATGTTCACATCCTAAATCAGTTTGAAACTCTTTTGACGCGATCACCATAACTTTTGATATATAAATCAAATTTCTTTCGTTTTTGTACCATTAGAAATTAGACATCTAGATATACAACTTTCATGAAGACCGAAAAATGAGACTCGGCCTATAAAAGTTTGAAAATGCACCTTCTTTCCCGTAGCTATCCGTTAAACGGACAGCCATGTCCGTTTAACGGACAGGTACGGGTGAAATGGTACCAAATGGCTCGCAAATGTCCGTTAAACGGACATGCAAGTCCGTTTAACGGACACGGGCAAGGGAAGGGGTGTTTTTGCACCCGAGGCTGTCCGTTTAACGGACACGCAAAATCCCAAAACTTCAAATCTTCCTCCAATGCATCTCAAACTTCAACCTAACTTCATAACCATTTATACACTTCCAAATTTACTCATTCCAAAACCTAAACACTTCATAACATCTTAAACTTCAAGTTTAATTCATCAACTTCAACATCTCTAGCTCCATTGATTCATCAAATCATGGATTTCAATCATTTTTCATCAAAGTTATCATAAACTAATAAGCTACATGGACAACCAAAATGACTTTAGTTGTTATCTTCCAATTCTCATAACTTCCTACTCCAAATTCTAAAAATTACATATTATACCTCAATGGAAAGATAACAAGATGCTCTAAAACTCTCATGAAGGATGAAAATGTTAATTTCACCATTAAGCAAGGTAAAAAGCCACTCAAAGACACTATCCATAAAAGGTCCAATGAAACAGTAACTTAAGTAATTGAATAGTGACTGAATGTGTTTATAACCTCATAACTTCTTAACCCCAAGTCCAAATGAGACACATTATATGTCATTGGAAAGATATGAACTTATACTCCAATCTTCATGAAGACTCCTTGATCCAATTCAAACCTTAAAAGGACCTAAAACTAAAGAGAAGTTCTGGTCAAATTTTACAACAATTTTGACAGCACCTCCCCTAAAACTTTAACTAACCAATCTTCATTCCTAGTACCTCCACCTGCACAAAACTTAACATCCAACCTCATATATCATAACTCAATCACAAGAGTATCTCCATACTCAATTCAAGGCAACAATCCACACTCCTAAACATCTATTACGTTCCAAATGCAAAATATGCAAACTCAATCCTTCTTTTTGTCAAGTATAGTTATACAATGATGCATGTGTATGAAACATGTGTAAATTACATCAAATACAATTAAAAGTCAACGAGCTTGCATTTACATGAAGTTCAAAGCTATTACAAAGCTTTAGAGGGCATTTTAGCCCAATTACATCATAGTTTCAAGGAACAAAATACAAAATACATCATTAGTCCCAAAATGCTATCTAAAGCCTTGGTTTCTAAAACATGATTTCAAAAACAAAACTTGCATCGGAGTAATGCCTCATTCCCGATGCGGTGTCTCGGTTTCTCGCTCATGACCTGTGGAGGGGAAAATGGGGGGTGAGCTCGACGGCTCCGTGGGTAAAAACTTAATAACTAAGAATAAACATGCCAAAATCCTTTATCAATTTATTCTCAAACAATTGAACTAAATCATCTTTAACATAAACCAATTCTTCATTTATATCAAATCTAAGGATCAAAGGAAATTACAAGACATTATATCATACAAGAACAACATAAACAACATATACTATAGCCACACATAAATTAGCTTGGGTGGGTCCAACAGGACGTACTACACATTTTCAGAAACGGTTATGTGTAGTCATGAACACGTGAGGAGTCCGTGAGGAACTCCATATACCACTTCATGGGCAGGCGGGAGAAGCCTATATAGGTGCACCTATCACATAAAGGACCACCCTAACCCATAGAAAACATGAAATTCACATTATTCATGCATTTCATACACATTAATCCTCAATGAGTCTTGCAACATTCATCTTCACATAATTGCCTAAAATCACTTATTCAAATCTATTTTTCACTTGTTCAACAATTATATACACATTTTCATATTTCATATATATTTAAACTATTCCAAGAAATACAAGCAACATTGATAAATCATTTTAAAGCATTCAATAGCATTTATTATAGAACTTTAACAAGTTCATTAACTCAATTATTAAGAAATTACCCACCTTAATCATTTAACCTTGAATTTGATCACTTGATCTTGCTTCTTGTTCTACTAACCTCTTTTCACCTTCATCAAGCAAGTAATAACCCAATTACCAAGAGATATCCCAAAATTAAACAAACCTAGGATAGAAAAACATGGAATTAAACCTATCTAATTTAACCCAAACCTTACCCAAGCTTTAAACATCAAAATCTACTCATAAATCCAAAGAAATCTACATTTTTCTTACCTTGAAAAGAGACCCACGAAAATTCCTATCTCCCTTGGCTTTGTAAACTCTTAAACCTTCCTTTCCTTTATCCTTCTTAACCAGTCTACCACTCTTCTCTAAGCAAGAAAAACTCAAGACCTAAACCCCTCCTTCTTCTTCTTCTTCTTCTTCTTCTTCTTCTTTTTCTTCTTCTTCTATACGACTCTCACTCTCTCCTATTCTAGAATTTTCGTGAATCATCTCCCTAAAGCCTTAACTCATGCCTTTTAAATAAAACCTAAGCTTCATCCACCAAAACTACGTAGTTTTGGTCCCTTCATTAAAACATTTGCTCCTCTTCCCTACATGAACGAAACCACCATGTATTCCTCTTATTTTTTTCCCTCTTCTTTGATTTAAAAGAAACTTAAATGGACCTATATAACCTTCCTTCCTTGCCTTAGTCTTAAATACCAATAATGAAATACCTAAATTGCCCCTAAACCATTTTGTTCTTTTAAACTTCTAACAACAATTCAATTCTAATTTAAATCAATCCCTCATTTAATTTTCATTCCTCTCAACACTATAAACCTTAATTTAGTTCAACAAAATAAATTTTCAAATTAAACCTCACAAATAACATAAACATGCTTAGTACGATTCGGGGCCCAACACAGCGTTTCATCCTCAGACAGATGGGCAGAGTGAGAGGACTATTCAGACTGTTGAGGATATGTTGAGAGCCTGTGTGTTGGAGTTCCGAGGTGTATGGGATCAGTATTTGCCTCTGGTGGAGTTTGCTTATAATAATCAGTACCAGAGCAGCATTGGGATGGCACCGTACGAGGCACTCTATGGGAGACCGTGTAGATCCCCTCTTTACTGGGATGAAGAGGGTATGAGGATGTTAGAGGGTCCCGAGCTGATCCAGGACACTGTTGATAAGATACAGTTGATTCGGAGTCACATCAAGGCGGCTCAAGATAGGCAGAAGAGTTATGTGGATCAGCATCGGAGAGAGATGGAGTATGCTGTGGGAGATAGAGTGTTCCTCAGAGTGTCTCCGTGGAGAGGAGTTCTCAGATTTGGCCGTAAGGGCAAGTTGAGTCCTCGGTATATTGGTCCGTATGAGATTACCGAGTGGATCGGACCGTTAGCATATAGATTAGCCTTGCCGAGTGAGATGTCTCAGTTGCATGACGTCTTTCATGTGAGCATGCTTCGGAGATATCGATCTGACCCGACTCATGTGTTTCCGGCTCAGGAGGTAGAGATTGCCAGTGACTTGAGTTATATTGAGGAGTCGATGCGGATTATTGGATCGCGGGTTAAGCAGTTGAGGTCTCGGGTTATTCCATTGGTGAAAGTCCTTTGGAAGAACCATTCATCGGAGGAGGCGACTTGGCAGACTGAGGAGCACATGAGGAGGCAGTATCCTCATCTGTTTGATCAGTCAGGTAAGAAAATTTCGGGACGAAATTTTTATTAGGAGGGGAGAATTGTAACATCCCGTCACCGATGGGATGTGTACAGTTCATTGCATAAGTATTTGGCACGAGCATGCATTATAGAATTTGTGTATAATTGGCATTTGTACGTACATACATGTATGACATATTTCCGACTTAATTTGGATAATTTGAATTTGGATATGATTAGGTCATGTGTGAGAATTTGGTCAAAATAGGCTCTATGATTGAATTTGAATTAGAAAAGGATGTTAGGAAGTTGAATTATGAAATTGGAGTATATGATAATTAGTTTTCTATTTTTGAGGATTTATAGGAATTTTTCTGGAATTTTCTGAGAAATAGGCCTGCATCGAAAATTGATCGATGACTGGTTAATTGGATTTTCAGTTCTGAAATTGATTATCCAATGGCTCGGACAGGTTAGAAATTCGAATTGAGGAATTAGGGTTTAGTCATTGGAATTCGGGAGAAATTAGAATTCGAAATTAGTTTGAGGCTGTTCGGATTTGGACTGGTGGAAATTCTATTAAGCCCTTGTTCCTTTGATATTTAAACCCTTACTCTTTGAAATCTTTTCTTCCACGAAGCTTTCCTTCTTCTTCGTGATCTTTTTCTTTGGATTGCTACTCGATTTCTTTGTGCCAATTGCTTTCTTCTTTTGTCATTGATCATTCCTTTGGCTTGGAAAAGAATAGAGAAGAAGTTGATGGAATTTTATTTGGTGATAGCCGTGGGTGTCGATGATCTTGGAGTTGAGAAATCCTTGAAGATTTGAGGTTATAAATCAAGTAAGTTACTTCTATCTTGTCTCTTATGGTTTGATTATTTTATTTATAAAGTTGTTTGAATGATTTAGTTGGTATATTAAAGGATTTGTGAGTTAGGGTTTTCGATAGGGGTTTTCGGTGATTTTAGGGTTTAGATTTGGGGAAAATGATAGTTTGATGAAATAGCAGCTAAGAATTAGTTGTATGATATGTATGGAATTATTTAAGAGTGATTTGTGAGGAGAAAATCTGAATTTGGTGGTGATTGTTGTCGAGAATCTGAGATTTTTTGGGTTTTCTGGGCGTGTTTCTGGTCACACGCCGCGACGCGCGAAGAACACGCCTTGGCGAAAGCAGAATGCTTCAGACGCTGACGCATGCGTGGAAGGCGCCTTGTGGCGAAGATGGACGGCGCAGGTCGCAACGTACGCGTGTGTACGTCGCGACGAGAGATGCGTGAGGCGCCGCGGCGAAAGATCTGATGCCGCGGCGAGGAATGCTGATTAATGAAATTGGAGGTTTTTAAGAATGGGATGTAGGAATTTGATGGTTCAATTAATTATGGATTAAATTCAATTTGGAGATTATGAATTCGGGAATTTGAAGTTGAGATCGAAAAATTTGAATTTGTGTCGGAAATGTCATAACACGTATAGTACGTACATTATTCAATTCATATGAATCATGGAACATGGAAATTGACATAATTAGTAATGCTATTTATATTTTGATTGTTATAGCGGCTCAAGTGGATCGCCGATCATCAGACGTAGGCGAGACTTCCCAGCAGTAGCTCGGAAGTTCTGAGGTGAGTAACCTAGTTGGTTTCTCAACCTATATGTGTTTAATTCTATGCAATATGCCATGTAGAGTTAAGGACGGGTTATATGTGTTTGATTTGATTGATTCCGGACCACGGGTGTTTGGGATATTTGGACTGTGATATAGAAGTGTTAATTGTGTATAAATTGCTATAATTGGTTTCAATTGGTGAGAACTAGGCATATATAGTTTTAGTGCGATGCATGTATTGGAAATTGGACATGTGCATACATGCATAACAGTATGATCAGATAAAGGCAGTTGTGACCGGTGTAGCCACCGTATTCAGAGCTTTAAGCTCAATGCACAGGGCTTCATGCCCAACGATTTGCAGAGCTTTACGCTCAACGGATTAGGGCTTTTGAGCCCAATGTTTACAGAGCCTATGACTCAACGTATATGAGCTCAGGCGCATAGTCACAACAACGAAAGAAAATGAAAGAGTCACATGCACATTGCATATATGGATGATTACATGTGAATTGTGTGAAAGGCATATCGCCTTATAAAGGTGAATTTGACTGCCTGTGATTTCTTGAATGTGATAATATGCGATATTATGTGATTGTCTGTATATGCATGAGTTGGGTGAACCATCGATGATGGTTACTCATTGAGTTTCGCAAACTCACACAAATTGCGACTATTTTCAGGGCAGCGATAGTTTGACTTCTAGCTCCGGTCAGTGAGACTTATCCTGCTGTGTGTGCCGGCGAGAGGAGCATGGCCCACAGGTCTGTCAGCTGGGGATCTTTTGGGGGTATTTTGTGGATGACTTATGTAGGAGCTATGTTAGTCCTTTTTGGGTCGTAAATATGTATATATATACGACTGATGATGTATTGACGGTTTCATGAATGAATGGAAATGAATCTTTTGGTTTTAAATTCTAGCGAGTTTGATATTACTGCTTTCTTTGTATGGATGCCATGAGGTTATAGAAATGATAGTTTGGTAGTGCACCCTCGTCGTAGGTTGTGCATCGGTATGACCTACGGGGTACCCGGTGTATACTCTACGGTAAGGGGGGGCTATATAGCTTTTGCCTTTAAGACACTTGACTTTGCTCAAGTGAACTATACCACCACTGAGAAGGAACTTTTTGCTATAATCTTTGCTTTAGATAAGTTTAGACAGTATCTAATAAACTCTTGAGTGGTTGTTTTTATAGATCATATAGCAGTGCGATACTTATTCAAAAAGCCCTAGTCTAAACCAAGACTGTTGAGATGGGCTTTATTGCTACAAGAGTTTGATATTGAAATCAGAGATAGAGCTAGAGCAGAAAATCATGTGGCTGGCCACCTTAGTTAGTTACCTGAGGTGTTGGATCCCGTTACCGGAACCCAACTCCATACGCAGAACGGAAACCGAAACAAACGGAAACGAAGGGAAACAGAAATTTCGGATCGAAAACGGAAGCAAATCGAAATCGAATAACAAAGCGGATAGAACGAAATCGAAGCATAAAGCGAAAACGGATCAAACACTTAACGAAATGGATTCGACATCCGACAACAATTTTCAAAGGAAACGATCGACTGAACATAGGCGCGTTGGAAATCCTAAGACTAATCCGATGCGAAAATCCGGTATAATTTTTTTTTCTTTTCTTTTCTTATTCTCATTTCTTTTCTCGTTACTCAATCACATACAACGTCATCTTCAATCCATACAGTCATACCCAATCTTATATAAATCCATACCAATCTCAAATTACATTTTTAACCCAGATTTTTATCGAAATTTTGGCAGCATAACGGCTGCCTTTTTCCTAACCCAAACCTGCAAGGGTAAAGAAATACACTTCTAAATGCCAAACAGATCTCGAAATCATCGGACTCTCCCGTCCGGAATCCAAACACCAGCAAAACGCAAACCTAAATCTAATACTTCCATAATTCTCAATTCAATACCAAACTCAGAATTCAATCAAATTCCCAAATCAATCATACATATATATTCCCAAATTATCCATAATTTCATATACAAATTTCACAATCATTCACAATTCTCAACCTTATACACAAATGCATTTTCTTTCAAACCTTTCTTAAACCACAAACAGATCCATACTCAAAATCCAAAATACACAAAATCTAACTGACACATATGTCGAAACTGATGTCTTCACATTCTTTCATCCGATCTCCCGTCAAACACGGAGATGGGGATGAAAGGGGGGGTGAGCTCGAAAGCTCGTGGATAACACATTTATAAAATGACAAATAAGCTGAAAACATTTTTCATAATCTTTTTGCCAAAAGGGCTAATTTCCAAACTTTTCAACTTTCAAATATTTCTCTCAAACTCTTTTCAATTTTTCCAAACTTTTTATATCAAATTTCATAAATTTCCTGATTGAAAACCCCTTTTCTTCATTTTTCCAAAATTTCTCATAAACATGAATGCAATCACATCGACAAATTATCACGCACATTAACAAAATCAAAAATCACATAACAGATCAAAATGGGCTGGTTTGGTCCAAACAGACGTCTTGCGATCCGCATAATGGTCCTGCAGCAACAGAATAAGACGTATTACACTTTTCCAAAGCGGTCCAAAGTAGCCGTGAGGGAATTCAAATCGGAGTTCCGTGCCACTAGCGGGCAGCCGAAAGTGAAGGCTTTACTGAATAGAGACAGCGTTGACTCACCAAAGGACCTAACCGACCCACATAACACATAATCGAAACGAGATTTTAATGCCCAAGGCACTTTTCAAATTCTTGATTTTCCACACATTCACATAACGATACAATTCGATCAATTCATCATTCAAATACTAATTTCAAAATCAAATCATTCAATCGGTGTGTATAATTCAATAATGCATTTATGACAATTGAATTTAAACTTGTACCAATTTCTAAATCATTCGAAATCATATTTTCCAACTTTAAATCAATTCTTATTTTCAAACATTTCCAATAATCTATCAAGCATACAAAATTTTGCTTTCTTTCATTTTCAAAATTCATATTAAGCTTACAGATCAAATTATAAATATGCTACCCACCTCGAAATGACGCTAAGTCGGTCCAAATAGTCAATTCTCCAAATTCCTTCTTCTTTCTTCAATTTAAAAATTCCTAAGCCAATAACATCCAAATTCATCATCATAATTTGCATAATTCTCAAACTCAACCATAGGAAAAACATAACTATCATAATTCCAAGTTATTTAATCTCCAATTTTGAAAATCCTCAATTTTCAAAATTGGCCTAAACCAATACACCCAAATTCAATCTCATAAAACATAATTTCTTCAAAATTAATCTCACAATTCATCAATTCACATTAATTCCAAACTATTTAAATCCTCAATTTCAAAATCTCCAAATCTTAAAATTGGCCTAAACCAATTTATCCCAATACAATACCATAAAATACAAATTCTTCAAATTGATTTCATATATCATCAATTCATCATATTTCCTATAATTCTACACCAAAATATCTCAAGATTCTCAATCATAAAATTAAGCCTAAACCTTAATCAATTTTTCATCCAAAATTAAACCCAACCTAAAGCATATACATCAAAATTAATTCCACAATCCATAAACCCATCTCATATGTCATAATTCTAAACCGAAAATTAATCAAAATTTTAAAGTAGAACAATTTCTCTTACCTCTTTCTCTTCCAAATTCGAATTTTTTTGGCTTGGAAGGAAGCTCTTATGCTCCTCTATCTTTCTCTCTCTTGGAACTATCCCAAAATCCTTAAGAAACAAGTAGAAAATTTGGAACTTTGTTTTCTCTCTCTTCTTTTCTCCATAACCAATCTCCACTCTTCTTTCTTCTTCTTATTTCTTCTTCTTTCTCTGAAATTTCCAGCCACTTTCGTGGCTTTTAATATGCCAAAACGAAATCACCATCTTGTGTTTCATTTAATGATGGTTAATTGACCATTTTGCCCTTACATTTACTTTATGCCATTCTCACTTGCGGGTCTGATTCGCACTATTAAATTGAAGGAATTTGCTAAAACTTCCTTCTCGAGAAATGTTCCCCTCAATCATACGAATCCAACTCCACTGACTGCGCTCAATTCCGAGCACTACATCAAAAGTTATGTGCAAAACAATTCGGGTTTATCCATATTCTAACACATTTTCAATGTACGATTATTTCTGTCCAAAATTTCACATTCTTAATCCCAGAATTGAAACTCGATGTCTTCATAACAATTGTAGCATTATGTCTCTAGTTTAATTCAAAACAAGAATCGTCTCATTTCGATTCCCAGATCAAAAGTTATACTCAAATTACTCACAGGTGTTCCCAATCCAAAAATTACACCCCAATCCGAACTTAAATTAAAAAATTAAAAGTTCTAAGGGCAAAATTGTCATTTCATGTCTTCATATGATTTGTAGCCCCTTGTCTTATCTTTATTTCGCCTTAAGAATCGCTTCAATCGGATCTCTACAGATCCCGAATTTCACAAAACACTGAATCATGTTCGGAAAATTTCCCGACTCACTTTGATTAAATTAATCATCATTAATTTAATCTCAAAAATTCACAAATTTCTTAGAAAATGAAATTCATTGTCTTAGGAATCCAACGCAAAAAGAATCAACTCAATCGGATGTCGGACGGAAAAGATATAGGCAAAATAGTGAGCAAAGGTCGGATTGAAAACAAGGAAATCAATAAATTTAAGAAGAAAACGGCTTCGGATGGCGACGGACGCCTAACTCATGAGGGCGCGGGCCTCGCTAGGGAGGCGTCGCCTAGCGAGGGTCGAGGCTCATGAGGGCGAGCCTTGCCTCGCGAGGCGAGCAGCCCGCCTCGCTAGGGAGGCGTCGCCTAGCGCGAGGCAAGACGCTGGCGCCACCCCGCTAGGCGAGCCGCCTAGCGAGGCGCCGCAGCAACATCAAACTTTATTTATTTTTTTTTTTTTCCACTTATTCTCAAAAACTTCCGAAATTCATAACTCTTAATCCCGAACTCCAATTTTGACAAACTTAGTCTCTATAGAAAGCTTGGGAGAAGCTCTAAATCTTCCAAGAAGAACATAAAACTCAATTCAACTCCTACGGGAGTCCATTTTCCGGTCAACAATACTATCCTCTATACAAACTTGTAAAAATCATACTTAATATTCCGAGATCGAAAAATTTCATACTTTATATCGAAATAAAGATCAAAACAAATCCTTCAATTTTCATGAAGAACATCAAAGCTCAATTAACCTCTAACTAGGTTAATTTCTCACCAAAGTTTCAACCATAATAAAAGTCAAACCCGATCAAACATAAACTTTGACTGATCATAACTTTCACTCCCGATATCGAAAAATTACAAACTTTATGTCCACAAAAATCTCTTAACATAACCTACAAGTTTCCAGAAGACCATTTTATCAAATTTTGCCTAAATCATAAGTCAACTCTCAAAGTCAAACATTCTCTCTCCAAAAAGTCAAACTTTCTAAATCCTTCAAATTTTCACACTTTTTCTTTCTAATTCTTGCTATTTAGCTTCATTTCAGTCAACTCATCCACTTGACCACTCATATTACTAACTCAAATTGTCACTCAAGGTTCGGGGTCCAACATTTCTCCCCCTCTTAAAAGAATTTCGTCCTCGAAATTCATATTTACTTAACTCCAAGTAACTCATTCTTGCATAAATTTCTTTCTAAACAATGATCATCAAGCACTTTCTTACTAATTTCTTTCCACAATTTATAATCAATTTCTTTTTCATCACTTTTTACTCTTCATACATATTCTCAATCTCTTCAAAATTTTCACTTCCTTAAATCATATATCATCTATAACTCATGATTTCTTCATATATGGGCACAAATTAATGGTCCATTTCTTAAGAAACCCTAATATGGTTTAATCATCATTATGTCATCATTCTTCCATCTATATCAATTCATCACAATTTCTCAAGAAGTTCAAATCTTAATTTCCTCAACACATTCCGAAAATCAAACATATTCTTAACACTCAAATCAAACCAATCATTTGAATTCGTCAAATAGTCATGCACATCAATTTCAAATTCCTAAAGACCATCATATTTCTTTCATCAAAGTCAAATGACCACCTAGCACACTCTCACAAATTCACTTTTATCTTTACAAACTCGTATCAATTCCTTATTCTTATTCATACTCATACGCCCAAGTAAGATCATATTACTGGGCTCTGATACCATAAATGTTGGATCCCGTTACCGGAACCCAACTCCATACGCAGAACGGAAACCGAAACAAACGGAAACGAAGGGAAACAGAAATTTCGGATCGAAACTAAGCAAATCGAATCGAATAACAAAGCGGATAGAACGAAATCAAGCATAAAGCTTAAAACGGATCAAACACTTAACTAAATGGATTCGACATCCGACAACAATTTTCAAAGGAAACGATCGATTGAACATAAAGCGTTGGAAATCCTAAGACTAATCCGATGCGAAAATCCCAGTATAATTTTTTTTTTTCTTTTCTTATTCTCATTTCTTTTCTCGTTACTCAATCACATACAACGTCATCTTCAATCCATACAGTCATACCCAATCTTATATAAATCCATACCAATCTCAAATTACATTTTTAACCCAGATTTTTATCGAAATTTCGGCAGCATAACGGCTGCCTTTTTCCTAACCCAAACCTCGCAAGGTAAAGAAATACACTTCTAAATGCCAAACAGATCTCAAATCATCGGACTCTCCCGTCCGGAATCCAAACACCAGCAAAACGCAAACCTAAATCTAATACTTCCATAATTCTCAATTCAATACCAAACTCAGAATTCAATCAAATTCCCAAATCAATCATACATATATATTCCCAAATTATCCATAATTTCATATACAAATTTCACAATCATTCACAATTCTCAACCTTATACACAAATGCATTTTCTTTCAAACCTTTCTTAAACCACAAACAGATCCATACTCAAAATCCAAAATACACAAAATCTAAGCGACACATATGTCAAACCGATGTCTTCACATTCTTTCATCCGATCTCCGTCAAACACGGAGATGGGGATGAAAGGGGGTGAGCTCGAAAGCTCGTGGATAACACATTTATAAAATGACAAATAAGTGAAAACATTTTCATAATCTTTTGCCAAAAGGGCTAATTTCCAAACTTTTCAACTTTCAAATATTTCTCTCAAACTCTTTTCAATTTTTCCAAACTTTTCATATCAAATTTCATAAATTTCCGATTGAAAACCCTTTTCTTCATTTTTCCAAAATTTCTCATAAACATGAATGCAATCACATCGGCAAATTATCACGCACATTAACAAAATCAAAATCACATAATGATCAAATGGGCTGGTTTGGTCCAATAGACGAGCGCATAGCCCCGCGATACGTCCCTGCAACAGAATAAGACGATTACACACTTTCGCAAAGCGGTCCAAGTAGCCGTGAGGGAATCCGAATCGGAGTTCCGTACACTAGCGGGCAGCCGAAAGTGAAGGCTTTACGAATAGAGACAATACGACTCACCAAAGGACCTAACCGACCCACATAACACATAATCAAACGAGATTTCGAATGCCCAAGGCACTTTTCAAATTCTTGATTTTCCACACATTCACATAACGCATACAATTCGATCAATTCATCATTCAAATACTAATTTCAAAATCAAATCATTCAATCGGTGTGTATAATTCAATAACGATTTATGACAATTGAATTTAAACTTGTACCAATTTCTGAAATCATTCAAAATCATATTTTCCAACTTTAAATCAATTCTTATTTTCAAACATTTCCAATAATCTATCAAGCATACAAAATTTTGCTTTCTTTCATTTTCAAAAATTCATATTAAGCTTACAAATCAAATTATAAATATGCTACCCACCTCGAAATGACGCTAGAAGCTGGTCCAAATAGTCAATTCTCCAAATTCCTTCTTCTTTCTTCAATTTAAAAATTCCCTAAGCCAATAACATCCAAATTCATCATCATAATTTGCATAATTCTCAAACTCAACCATAGGAAAACATAACTATCATAATTCCAAGTTATTTCAATCTCCAATTTTGAAAATCCCAATTTTCAAAATT
The DNA here is from genome assembly GCA_029891385.1 of Erythroxylum novogranatense. Classification (NCBI taxonomy): domain Eukaryota; kingdom Viridiplantae; phylum Streptophyta; class Magnoliopsida; order Malpighiales; family Erythroxylaceae; genus Erythroxylum; species Erythroxylum novogranatense. The sequence goes on along the minus strand of CM057235.1, from coordinate 64,356,018 downwards.
GGCCTAAACCAATACACCCAAATTCAATCTCATAAAACATAATTTCTTCAAAATTAATCTCACAATTCATCAATTCACATTAATTCCAAACTATTTAAATCCTCAATTTCAAAAATCTCCAAATCTTAAAATTGGCCTAAACCAATTTATCCCAATACAATACCATAAAATACAAATTCTTCGAAATTGATTTCATATATCATCAATTCATCATATTTCCTATAATTCTACACCAAAATATCTCAAGATTCTCAATCATAAAATTAAGCCTAAACCTTAATCAATTTTTCATCCAAAATTAAACCCAACCTAAAGCATATACATCAAAATTAATTCCACAATCCATAAACCCATCTCATATGTCATAATTCTAAACCGAAAATTAATCAAAATTTCAAAGTAGAACAATTTCTCTTACCTCTTTCTCTTCCAAATTCGAATTTTTTTGGCTTGGAAGGAAGCTCTTATGCTCCTCTATCTTTCTCTCTCTTGGAACTATCCCAAAATCCTTAAGAAACAAGTAGAAAATTTGGAACTTTGTTTTCTCTCTCTTCTTTTCTCCATAACCGAATCTCCACTCTTCTTTCTTCTTCTTATTTCTTCTTCTTTTCTCTGGAAATTTCCAGCCACTTTCGTGGCTTTTAATATGCCAAAAACGACATCACCATCTGTGTTTCATTTAATGATGGTTAATTGACCATTTTGCCCTTACATTTACTTTATGCCATTCTCACTTGCGGGTCTGATTCGCACTATTAAATTGAAGGAATTTGCTAAAACTTCCTTCTTGAGAAATGTTCCCCTCAATCATACGAATCCAACTCCACTGACTGCGCTCAATTCTGAGCACTACATCAAAAGTTATGTGCAAAACAATTCGGGTTTATCCATATTCTAACACATTTTCAATGTACGATTATTTCCGTCCAAAATTTCACATTCTTAATCCCAGAATTGAAACTCGATGTCTTCATAACAATTGTAGCATTATGTCTCTAGTTTAATTCAAAACAAGAATCGTCTCATTTCGATTCCCAGATCAAAAGTTATACTCAAATTACTCACAGGTGTTCCCAATCCAAAAATTACACCCCAATCCGAACTTAAATTCAAAAATTAAAAGTCCTAAGGGCAAAATTGTCATTTCATGTCTTTATATGATTTGTAGCCCCTTGTCTTATCTTTATTTCGCCTCAAGAATCGCTTCAATCGGATCTCTACAGATCCCGAATTTCACAAAACACTGAATCATGTTCGGAAAATTTCCCGACTCACTTTGATTAAATTAATCATCATTAATTTAATCTCAAAAATTCACAAATTTCTTATAAAATGAAATTCATTGTCTTAAGAATCCAACACAAAAAGAATCAACTCAATCGGATGTCGGACGGAAAAGATATAGGCAAAATAGTGAGCAAAGGTCGGATTGAAAACAAGGAAATCAATAAATTTAAGAAGCAAAACGGCGTCGGATGGCGTACGGACGCCCAACTCGCGAGGGCGAGCCTTGCCCTCGCGAGGGCGAAAGCGGGCCTCGCTAGGCGAGGCGCCGCCCTAGCGAGGCAGAGCTCATGAGGGCGAGCCTTGCCCGCGAGGGCGAGAGCGACTCGCCTCGCTAGAGGCGGGCGCGCCTAGCGAGGGCGACGCGGGCGCCCGCCCGCTAGGCGACCTGTCGTCCTAGCGAGGGCGCACGCTGGCGCTCACCCCGCTAGGGCGAGCCTTCGCCCTAGCGAGGGCGCTCGCAGGCAACATCAAACTTTATTTATTATTATTATTTTTTTCCACTTATTCTCAAAAACTTCCGAAATTCATAACACTTAATCCCGAACTCCAATTTTGACAAACTTAGTCTCTATAGAAAGCTTGAGAGAAGCTCTAAATCTTCCAAGAAGAACATAAAACTCAATTCAACTCCTACGGGAGTCCATTTTCCGGTCAACAATACTATCCTCTATACAAACTTGTAAAAATCATACTTAATATTCCGAGATCGAAAAATTTCATACTTTATATCGAAATAAAGATCAAAACAAATCCTTCAATTTTCATGAAGAACATCAAAGCTCAATTAACCTCTAACTAGGTTAATTTCTCAGTCAAAGTTTCAACCATAATAAAAGTCAAACCCGATCAAACATAAACTTTGACTGATCATAACTTTCACTCCCGATATCGAAAAATTACAAACTTTATGTCCACAAAAATCTCTTAACATAACCTACAAGTTTCCAGAAGACCATTTTATCAAATTTTGCCTAAATCATAAGTCAACTCTCAAAGTCAAACATTCTCTCTCCAAAAAGTCAAACTTTCTAAATCCTTCAAATTTTCACACTTTTTCTTTCTAATTCTTGCTATTTAGCTTCATTTCAGTCAACTCATCCACTTGACCACTCATATTACTAACTCAAATTGTCACTCAAGGTTCGGGGTCCAACATGAGGGCACTGAGGGAGTTGACTCTTCTGATCTTATTGTTGATTCTTTTCCTGATTTTACGCTTTTTGCATTGGCGGTTCAGGAGCCTTGGTACTCCAATATTGTTAATTACATTTTTGTTGATCTTGTGCCTCCTTTTATGTCTAAATTTCAGGTTGATAAGTTGAAGAGGGAGGTAAGATACTATACCTGGGATGCTCTAATTCTCTGGAAGCAATGCAGTGACTAGATCATCAGATGATGTGTTCCTAATAATGAGATACAAACTATCCTTACCTTTGCACATTCTTTATCTTGCGTGGGGCATTTTAGTGCTAATAAGACTATTAGGAAGGCTTTAGAATGTGGGTTTTGTTGGCCCACCTTACTCAAAGATGCTTATGCTTTTTGCAATTCTTGTGATAAGTGCCAGAGGTTTGGGAGTCTAGGTATGAAGTATGAAATGCCTCTAAGACCTATGCATTTTTGTGAAATTTTTTATACTTAGGGCATGAATTTTGTGGGCCCCTTTTCGCAATCATTTGTGTTTTTCATATATATTACTTGCAGTAGATTATGTGTCTAGATGGGTAGAGCTAGTTTCGACTAGGAAAGATGATGCTTCTATTGTTTCCAAGTTTTTACATGCTTATATCTTTTATAGGTACAACATTCCAAGAGCAATTATTAGTGACCAAGGAACACATTTCTGCAATAGGGTTGTCAAGTCTTTACTTGCTAAACATGGAGTTAATCACAAGCTGGCCACTCCTTATGTTAGGCCCCGAATTTTCTTTATGATGTCATTAAGCATGACTTGTGGTAATTATGTGATTATGTTTTAATTTGAGTTAATCGGGGGTATTAATGCGGAATTAAGGTTTAATTATGGTTTAAATGATTTTGGGCTTTGGCTTATTAGGAAGGGCCCAAGCCCTTAGGGTTTAAAGAGAAAGGATTATAAAAGAGAAGGAAAAGAAGAAAAGAAGAGGAAAAGAAGAGAGGAAGAGTGTGGCGTCGATTTGAGAGGAGAAGAGGAAGAGAAGAGTTGCGATTTCGATCGGTTTCGACGATTCTAAAGCCTCAATCGGTAAGTTTTCGACCTCCTTATCATGTTTTCATTTCGATTAAACATTGTAATGGCTTGGATTGAGAGAAATCGATGTTTTAGGATTTTAGGGTGAAAATTGGGAAAATCTTTAGATTGATGATTTTAGGATGAATCAAGCTTAGAATGAGTTAGAATGGTAGTATAAGCCTTGATCTATGTTTTGCATGTGGTAGATTTGAGTTTGGAATGAATCGAGCTTGGGTTATGCAGAAATTTGAGGTTGAGTCGAGTTCAACCAGACGTCGCGACGAGCGTATGAATGTCGCCATGGCGTGTGGGAAGGGAGCCACGTCGCGACGTGTGAATTAATTTACGCTTATTCGCCGCGACGTGTGTTCTCATTGTGGACGCCGCGACGAATGATCGGAGACGTCGCGACGCAGACGCTTGGTTCATGGCGAACCTTTCGCCATGCCATGTAGTAGGATTATTCGTCGCGGCGATCCCCCTGTGTTTCCGAAATAAGATTTTCATATTTTTGGGAATATCTTTTGGTATAGATGTCCGATTGAGGTGAATTTGGATTCATTGTGACCTAGAAATAAAGGGCTCCGAGTTGTATGAAGTCGGGAAGTTCGGAATTTGCCTCGCAGGGTTCGGAATTTTAGGAGAAGATCGGATATAGATTTTTAATGCTTTCTTTGGATTCCAAGCTTCGCACATTTACTATGGATATTGACTAAATGGAACTTGGTTGTTTTAGGAAACCAAGCTGACCCGATTTTATCGCAAGAAGAAGGACATCAGTAATCGGATTCTCGAGCGATTAGAGGTGGGTAATATTCTTATAGTTATCAGGTGATTAGGCAATTTCTTGCCTATGTATGAATATATGTTATATGCTATGCATGTTTAAATGTAATGCATGAATGATCTTTGTATGAGAATACGATTCTTAGCATGTCATGCCTAGACTTCGGTCATGGCATTTTGAATAAATGAGAATAAATGAGAACATGACAGACTACATATGACAAATGATTTTGAGTATGATTTTATGCTTTTGTTTGGGCGAGAGTGGAACCATTTTGTTCGTCACGTGCACGTAGACAAGAGCCTTCTCTCGGCTGCCCGCTTGTGGCCTATGAGCTCCGAATGGACTCATTTTGTTCAGGGTTAAACTTCGGTTTCTCCCTTTTGTTATGGGACCCTCGAGCCATTGTGATGTGCATTGCATGTGTGAATTGTTTATTGTATGAAGCATATTTCGTGACATAATTACGAATTGCATTAATTGTCTTAAATGTATAAATTGTTGCGTAATATGTGAATGCTTGACTCGATATCTACGTGGATATAATATATATACATTCATATGCTGGGATTTGTGCTAATTGCCAATGGCTATAATTATATTAGCCACTGAGCTGTGTAGCTCAACCCATTCCTTTCCCTCCTCAGGTGCAGATCAGGACGATCGTTGACTTTGCGCGGCATCGGAAACTTCAGACAAATTAGGAGCTTTGTATTAAGTTCGTATTTTGTTGGCCCTCCGAGCATGTTAACATTGAGCATACTCATGTATTTTTGGATTTAGATTTCATTTTGTGTTTTGCTACATTTGAGGATACTTGTTGACTTTTCTTAATTTGCAATGATATGAAATCCCTATGGTTATAGGGTCTTTAATGTATGGTTGTGTATATTCTGGCAATGTATGTATGTATTAATTGATCGATTGTGCCTAAATGTTGGGATCGGGTCCACGGTTTGGGGCGCTCGGCGCAGGCGCGACCCGAGGGGCCGCCCTCGGGATTCGGGCATCCGGGGCCCGGGCCTAACACCTTACCACCCTCAGAGAAATCGGTTGGCTGAAGTGTAACATCCCATCCCCATATTAAGGGTTAGAACCTAGATTTCAAATGGAGAGAATAGCAATGTGAGAGTTAGAAAATTTTGCATTTCATGCCCAGCATACATGCATGTGAATTTGAAACTTTGAATATAAAAAACTAAGTGTATATGAATTCATTGACAACTTATGGGTATGATTGTTTTTAATTGTGATTTTATTGAAAATGAGAAGTAGAGTGAGTTGAAAGAGTGACCTTGGTATGAGTTATGATAAGGAAAGATTTGGGAAACAAAAGTGGTGGTTGATCTGGAAAATGTTCACTGAGTATGCTTTGGTCTTTTAGCCATAACTTTTTCTCTAGTTATCCAAATGAGAAGATTATTTGTTTGGGTTAAATTATAAACATATTGCTACATTTCTTATGAAGATATCTAATTTCAATTCTATCTCTAAGAGTCTCAAAATTTGACATGAACTGAGAACTGAGTGTAGTACTTTGATGGATGAATGTAAAATTCGTCTTTGAAATTTAAGGGAACATTTGGAATTGATCTAGATATCTTCTGGAAAAGTTACCTTCTTGAGAGTTGTATATATTTCTGTTATCTTTCCAACAGTATATAGTTTTAGAATTTTGGACATTGGAATCGAAAGTTATGCCAATTGTAAGACATCTTCTATGTTACTGCTCATAAACTTCTTCTGGGTTACTGTTCATCTTCAAAAGATAGAATTTTTCTTTGAGGTCTGCATTAAAGTTTTAGCTATTAAAGTCCTCTTTTAATCCATCTAAATAACACCTAAATCCTATATCTTTATAGAAAGTTATGACAATTATAAAACATCTTCAGTTTTACTATTCATAAACTTCTTCTGGGTTACTGTTTATCTTTTATCTTCTGTTCCATTTTTTATCCTCCATAAGATAGAATTTGTCTTCTGGGTCTTCATGAGAATTGTATCTCTTGAAGTTCTATTTCGAACCATGTAAAGAACACCTAAATACTATATCTCTATAGAAAGTTATACTAATTGTCCCACGATAGGTTCAATATAATTGAGGATCAAACTAGATTGGATTGTTTTGGCCATAACTTCTTATCTAGACCCTCAAATGACTTGATTATTAAACCATTGGACTTGTAAGACATTGCTCTATGTCACCACAAAAAATAGTAGCTATCTGAAATGAATTGAGAGAGATTAAGTGAAAACATGGGACGGGTACAATATGTGTGTTTTTAAATACTATGAACTGGTGTTATTCCACTGAATATACTTCAGTATTTTGATGAATTTTGGAACGGTAGAGCTCCAAATGAGATGGTTCTTGATTTGTGGTGAACTAGAGACATGTAGATACAAATGGTATGAAGAAATTGGATTCTAATTCAGTTTATAAGATGTTTAAATTTTTGATAGAAGTTGTGCATAGTATACTAACTTGGACAAGAGCAGTCCAAAAATGTTTGAAGTATATCTTTTGAATCACTGAACCAAATTGAATGATTTTGGTGTCATTAGAAACTTAAGACAATGGGGGACATCTTCTGGAAGAAATTCTTATGTTATAATGTTCAAGGGTACTGCTGGCAAGACACTTAAGTATAAAAGACATAAGGCATAATTGGAAGGGCAAATGGGACAATTCTCAATCATTAAAGGCATAATTGGAAGAAGAAGCGTTGTCTAGCTTATAAATGAAGAAGAAAAACGTGAATGGAAGGATAAGCAAAAGAGAACAACAAAAATGAGGGAGAAAGAGAAAAGAATTTGGTGGTTTGAGAGAAAAAAAAAGAGAGTGGGTTAGGGTTTAATTCATCTTAGTCTTCAATGTGAATACACTATCAAGGATTGTTTGAAAAAAATATAAGCATGTAAGTAGAAATGATAAGATTAAAGTGTATAAGCCAAGTTAATATGACCTTGAAAGGTTGAACTTGGACTTAGAATGGTTGTGTGATTACCGATATAAGAGTTTATGGTTCAGTATGAGAATATATTTGTGGAATGGAGATTTAAGTTTCATATGGGTTATGCCCCTTCAACTATAAATTGATTGAGAATATAGATGTGTGAGATGAAATAAGTGACAATTGTAAGATGAGATGATGAGCAATATATGAAAAAGTTGTTGAGTTTAGGTTAATTTGCCACTGTGAGCGCACAGCTGATAGTGGGATCACCATGAAAATTGAAATATCAAGCATATGGGTATAATATGCGTGGAGATGATAGAGGAAGCAATTAGTGACTTATTCAATAAGTGCTAATCATAGTTCCTATAGTTCAAAGTTCAGGATGAGTTAGAGTAAGACGTTAGAGTACTTGTAGTGATTAATTGGGAATGAATAAAGTAACCAACTACGTGAGTGAATTTTAAATTCAAGGTGAGACTATTGCAAATGTTAGGAGAATATAGGTCCACATTATATTCGATGTAAACATGTTCGGGAAATACAGATTGAATATGAGAAAGTGATACCAACACGCAAAGTGAAGTATACAAATAAATTGAAAATGTGCGGAGGAACTAGTACAATTGAATAGGTATTTGAATAAGTCAATGTGAATTAAAGGAAATCATGAAAAGAGAAAATCATTAAAGGCAATAAGTGAAGTGGGAGACTAAAAATGACATGGGATAATAGTACCTTAATAGAGGAATTAGTCTCTTAAGGACACAAGGAAAGTTTGAGTGATAGCTGTTGGAATTAATAATACCCAATAGCATTATGATATTGAAGATTTAAGTGATCCAAGCAAAATTGTATCAATTAGTGACTGTGAACATAGATGGTATTTTGAATGTGTTTGAAAAGTACATAGGGACGTTTTGAATATTTGAGTAATATGACACTGATCATAATAATATCATTTAGATTTGGAGATTATGCAGTATATAATAAAGTTCCACATCAGAGATTAAGATACAATCTGTTGTAATAGTATAAAGTGGTTTTTGTATTCATAAAGACAATTAAGGTCTTATGAGTTGATTTTGATACATGGTTTAGAATTGCTATGATAGAAATCACTTTGAGGTCTTGGAGACATTAGATGTACAAAGTCAATTCTGGAATGTACAAATGAGTGCTATACTGGTAAAGGTGGTGTGTAATCTGACACATTGAACAGACAATTCTATAATGAACTAGTGCAAAGTTAGATATTGAGGTTACCAAATCTAGTCTAATGAAGAGTGTAAAATGTTGAGTGGAATATGGGGTAAAATGAAGTGTTACTAGTTGCATTGGAATTTAAGATCGATTCTACTAGAAAGAAGTAAGAAAACCTAAAAGCTAAGGATTTAGAATTGTGAATCCCATAAAAGAAGTAAAAACAAATTTGAACTTTCGAGTGAAATCAGAAGAATGATATTTGGTGATTGAAATAAAAAATATGTGTACCCGATAAAGATGATTGAGCAAAGAAAGTGTTAGAGAAGCCTAAGTAACAACCTAAGCTAGACATCCTAGTAGGAATACGCTAAGATTGTATTTTAGCTGCTATATCTCAGATTATTCCAAATTTTCACTTCCACTTTCAATAACACATACACTAAATCATAATGATATTTCCTAAACATATCCATGTAACACTGTGTGAATCCGAAACATCTTTTACTAGTAATACTAACTCATAAATCCATACACCTATTCTCATAATAGTTTCATATGGACCAATTTATGGTGAGCTTAGTTCCCATTTTTCCTAACCTGTTCACACCTTTATCTCTATCTAAGCACACCTTGACAAGGTGACACTGTCAGAAGTATTTCATCTTTTGCTTGCTATTTTACATCCCTTTAGTGTCAATACATGCAACTCTTATGTCTATCTCACCATATTCCATAACCTTGATATTGACCTACTTAACTGATTCATCTTTCTCGAATCACTTAAATCCTATTACAGATTCATTTCACATACTAATAGTTTCTTGAATTAATTTTGGCCTTTAACCATTTTTAGGTCCTCTTCATTTCAACGTAAGGATGAACAACCCTTTTAGTCAAATAACACCTTATACAGTATCCTAACGATATCACTATAATAGTGACGGATATGCTTCAATTCAATTAAAACTGTACATTAACCTCATGATCCTATGAACTCCAAAATATAAGTTTTTAAGCATATCCCCAATAGTTAAGACTGTTAGCAATTTAAACACTCAGTCACTTGTTTCTACATCCTTAGCAGTTAAATACTATCTTCAACATATTCCTACTAGGATGTCTAGCTTAAACTGTTACTTGTGCTTTCTCTAGTAATCCCTTCGTTTAATTATCTGTATAGAGTACACATTTTTTTGATTTAATCACCAAATAGCATTTTCCAATTCAAACTCAATTTAGATTCATTTTTTACTTCTCAATAAGATCCATAATTTTCGAATTCTCAATTTGGGTTTGCTAACCTTTTCACGTGAAACCGATCCTAAATTCAATAGCTAAGAGTACTTTGATTAGCCCAAAATTCATCTCAACATTCTATGCTTATCATTGCACTAGGCTTTATAACCTCAACACCTAAATTTATGTTATACAACTATTGAATTTTTTTTCTATTCCATGTATCAAATTATAAAACTAGTTTTATGGAAAAATAATCATTTGCTTAATCAAAATCTTTCAGTAACTCTATTCATTGTCTCAGCCTAATATTTAATTCTTTCAAACTCCATAATTACTTCAAACTTTAATGATTTGTATATTTATATATAGATCCAAAATGTTTCGATGTACGTATTGAAGTGAATCACACATTAATACAAGACTTATTATACAATATACAAATGCACAAGAAGGGAGGTTGAATTGTGTATTTAAAAAAAAACTTTTCGAAAACGTTTTGTTAAAAGAAACTTGTTCTTTTCACAAGAACTACTGAAAATGAAAGTTATAAATTGAAAGATAAGAGGGATTAAGAGTTGAGAGATGTTGACCCAACGATTTTTATACTGGTTCACCCCAAACTGTGGGCTACATCAAGTCCTCAGATATCTTTTTGAGATTTCACTATCTCTCAAAACGTTACAAGTATTCTTTGTCTCTGAGCCTCTTCAGGTCTCTTACAATCAGTATTCTTTCACACTTAGCCTCTGCAGGCTATCTGCACTACTTTCAACTGAAAGGTTTTTTGAGCTTTGTTACAGAAAAATAGCTCTAGATTTTTCGCACAATAGTTTCTCTCAAGTATTGCTAACTTTTGTAACTTCTGCAATCTTTGTAAATTTTTCATGTGTTGTTGTAACTTTTCAATCTTTGACTCTGACTCATATTTATAGTCTTCAACTACTTCTTGATTCTTGATTCTTGATTCTTGATTCTTGCCTCTTTCAAGAAACGATTATTCAGTTGAGCTCTATAACTAACTCAAACTTATTCTTGATTTGACGTGGTTTGCTTCTGTCTACTTTTCTTTCGTATATTTTTTTCCGTCTTCTTTTCTTCGTCTTCTTTTCTTCCGTCTGCTTTTCATTTTAGCTTCCGTCTGCTTTTCTTCCATCTGCTTTTCTTCGTCTGCTTTTCTTCCGTCTGTTTTTCTTCTGTCTACTTTCCATTTTAGCTTTCGACTGCTTTTCTTTGTCTGCTTTTCTTCCGTCTATTTTTCATTATTATTTGTACTTCATCAAAATCAGTTATGTAACGTCATTTTGACTTAACAATCTCCCCCTTTTTGATGATAACAAATAATCATACAAGTATGATGAAAAAATGTAAATGAAAAAAAATGTACATATGAGAAATAAGAACATATCTTTACTTTGTCTTCTGCAAACTTCTAGTTCTTCATTTTCCCTATCTTTTTCTTTCTTCTTCAAAATTTTTCTTCTCCCCCTTTCATTTCTCCCCCTATTTGTTATTAATCAAAAATGATTAGGACCGATGATGCTTTAATAATTCTTTCACCATCTCCTTTATCTCCTTGACTTTCCTGCGTAGTTGAATAACTTCTGCTTGTAAGTCAAAAGATGAGGTTGGTCGGTCATCATCCTTCGGTTGTTCTTCTTCAACAGCAATTGTGGTGTTATATGCATATGAAGATGGAACATATGCTTCAATGATCTCCAGGGTAGGAGGATGAACAGATAGGTTGGGTTCTGGAAGATCTAAATCATCAGGAGCTGGTAGTCTTAAAACTTGTCTTCCACGTAAGGGTAGGACTTCTTCAATTGAAGATGTATTAGACAGTGGCCTAATACGCATAATTATCTGCACAAGGGATTCAGTGAACGTCCCTTTTGTAAGTTTCCCCCTACTAGACAATGTTCATCTTTAGTTGTTGAACTACAACTAGCTCTTGTGATGAAAGTTCCTGTCATCGTCTTCTGTACAGAGCATGCTTCATCTATGCTTTGTACTTCTTCTACAGTTTGATCTACTGACAGATCATCTATTAACCCTTCTGGGTATAGTTTCTACTTCCCCTTATTGCTTACCATGGGATACCTTGGTTGAAGGTTAGGTACAACCTTTATCACCGTTTGCTCTGTGATTGGGAAAATAGTGTATGGTTGGCTTGTCATCTTTGTGGGGTATGGTTTTGTTCTTGCATACCTCAAGGCCTCACAAAAGCTCTTCTCATCTTCATTCAATAGATTTCATGTACAACTATTTATCATAATAGGTTGTAAATGTAGCTTCACTAACCTCTTTGGGGTATCCTTGATGATTATTGAGGTACTCCTCTTATTCACAGGTTGAACCTCTTCAATCACTCTGACTCTCAAATCTTCTTTCCTCAGAAGTTGAGAAGAGTTATACTATACCAGACTAAGTTCTGTTGACTTCTCTTGTTGAACATCAATAGGAGTAGCCTTCTTCTGACTTGGTTCTGCTGATTTCTCTTGTTGAACATCAGTAGGAGTAGCCTTCACCAGACTAAGTTCTGCTAATTTCTCCTATTGAACATCAGTAAGAATAGCCTTCTTCTGACTAACTTTCTCAGCAGTAGGTGTACTCTTCTTTTGATTGACTTTCTCAGTCTTCTTCTTTGCCTCAATCAGTCTTGGAGTCTTTTGAGGTTGTGGTTTCTTCTTCTCAAACTCTAAATTTCTTTTTCTCTCAGTCTCTTTAGCCTGTTTGGCTGTATCTTTATTTAAGATAGAGACTAGACATCTTGTAGCCTTAGGTGTGCCTGTCTCAGAGACTTATGCCTGACTTAGATCTCTTGATCTCTTTTCTTTTTATTGTCGCAAGGTTCAAACTCTAGGTGATCTTCTCGCTTGCTTTGGAATTTCACTCAGAAGTGTCTCCCCTTTTCTTTTCAGAGCACGTTCGTCTATACTCCATACTCGGCTACTTTCTTTTTGAATAATCATCTTTTTCTTTCAAGGTTTCTTATGATGATCTCCTCCTTTCAGTCATGGGCATGTTTGTACTAGATTGAGATTTAGAACTTTTTGTAGGTGATTTCTTTTTTGTACGCTCCCCCTCAGTTCTTGCTTTAATCTCAGAATCTGCTTCTACTCTGTCCAGATTCTTTAAAACCATTTTTGCCACTGTTCCTGAGTTGATAATTCTCTTAACAGTCATCTGAATTCTATTTCCTCTGTTAAGAAGGACTCCAGACTCTCTGAATATCCTTGTCAGCAACATTCCATAAGGGTAACTGTTCGTATCTTTCATCGCCTTAACCATATAATGAAAAATCAGAAATGGTAAATCTATGGGTTTGTGACTCAATAAGTTGAATAGGCATTGTTCATCCAATGTTGTCACCAAATGCCTTGAACCTACTCGTGGTAAGATGCAATTGAACAGAATTGCATGTAGGACCCTAACCTTCGACACCAGACTTGAGGTCTTCCTCTCCGTTGGGTCGTTGTCTCCATACAACTGTCGATTGATTTCCTCTTCCTTAACACTAACTTTCGTCATCCATCAGGATTTGCTTGTGAGCTTTTCTCTAGCAGATGGACATTCAGTTACTTTCTCAATCAACTCCGTTGTCATAATAATAGACAATCTATCTACTGTAGAAACAATAGTACTGTCTACTAACTCCACATTCTTCCAGAAATCATACACTTCATTTTGACATACGATTTCTCGCAACTGGAAGAACTTCCTCCATCCTGCTTCTACTATCTCCGTTTTAATGTGAATGTTGTTTTTCCTCAAAGATTCAAAATCAACATGTCTTCCAAAAATTATTGCTTGCTCCATTTGATTCTTCGATGAGTAAGAAATTGAGTTCACTGATTTGTTCTTCAAAAGGTAAAGTCAGTTACAGAGATTTGAGAGAGCTGAGAGCTGAGAAGTTTTTAAGTTGAGAATAATCGAAAGGTCTTATCAGGCGTGTTCTAGAATAGGTGAAGTTCTTAAGGTGATGAGACTTTCCCTCCAAAACTTCCTTGCGAGAGAAGTTACCAGCTGTAACTCACAGTTATTAATGCTGTTAACTTTGACGAGCTTTTAACTTAGATGTGACATATTAGACGGTTGGTCACTTAACACCACCATGTTGAGATTCCGTCTGATTTCCTTAAATCCTTCTTCACTCAGTGGTTTAGTGAAGATGTCTACCCATTGAAACTTTGTCTCAATAAACTGAAGACTCACAATCCTTCTCTGAGCGTAGTCTCATAAGAAGTGATGTCTGACTTCGATATGCTTCACTCTCAAATGCTGAATTTGATTCTTTGACAAGTTGATGGCGCTCGTGTTGTCGCAAAATATTGGGATCTCCACTTCTTATACTGAATAATCTTCTAGTTGATATTTGATCCACAATGTTTGTGAACAGCAGCTTGCGGCAGACATGTACCCAGCTTCAGCAGTTGATAAGGCAATTGAACTTTGTCTCTTGCTTGACTAGGAAACTAGGTTTGAGCCAAGAAAGTGATAGCCTCCACTCGTACTCTTCCTATCAATTCTATCTCCGGCATAGTCTGCATCACAATATCCAATCAACCTGAAATATTTACCTTTCTCATACATTAAGCAAAGATCAGTAGTACCTATGAGATATCTCATAATTCTTTTAACAGCAATGTAATGAGACTCTCTAGGATCGGCCTGGAACCTTACACACAAGCATACACTGAACAGTATCTTAGGTCTGCTTGCTATAAGATAAAGAAAAGAATTAATCATCACTCTATATCGGGTTTAATCCACCTTCTTACCAACTTCGTTTATAGAAAAAAGGTTCGGAGGATGCATCATAGTTGCCATAGGTTTCACTTTTTCCATATCAAACTTAGACAACAATTCTTTCACGTATTTTTGTTGATGGACAAAGATCTTTTCTTTGGTTTGCTTAACTTGCAACCCAAGAAAGAACTTTAACTCTCCCATCATACTCATCTCAAACTCATTTTTCATCAAATTCTCAAAACTCATGCACACACTTTTTGAAGTTGCACCAAAAATAATGTCATCAACATAAATTTGAACTAAAATAAAATCATTCTTAAAATTCTTCCTAAAGATTGTCTTATCTACCTGACCTCTACTAAATTCGCTCTCAATGAGAAAAGTACTCAGACGATCATACCAAGCTCTAGGAGCTTGTTTCAAGCCGTACAAAGCCTTATGAAGTCTATAGACATGATACGGATACTTAACATCCTCGAAACCAGGAGGTTGCTTAACATACACTACTTCGTCTATAAAACCATTCCGAAATGCGCTTTTCACATCCATTTGAAAAAGCTTTATATCATGAAAAATAGCATATGCAAGCAGTATCCTAATAGCTTCAAGTCTTGCTACTGGAGCATACGTCCAATTATAGTCTATTCCTTCTTGCTGATTATAGCCTTGTGCTATTAATCTTGCTTTATTCTGACTTACTCTTCCTGATTCGTCTAACTTACTCTTCAAAACCCATCTAGTTCCTATGATGGATTTCTTCAAGAGTTTAGGAACCAAGGACCAAACTTTGTTCCTAGTAAATTGGTTCAGCTCCTCTTGCATAACTAAAATCCATGCTTCATCCTGAAGAGCTTCATCAATCTTTTTAGGCTCTATTTCAGAGACAAATGCTGCATTAGATTCTCTTCTGAATTTGGATGTTGTTCAGATTCCTTTTGAGGTCTCTCCTATGATTAACTCTTCTGGATGAGAAATCTTATATCTCCAATCTCTTTTTAACCCAAGAGTCTCTGGAATATCCTCAATATTGTCTAATTGTGCTTCTGATGATGAAACTTCTTTAGTATCACCTAAGGGCATTGAAGGGATTTCACTATGCATATCATTTTCCTTACTTGGTTGGGAACTATCATCAAACTTGAAATAAATAGTCTCCTCAATAGTCTTCGAGGTAAGATTATAAACCCTAAAAGCCTTCGATGATAAGGAGTAGCCTAGAAAAATTCTTGAATAGGTCTTTGAATCGAATTTGTCCAAAATTTCCTTTGTATTCAGTATAGAGCACTTGCAACCAAATGGATGAAAGTAGGATATATTTGGTCTCCTTCCATTCTATAACTCATAAGGAGTTTTCTTCAACAGGGGTCGCAACAATATTCTATTATGAATGTAAGATGTTCTATTCACAGCTTTTACCTAAAAGTACTTACGAAGATTCATCTCACACAACATAGTCTTTGCCATCTCTTGAATCGTCCTATTCTTTCTTTCAACAACTCCATTTTGCTGTGGAGTCCTAGGAGAAGAGAAATTATGGAAACTTTCATTCTCCTCACAGAATATTCTAAACTTCTCATTCTCAAATTCTCCACCATGATCAATCCTAATACTAGCTATCGACATTCGTTTTTCATTTTGTAACTTTTTGGAAAGGGTTCTAAAACACTTCAAATACTCATCTTTATGTGACAAAAACAGTATCCAACAAAATCTAGTAAAGTCATCAACAACAACAAGTCCATATTTCTTTCTGCCAAGACTTATTGTCCTAGTTGGACCAAATAAATCCATATGTAACAACTCTAGAGGTCTAGATGATGTTACAATATTTTTAGAAGAAAACGATGTTTTGACTTGTTTTCCTTTATGACAACTTTCACAAAATAAATCCTTGTCAAAACTTATTTTTGGTAAACCTCTTACCAAATCATGCTTTAACAACTTTGAAATATGTTTAAAACTAACATAACCTAGCTTTTTATGCCAGATTAGTCTTTCTTCTTCAGTTGATGAAAAACACTAAACATTTTGATTTTGAAAATCTTCTAAATTAATTTTGTAAAGATTATTTCGTCTTTTGGCAAAAAAAGAATATAGACTCATCTTTGTTTCTGACTTCACAAAGATTTTGATTGAACGTAACTTCAAAGCCAGAATCACACAATTGACTGACACTAATCAAGTTGTGTTTCAAACCATCAACAAGCAGCACATTATCAATACATGCAAAGGAATCTTTACCTATTTTACCGATTCCAATTATCTTGTCGTGCTGGTTATCTCCAAAAGTTACCGATCCTCCCTTATTATACTGAAGATCTAGGAACATAGACCTTCTTCCCGTCATGTGTCGCGAGCATCCACTGTCCAAATACCAATAGTGCTTGCTGCCACTTCCAAGGAAGGATATCTGTAGGAGATATTATTTTATTTTTCAGTATGCAAATTTTCTTCGGTCCTTTCGGGTTAGTAAAGTGCACAGAATGATAATGATGCATTTGATAAGATTGTTAATGAAAATGTGATTGTTGGAACTTGTTTTTTTGAAAGAAAGACTTCCTTTTTAGTTGAGACTTATTTCTAGTAAACCCTTATCCAGTTTTGTCACTCGGATGTCTACACTTTCCTAACATATCATTCATTTTTCTCGTACTTTCAGTGAAAGTTGCTAGATCAGCTGAAAGACTCTTGATCCTCAGCTTCAGTTGATTGATCTCTTCAAATCTATCTATGACTCCCTTTTTCTTAATTTCCTCTACTTGCTTTTTTAAGCAGGTGTTCTCTCTTTCTATTTCTTGTGTATTTTTTAGATTTTCTACATACTTTTTCTTCAACAATTTTTACTGTTTCCGAATAGCATGGGAATCTTCTAGTAGTTCAGAATATGCATCTTGCAAGTCATCATATTTAGAGGTTACCTCCTCATCACTATCCTCTTCGACTACCAGGCATATATTTGCATTATCTGATGTCTCGGAGCATGTATCTGATTCGGATGAATCTAGATCCTCCCAGGTTGCCATCATGCTTTTCTTGCCTTCCCTACTCTTCTTTGGTTTCCTCTTTAATGTTGGACACTCGGACTTGTAATGTCCTGGTTTGTTGCATTCGTAGCATATGATGGATGTCTTTTCAATCTTCCCATCATCTTTGCCGTTCTTTTTGAAAATTTGATTTCCTTTGGACTTCTTCTTCCACATCCGTTTGATCTTCTTGGAAATGAAGGATAGCTCGTCATCTTCTTCACTCGACTCCTGTTCTGACTCACTGGAATCATTGTTCTTTGATTCTTCAATCTTCAGCGCTTTTGAAGAATTCCTCTTCCTTTGAGTCTTATGATTCTTTTGCCCGGCCTTTAGTGCTAAAAACTTGTCCCGTTTGGTCTTGTCTTAGCATCGAGCTCAACTTCATGCATCTTCAACGATCCAAGCAGTTCGTCAAGTTTTAATATGCTTAAATCCTTGGCTTCTTGTACAACAGTAACTTTTGGTCTCCACCTCTTTGGTAGACTTCTTAGGATCTTACGAATGTGATCTTTGTTGTTGTAAGTTCTTCCAAGAGCTTTTAGTCCATTGGTAGTTGTTTGAAATCTTCCAAACATTTCATCAATAGATTCTTCATCTTTCATTTTGAACAGCTCGTACTGATGCACAAGAATACTTATCTTGGATTTTTTAACTTGGTTTATTCCTTCATGTGCGATGGATATCCTATCCCACATCTCCTTCGTAGTATCGCATCCGTGGACTTTATCGTACTCATTTCTGCTTAAGGCACAACTCAAGAAGAACTTTACTTTGGAGTTTAGTTGAAATCTCTCCTTTTGATCAGCCGTCCAGCTGATTCGTGGAATAAGATTTACTTCTTCATCCACTGGTGTGTATGGTCCATTTTCTATTACGTCCCAAAGGTCAATATGAGTAGATTCGATAAACAACCGCATCATATCTTTCCAGTAGTGATAGTCTTCTCCGTTAAACGCCGGAGGTCTAGTGACTAAGGCACCTTCTGCTATGTATGTATGTGATTCCGCCATAATCTTTAATCCACAATTTGTTAAAGTGATCCTTGGATACCAAGCTCTGATACCAATTGAAGTGAATCACACGTTAATACAAGACTTATTATACAATATACAAATGCACAAGAAGGGGGAATTGAATTGTGTATTTAAAACAAAAAACCTTTCGAAAACGTTTTGTTAAAAGAAACTTGTTCTTTTCACAAGAACTACTAAAAATCAAAGTTATAAAGTATTTTTCAAAAACTTGTTTAAAAACTAGTAATATCAAAAAATTGAAAGATAAGAGAGATTAAGAGTTGAGAGATGTTGACCCAGCCATTTTTATACTGGTTCACCCCAAACCGTGGTCTACGTCCAGTCTTCAGATATCTTTCTGAGATTTCACTATCTTTCAAAACGTTACAAGTATTCTTTGTGTCCGAGACTCTTCAGGTCTCTTACAATCAGTATTCTTTCACACTTAGCCTCTGCAGACTATCTGCACTACTTTCAACTGAAAGGTTTTTCGAACTTTGTTACAGAAAAATAGCTCTAGATTTTTCGCAAAATAGTTTCCCTCAAGTTTTGCTAACTTGTGTAATCTTCGTAAATTTTTCGTGTGTCATTGTAACTTTTCAATCTTCGACTCCGACTCATATTTATAGTCTTCTTCTTCAACTGCTTCTTGATTCTTACTTCTTTCAAGAAACGGTTATTCAGTTGAGTTCTGTAACTAACTCAAACAGATTCTTGATTTGACGTGGTTTGCTTTCGGCTGCTTTTCTTCGTCGGCTTTTCTTTCGTCTGCTTTTTATTTTAGCTTTCGTCTGCTTTTCAATTTAGCTTCTATCTGCTTTTTAATTTAGCTTCCGTCTGCTTTTCTTCCGTTTGCTTTTCTTCGTTTGCTTTTCTTCCGTCTGCTTTTCATTTTAGCTTCCGACTGCTTTTCTTCGTCTGCTTTTCTTCCGTCTGTTTTTCATTATTATTTGTACTTCATCAAAATCATTTATGTAACGTCATTTTTACTTAACACGTATAATGTCTCCAAACTTTCAAAGTAATCACTATAATAGCAAGTTCTAAATTAGGTATCAAATAAGCAGCTCATAAGACTTTAATTGTCTCATTGCATATGAATTCACTTTATTATGCTGCAATAGATTTTATCCTATTCCCTGGTGAGAAATATCATCGAATACTACATAATCTCAAATTCCAAATGATATTATTATCATTGGTGTTATAATTCCTCAAAATTCTCTTTACATTCATCACTAATACGGTTTACACATTTTTCCTCAAACATTTTAATCACGGGATAAGATCAGTAAAAACCCCTTTATAATCTTTGATAGTATCCAACGTACAGCTAGTTCTAAAGAACTCCAAATCTCTTATGTATTCTTTGTAGTTTTTTACTTCTTTATTACCTCTATTTCTTTGGGTCTCCCAATATGCCATGTTCAATTACTATAAGATCCATCATTTTATTTAATCAAGAAAAATTTCACTCTTATTAAACTTGGCATATAATTGTTTCTACCTTCATGATATGTAAGATTTATCCTTAAGTTTCACAAATATGTTCTTTGCTTTTCGAATACACTCAATATATCATTTATAATCATGGTCGCTAATTGATCCTGTTCTACTTGGGTCACTTAATTTTCTATACCATAATACTGTCAGGGTATTGTAACTCCAATAGATATAACCCAAAACTCCTTATGCCTATGATTTGTTCTCATGATTCTTTAAGAATCTAATTCCTCAATGAAGTAGTATTATCTCATGTTATTATCGGTTTGCCAATTGACTTTTCCCAATCGACTTCTTTTCTTAAATGATTTTCTCAATTCATTTGAGTTTCTTGTATTTTCACATGGATTTATTCTAACACCTGCTCATTCGTTCTAGTTTCTCTACACATTTCAATTTAATTGCAATATTAACTTCCTGTGTCGGTAACATATTCATCAGATCTGATTTGTATCTCTTATACTTAATGTCACCTCAACTTCAAGAATCCATTCATCTAGTTGGATACTTTACATTAAAAAAAATGCATACACTCTCAGTAGCAAATTCTACATCATATCTTTGAGTCTTCGTTAGGATTAGGACTCCAATATTCACTTTTGATTCATTACAAATTCCTTTCTGATTTGTTTCTTCATTGATCATTCTTAAATTAACTATCTGATCTACTTAACCTAATTCGGTGAAGTTCTTCTTCTTCGCAAGAAGACTTCCTGCTACTATTATTTATACGATTCCTATAACCTTTATCAATCCACTATTATCAACATTACTGATCAGACATTCTTAGTAACCTCTAGGTATTAATTTCTATCATAACTTAGATGATAAGAATATCCTTTCTGATAAGGCTCAGTAAAGCATCCAGCAATTCAATTACTCTAACACCTTGGTATATATCACCAAGATCATTCCATCTTTTTTAGAGATGTATTTTAAGACAATTCACCAATTAATAACTTATAGTCAGTATATCGTAATCTCATTTAATTCAGGAAAATACACATGATTCGAAAACGTTTGAATGTAGACCATTATCCTGCACATCAAAATTATGTAATACACACGATGCACATGCATTAATAATTGCACAATTATAAGCATTCCCATATGCACAAGTGTGTATATAAAATACGTACAATGAATGTTCATGAAAATCCCGAGTATCTTTCCATTATTCTCATTAAATTATCAGTCTTATATCAAAACTTATCTAAGTAATATTTTAAACGTAGGTTTATAGCCCAGTAAGACCATTAAAATCTCTATTCCTTTCTCATTGACACTTCAGTTTTTTTTCAAGTCACGCTTTCAGGTCTACTGTTCACATTCAATTAGAAAGCGAAACTAATGTAATTTGGTCATACTATCTTCTAGAAATGTGTTCCTCTATGTCTTATGTTTCTATTGACACCAAAATCACTCAATTTGGTTCAGTATTGTAAAAGTTATACTCCAAATATTTTTGGAATGCTTTTATTCTAAGATAGTACCCTTTGCTCAACTTCCACCTAAAAATTGAAATTCTTAGAACCTGATTCAGAATTTAATTTCTTCAGTTCATTTGTAGCCCTATGTCTCTAGTTTACTCCAAATTAATAATCAGCCCATTTAGATAACTATAGAAAAAGATATGGAGTTCACCACGGTGAACTCCTCCAGAGAGGAATTCTCGCAATAATTCACAAGTTTCACCACAGCAAAATCTTGCTAGTCTTCAAGTTCGCTGTGGTGAATTTCCAAAAGTTTGTCACGACGAAATTACACAAACGGAAACCCAATTTTTTAACAACTTCAATTCAGATTTTTCCTAATCAGATCTTATACTAATATCACTTTTTCTACTTCATTTACTCCTCATTCTTAACTCTATTTCAAATCCAAAACATCCACAAAACAACTCCTAATCCATTATTTAGCATTTATATGAAACAAAACATCAATATGAAAACATTCATTTCTTCACCAACGTTCTAGCATATACTCAACTCCTTTGTGATGATCATTTACCACTAAACTATTATCATATATGCTTCATTTAAAACAACACATGAAGAACAAAATTTAACTTACTTGTTTATCCCCAAAACTCCTTCAAATCATCGTGAACCCGAGCTCCTCCAACATACACAATCATCAAAACTTAAGGGTGAAAGAGGCTGGGTTTTTGGTGAGAATGAAAGAGAGGGCAAAGTGAAGGAGTAGCAAGTGGAAGATGAGATGCCAACGTGGGTGGAGATTTGAAAAGAAAAAAATCAAGAAGAATCAGAGAAGAGAAGCTACGAAGGAGGGATAAAGAAAACCCAAAAACAAAACTCCAATGGCTTCTTCAGAGAGAAACATCGAGAGGGGGCAAACAAAAAAGGGCTTTAAAAGTTTTATTGGACTTAAGACATTGTTTGGCAAGTGACATATGTCACTTGCCACATGTCTAATTCTTATAACCTAAATCCAATTTCTATTCCAAATGTCTCCCAATTTTCACTAGCACTCATGAATAAATCCTAAAATCACTTATCGAAATTTCCTTTGCCTTTTTACAATAATTTCTAATACCATTCATCAATTGTTTTTCCAATTGGCATTTTTCCTAGTCCAAGAATTACCCCAATTCTTTTCAGAAAATTTCCCCAAGAACTCCAAAAATTCTAAATCAAGAATTCTACTCTCCAAATCAAATTTTCATTACAATCAAACCACAATTTCCAATAAAATCACATTTATAAACAATTATACCTGGAAATGTCAATGAATGCATGTATAGTCATTTTAATATGTACAAAATTCACTATTCACATATATGTGCATAACATGAAATGCATGAGCATGAAAAGTGTTTCCTATTTTCGTCGTAATCTCTCACATTTACAATTTTAGCCTTAACATGGGCAATGAGATGTTACACCTGAGGCCTGACAAGGTAACAATAAAACAAAGTTGTTTTGTCAAAATGATGTCACTTTACCATTTTCAAAAAAAATAAATAATTTGGCCCGAGCTGGGTAGGATGCCTAAGGCCATTGCTATCCTTACTCTAAGTGAAGGAGTAACCTTCATGTTTAAGATCTAATACACCTAGATGATCCATACAAAGGTTTAGATCTTCGATGTAGTTCTTTAGACTACAATTTCCCTCTACTTCTGATTTATAAATAGTAAAATTGAAATCTCCATAAATGATGCAAGGACATGAAAAGGTATATGGGATGTTTCTTAAGGAAGGCCACAAACTACTTCTTTGGAAACTTCTATTAAAACATAGACAAAAGAGAAGTAGATTGTAACTCCTTCCAAAATGAAATGAACTTTTTGGTGTATCATCTGCTTATTAAATAACTTCTCCAATTTAACAAAATAATAACAAAAAATTTCAGGGGCCAACATTTCTCCCCCTCTTAACAAATTTCGTCCTTGAAATTCTTATCTGACTGATCAATCACTCAAATAATTTCTTTCAATTGACCATAGTCGATAGGCTTACCAGGTCTTTCTATTACTTACTTAGTCATTCACTTTCTTCACTGGTTCCTTAATATATATATCTTCGATTACTCAAAATTTTCCATTTCCTACATCAATAACACCAATATCAGGTCATATCGATATTTTTTAGCATACTTACATATAACACATTATGAATATGAGATATCTTTGTTAGTAATACTAACTTATAATTCAATGGTTATTCTTAATAACTTTATATAGGCTAATACAATCCAGGCTTAGTTGTTTTTTTACCCTAACTTGAACACATCTTGCACTCAATTTAACCACACCTTGGGAAGGTGATACTCTCAAAAACAATTCATGCTCGCTTCATAGTTCACATCTCTATAGTGTTAGTACACTTAACTCTTATGTCTATCTCACTATATTCAATACCTTTGATGTTGATCCACCTAATTCATTCATTTTTTTAGTCATTTAATTTCTAATACAAATGAATTTCACTTATCAGTAACATCTTTAATTAATTTTGGCCTTCAACTATTTTAGGCCTTATTCATTTTAAATGTCAGGGAAGACGACTCCTTTTGTCGTATAATACCAGATACAATATTTTAATGACATCACTACGATAATGATTGTTATGCTTAAAGTTAATCAAAGCTATACATTGATCTCATATTCCTATGAACTCTCAAAATATAAGCTTTAAGCATATCTACAGCAGTCAAGACTGTTGGCAACTCACAAGTATGGTCATTTTCTTCTATCTCCTTAACCATTAAATGCTATCTCGGCATATTCCTACTAGGATGTATATCATGGGTTGTTATTTATGCTTATCTAACAATCTCTTTGCTCAATCATCTTTATCGGTACACATACTTCTTATTTCAATCACAAAGTATCATTTTTCCTATTCAAACTCAAAATTTGTATTCATTTCCAACTTCTTAGTAAGATTTACAATTTCTAAATCCTCAATTTGGACTTTGTTCATGCAAAACTGATCTTAATTTTTAGTGCAACTAATAATGCCTCATTTTGCCCCAATTTCAACTCCATTTTACACTCTTTATTGCACTGG
This sequence comes from Erythroxylum novogranatense, assembly GCA_029891385.1. NCBI lineage: Eukaryota > Viridiplantae > Streptophyta > Magnoliopsida > Malpighiales > Erythroxylaceae > Erythroxylum > Erythroxylum novogranatense. The sequence goes on along the minus strand of CM057235.1, from coordinate 64,331,505 downwards.
ATTTAATAACCTCAATATCAAATTTTGTGATACAATGCTATTGAATTTCCTATTCAATGCATCTAGTTACACCACTAGCTTTACCAATATAGAACTCATTTATACAATCATAATCTTTCAGTACTTCTATCCATTGTCTCAGTCTCGTATTCAATTCTTTCAACTCAATAATTACCTCAGACTTTAATGATCTGCATATTTATATATCCAAGATATTCCTATACATATGCTGTCTCCAAACTTTCAAAGCAATCACTATTGTAGCAGTTTTAAATCATGTATCGAATAATCAACTCATAGAACTTTAGTTATCTCCATATTTATGAAATCACTTTATTATGCTGCAATAGATTACATCTTAATCTTTGATGCAAAGCATCAATATATTTTACATAATCTCCTAATATAAATGAAATAATTAACATTGGTGTTATAATTCCTCAAAGTTCTTTTTACATTTATTACTCATTCGGTTTACACTTTTTTCCTCCAACATTTTTATCAAGGGATAAGATCAGTAAAAACCCCTTAACAGTTTATGGTAGTATCCAATATACAACTAGTTCTAGAGAGCTCCGAATCTCAGATATATTCCTTGTAGTTTCTCACTTCATCATTACCTCTACTTCCTTTGGGTCTCCCAATGTTCCATGTTCTAATACTATATAGCCCAACATTTTATTTCATCAAGCCAAGATTCATTCTTATTGAACTTAGCATATGATTGTTTCTACCTTCATGATATGTAAGATTAATCTCAATGTTCAAAAATATTCTCTTCACTTTTCTAATACACTCCAAATATCCTCTATGATAATAATCACTAATTGATATAATTTTGCTTGGATCACTTTACTCTTCAATACCATAACATTATCAGGAAATTGTTAACTCCAACAGATATAACCCAAAACTCCTCGTGCTCATGATTGGTTCTCATAATTCTTTAAGTATCTGATTCCTTAATGAGGTCGTATTATCTCATATCATTTTCAGTTTCCTAGTTGACTTCTTTCTCTATTTATTTTCTCAATTCATTTAATTTCCTCTGATTTCACATTGACTTGTTCGAATGTCTGTTCATTCATTCTAGTTTCTCCACACATTTTGATTTATTTGAAATCTTAATTTCCTATGTTGGTAACACATTCATCATATCTGATTTTATCTCTTATACTTAATGTCACCTCAAATTTAAGAATCCAATCAAATTGTTAGATACTTTACATCAACGAAATGCATATGCTCCCAGTAATATGTTCTACATCTTATGCTTGAGTCTCCATTAGGATTAGGACTCCAATATAATTTCTGATTATTCCTTCATTGATCAGTCTTAAGAATAAACTATCTAGTTTACTTAATCTAATTCGGTGAAATTCTTCTTCTCAAGAATATTTCTTATTTATATCATCTATATTATTCGTGTAACCTTTATCAATCCACTATTTCCATCATTACTTATTAGACATTTTTAGTATCTCAAGAATATCAATTTTTGTTGTTTCTTACAAGGTCTTAATATTCTAGTTGCCAAAATTTAATGAAGTAGTAAACATAATTACTGTCGCATATGATTAGGTGGGTATCATCAATGTCATCCCATTTTGTTTTCTCCAACAATTCACCAATTTATATTTTACACAGATGGTACTTTGGTATCTATTGATCCTAGAAAATATTTCTCTCTTTATCCTCACCCACGATTGGGGTATCCCTGCGACGATTGTGATAGAAACCTATCTTTGTTAGGCTACTATCATGTCCTATACTTTCTTCCTTGCATTAACACACCTTTTAACATCAATTCTACTCCAATTTTCTAGGATTTACCTCTTCAAATGTTACATCATATCTTAATGGTTCAACTACCATATTGGGTACATTAACTCTTCTCATTTGATTCATCATCTTTTTCTCTATCTCATCTTCCTATTGTCATTTATTTCATCTCCCATATGTATATTCTCAATCAATTCAAACACCATGAAATTCTGATCTCAATTTTGCTAATATATTCTTATAGTGGATAGTAACTCTTATCACATTAATCAAATAACCACTTTGGTTCCAATTTTGTCTTTTTAAGAACATAACAATTTTTATTTTCATTACTTTCTTCTTGTACACTTTAATCTCATCATTTCTACTTGTCTCTCTATTTTATTCAAACAATCCATGATAAAGCATTCAAATCTTTATTCCCATTAAGGGATATAACACCACAATACAATATTGGTGTCATATTCAATTCCACCAATACAAATACGTTGAATCATTATCTTTCATATTTACCCATATACTATTTCTCATTTCTATTTATCCTTAATTTTCATTTTTTTCATATAATGAAAAAGTATCATTTTTCTCACTAATTCTCTCAGCTCAAACTCTTAATAATTACTCATACAACCCAGACTAAGGATCAGTAGTTGCTGCATACTAAGACATGTCAAAAGGCATGTAACTTGATACATATTTCCAAAAAAGCCCATGTAAGATGCTAAACCTAGGCTTTGATACCATAAGATGTTGGATCCTATTTCTGGAGCCCAACTATTTGGAAGTCATGAAATGTGAGCGTCCATAATACCATGTAGGTTTGTTTTATTGAACTCTCATTAGCCATCATCGGTTCATCTTCATTCTTATAACATCCCAAAAGTTTCCTATTTGATCATTATAGATCAAGATATGATTAAAAATCCAAAGTATGTTCATAATCAAGTCATGGTCCTCCTACCGATTCCCTCACTTTCTTTCCATCAATCTTTTTCAAATCAACACCAAAGGCTACAAATTTTTATGGAGAGATATGAGAATGTGTTAAGAATCTATTGGTTCAAGAATAACTTCATTTTAAGGTCGGATGATGAAGTTATGGTCAAAAGAACCAAACATGATTATCAATTACATTGCAACTTTTTTGGTACTATCAACATAAATTTCACTAGTGTTATCGGATTGAGGTCTTTCTAGAAACTATTTTGAAGAGGAATTAATGATCTATAACTTTTGTGAAGACTTAGAAGAGAGATTTTGCCATCTAAAGGATCAAAATTATGAATTTCAAAATACACATCCACCTAGTAGACATACACGGGCTTTGGGGTGTCTTCCAAACCCGTGAGGGTCTGTTTAATGGACCTAATGTCTGTTTAATAGACATGGATTGGCTTGGGGACATTTTCAGACCTGAAAATATCCGTTTAACTTTAACATTCCATTTTCATACTAAGGGTTAAAACCCTAAAAATTTCGTACATATGAGATCAAAGAGAGATTATGAAAAATGCATTTCATACCCATGCATAATGAAGCATACACACACATAAATTTGAATTTTTATACAATAAAATGACTGTACATGTACTTGTTTGACATTTTCTAGGTATAATTGAATTACAAATGTGTTATATTGAGAATTGTGGTTTTGATGTGCTGGAATTGTTTTGGATAGTGTATTTTATTGATTTAGAATTTTCGATGAAGTTTGTAAATTTTTCGAGAATTTAGGGTATTTTTGGACTAGGAAAAATGTCAAGTCATAGAACAATTGAGGAATAGTAGTACAAATAAAAGTCCAATGGTAGTGAAAATTTTTATAAGTGACATTAAGATTTAATGACAGGTGTCACTAAAGATTGGGAGACAATTGGAGTAGAAATTGGAGTTAAATGGACTACCTATCAAAGGGGACCAATTGGAACCATAAAAAGATGATAAGTGGCAAGTGACACATGTCACCACACTTACCACTCACCACTTCTCTCTCTCACGACACTTTTCACTTTAAAGACCAAATAAATGTTTTGTATTTCAATTTAACTCTTGCTTTCCTCATATTTTCGTGGCTTCTTCTTCTGTTCTTCTCATTCATGATTCTTGACTCACCCAAACCTCCATCAAGTTATATCTTGCTTCCATCTTTCAATTGCTACTTCCATCTTATTGTTTCTTCAATTTTCCACAAGAAAAACCTATCCTTTCCTCCAATATGATGATCATGTATGTGGAGGAGCTAGTGTTTCTTGGTGATTTGAAGAAAATGAAGCTAAACAAGTAAGTATAAGCATGAACTTTTCTTGATTTGTTGAAGGAAGTATGCTTGATGATAGTTAGAGGTTAAATGGACATAAAATGGTGATTTATGTATGCTAGAATGTAGGTAAATAAATGAATACTTTGATTTCTTTCTTTTATGTGTATGATATTAATGATTCATAAATTGATGTAGAGATGAATTAGAGTTAGAGATTAACATTGTTGAAGTGTGCTGGACATGTACAGATGCAGTGTTTCCACTGAACATGCATCTATATTTTTGCCATATCTTGGTCTATAGACATCCAAATGGGATGATTTTAAGTTCATATTAAACTACAGACTTATGGATATATTTTTTAGGAAGGAATCTAAATTTAATTATGTCTCTAAGAGCTTCAAAAATTAGCTTGAAATTGAGTTTATGGATTCTGTCGTGGTTTGGAATAGTCTGTAGTGTTTTTAGCATAACTTGAAGAATATCGACCTAAATTGCATGAAATTGGTTTTATTTGAAAATTAAGACATAAAGGAACAACTTTTTATCAGAGTATTTTGCCCAAATACTTCATTTGTCTTATCAAAATTGCCATGAAAGATTTACCTAAAGGTCTATTTCCAAAAGGGCCAACATGAAGTTTGAAAAGATGGGAGAGCAGGATCGTGCACAAGCACGATCGTGACTCTTAAGAGTTATAAAGGATCTCACCATTATGCATAAGCACGAGTGTGACAATGGAGAAGTAATTGGAATTGCACGATCGTGCAGTGAAAGTGGACTGATGTGAACATCCTTCACTTTTTTGGCTATAACTTCTTCTTCCAACCTACAAATGACATGGGTGATCCATTAGACTCATAACATATTAATCTTCATCTCTATCAAAAATTATAACCATCTAAAATCATTTTGTAGAGATTGATCGATGAATTTTTGATGGAATTAATGTGGAGTTTTAGAAAATAATAACTGGAGTATTTTCACTAAATATGCTTTGGTATTTTAGGAATGGTAATTTAGACTCTAAGACTTTCAATTTCTAGATGGAAGTTGAATCTGATGCACTGTTTTAGAATGAGAATAGTCCGAAAATATTAGGAGAATAACTTTCAGATTTTTAAACAAAATTAAATGATCTTAGTGTCATCAGAAACTTAAGAGATGGGAGAACAATTCTCTAGAAGAAAATATTATCAAATTACGTGATTTTCCTTGTCAGAATGATCATATAAAAGTTGAACCGAAGGTCTAGAATTTTGGAGATATTATGAGAAGGTCTAGATGCACTGTTTTAGAATGAGAATAGTCCAAAAATATTAGGAGAATAACTTTCAGATTTCTAAACAAAATTAAATGATCTTAGTGTCATCAGAAACTTAAGAGATGGGAGAACAATTCTCTAGAAGAAAATATTATCAAATTACGTGATTTTCCTTGTCAGAATGATCATATAAAAGTTGAACCGAAGGTCTAGAATTTTGGAGATATTATGAGAAGAAATGAGAATTTGGATCTGGTAAGATCATATAATGTTAGAATAACATTAGTGAATTAATTGTTGATATAAAAATACCAAAGGCATGAGTATAATGGGAATGAAGATGTTCATATGAGTGTAGATGTGATTCAAAGGAGATGAATAGTAAGTATCAAAAGTGAATGAGATAATATACCCGGGATTGTCATCGAGCATACATTGTATATATTTCATATACACAATTGTGAACAAAGGAATACTTATAATTGTGTAATTATTAATGTGTGTGCATCGTGTGTATGCATAATTTTGATATGCAGGTTAAAAGTCCACATTCATCCGTTTCTATAATTTGGAAGCAAATGCTAATATGGAGCATACTGTGAGTAGACCTAGATGGTCTCATCTCATTGTTTGTTCTGTTTTGAATTTTTATATTGATTGACTACTGAATGACTATAAGAATGTGATTGAATGTGTTGGTTTCCGAACAAGAGGTCCAGTGAATGTGATGTATGAATGAAATATTGAAGTGCTCATTAAATGTGAATTGGATGGAATAAGTGTTTTCTCGACTTAAGTGTTGAATGCCAGACTAAGGTCCGATAACAATGTAAATGAGATATGATAGTGAATATGATTGTGTGGTAATGAGCACTTTCAATTGACTAAATATTTGTGATGCATTTCATTACATGAATGCAAGAAACATAATGGGAGTTATGACTAGAGTAACCACCGATTAGGGCTTAAAACTCAAAGTGGGAAAAGAGCCTCGAGCTCAGAAAGTGATTAAGAGCCTAAGGCTCACTATGTAAAATGAGCCATGTATCTCCATCGGATAAGGGACAGTTAGTAATGAGCCCGATATCCAATGGACATGGGACAGTTTAGGCACTAGGTCGCAACAAAGTAACAAATGGAAAGTGGGTCTCATGTGCACTATATATGCATAATATGAATGATTAAATTGTATTGAATGTGAAATGTGAAATAATGTGAATGTTAATTATTTGATATATGATTAGGTGAGCCATCGATGATGGTCACTCATTGAGTTTGTAAAACTCATCCAAAATTTGCAAATATTTTTTAGGATCAAAAGAATAACCCGTTAGGTAAACGGGAGTATCCCTATAGCATACAAGTCAGGGATAGAGGTCGAGATCAGTTCGCGTATGCATTGTATTTCTTTCTTTTTGTATGGAATTGTATATTTTGCAACTTTTGTATCAAATTATGTATTCTGAAAGTTTTATAAAAAGGTGTATATGATTTATGTTGTAATGTAAAGACTTTATGACTAAAGGGTTTTGTTTTTATGAAATGGCCCAAAAGGGCTATTGAAAATTCTATTGATTGTATTGTTATGATTGAAAAGGTTTGCAAATAAAGCGGGCTTGATTTAGTTATGGATTTCCACATATTATGTTTGTGATTTTTTTTAAAAATTATATTGAGTTTTAACTGATTAAGTGTTCTAGCACGCCACCCTCGCTGGGCACGTACTCGGATATCACGCAGGATGTCAGGTACATGTCTTATGGGAGTGGGGTGCTATATTAACAAACCTAAAGTCCATCCAACGGACATATGTGAGACAAAACTCCCTCCAAAGCATCTGTAATAGTTACTACATCTATCCTAACATCACTTTCACTCATAATCTTCCCAAATTCACTTCTTTTAATGCAATATCACTTCCTAAACATTCAATACCAAATTTATTTCATTAAACTCCTAAATCTCAACTCAAATGATTCATGACATACAACAATATCTCATCTTTCACAATAGTTGTCCTGTATACATCCTGTGTAGCATTACTAACTTATAATGATCATATCTCTCAATTCCAATATCCAAAAATTTCATACTTAATATCATTGGAAAGCTAGAAAGATAATTTATAATTCTAAGAAAACAACTTTGTCTAATTTATTTTAGATTAATATAGTTTTTCCTTTAAATTCAAAATACATATTCGACCCTTGTGAAAGACTTAAAATTGCAATGTTTCAACTTTGAGAGTCATGAGTAAAAACACAATCATACTTCATTATCATCAAAAAGATAAGAGTTTACAAAGCTTTAATGGAATTTGAAGCTATAATAGATCATTTCACTAAATCCCAAAATACAAAAGATATTTGAAGGATAATTGCTCAAAATGTGACTACAGCCTTGTTTTACATAAATTACTGTAAAACAAAACAAAACATGCAAATTCAGAGTGATGCCTTACCTCTCAGTCACTTGATCTCTTGCTCCTCACCTGGAGATGGGAAAGAATGGGGTGAGCTTAAAAGATTGTGGCTAACAATTTGTAATAGATAACAAACAAAACCTTGAAATTTTTCATATGTACTCATAGAAAATTCATATTGAATTCATAAAAAGCATAGTTCTTAAATTCTCAACCAAATTCACCAATTAATACAAATCATGTATGCATCAATCTTGTCAACATATCATGAGCACATCAGTACATCAAAATAGATTGGGTAAGTCCAAAATAGAACGTACTACACATTTCCATATAACGGTCCTATGTAGCCGTGAACAAAACGTACTATTGCAATCTCACATAATAGTCTTGCGTAGTCATAAACTTATAGGAGTCCATGAAAGAGTTCTATGCCACTAGCGGCAGGCGGGAGAAGCCTTTAGTCAAAGTGTACTAGACTTAACTTAAGGGACCGCCATAAACCCACATAACATATAATTCATGGCAAAAACATATTGCCCTGAATGGCATATTTCAGAAACTTGTTTTTCATGAGCATGAAATATTTTGAAAACAATCTCCATGTATATTTCACAATTCTTCAACCAAATTCACATAGCAAACATTTGTTAATTTCTCAAATCATTCAAAAGCAATAAATGCAATATTTATGAAGCAATTGAAAAAATTTTATTCCTTGATTTAAAAGAAAACTTTAATGGCTCATTAAATCTATTATAAACATGTAACCCATCTTGAATTCCTTGCTTAAAAACTTGCTAAAAAATGCTTCTCATTTTGCTCCTCTTGCCTCTTTCGATTCCCTTTACATTGAAAAAATTCCCAATTCAATAGGAACTCCAATTTGGAGGCTCAAAGAAACATATACATAAAATTGATCCTAGAAAGCTTAAACCCGTGCATTTCCTAAGCTTCTTGAACTAAAACCCTTCTAAAATTCCAAAAGATTCAAAATGGGCTTACCTTGATTCTTCACCAAATAAAGAGATATTTGGCTCTAATGGAAGCTCTTATCTTCCTTTTCCTTTTTCTCTTCTTGAACCATCTCAAAATCTCTCTTGAAGGCTAAGAAAAATTGAAACCTAACTCAAACTTCCTTCTTTTCTCTCTTCTCCACGACACTCCCTTCTTTCTCTCTTCTGTTTTCATTGTTCTCCCTCAATCCATGTTTTCTCCTTTTCTTAAATGCAAGACCACATTCTTATCTTCAAATCCTACCCTTAATGAGTACGCAATGTCCATTTTACCCTTTCTTATATGCCTATGGTTTTTATCCTTAAATGAACTACCAAAAACGTCCTTCATACGATACACTCTTACTAATTTAATTCAACCAACCTATATAATAAAATCCTACTAACATTTACATAATAATTAACTCCAAAATTAATTTATCAAGATCTTAAAATTCATTTAAGTCATGTCTAACTCAGTAAAAAAAAAAAAAAAAAATTTGGCGGCCAACAAAATACATTCATCTTTACCTTTCATAAATTGAAATTATTTTATCTATTAAATTTCTTAATATCACACATATGAAGAGACATCTTAAAAGTAAAGTCTTTGGTCTAATATCACGATGCTAATTAATCTAGCTCTAATTATTGCTCAAATAAAAGCAACATAAGAAGAAAAGAAATGAAGTAAAAACACAAGAGTTTACGTAGTTGAATCAATTATATGAAATATATATACTAGTAAGAAGATATACTTCTTTTATTATTGTAAGAAAGATGATGCAAAGGAAAATTATAACAACAATCTTCGAATCTCACAAAGATTCAAATTTCTAGCCCTTTATAATCTAAGGTTATATGTAAAATGTATAATTACAATGAAATTTTAGTTTTTTAGAAGTTTAACATCACCCAAACTCTATTTCCACATATGTCTAAAGACATTAAAACATTATTAACGCATATCAACATAAATTATGTCACGAGTCTAATGCCTATCTCATACTTACCATCGATGCTAGTTTACTTTTGAAATAAAAATTTCTCCATGTAGCTAGTTTAAAACCAAAGTCGGTGCCCTGTTCTTGTCCAATGTCAATTAACTACTAAAATTTTACTATTCATTAAATATTCAAGGAAAAAAAATATTGAGCACTTGCAAAAAAAATAAACAAGATTGTATCTATTTGAAGCCCACTCGGGGTCTCATTCCTATTAGTGAACTATATTACACGTTCATTTACTTATGTAATCATATACGTGTAATGCAACAATACATCAACATTTTATTTGTTCACAAACTCTAACAACTCCATTTGTTATTATTATTGTATATACTTAGGCATGGTCACATCTCAGCACATAATTGGTCGAGTGGTGGAAGCGCCCGATTTGAAATTTTCCAAAACCAATTATGTATAAATCAGACATCCACTACACACTACAACAAAACAACACATATAGCGTCGTCTTGGAAGTAGACGTCGTGAATGGTCTCAGGATTTCACGACGTCTGGAAGGACGTCAAGAAAAGATGGAATATTTCGAGACGTTGCATTAAGGCGTCGGGGATAAGGAAGCGTTAACGTCGTCTTGGTAGAAAAACGTCGAAAATAGGATAAACGTCGTTTTGGAGAAGTAGGCGTCGGAAAGGTCATGTCCACGTAATTAATTTTCCTCCCCAATTTTACAAACGAAATCCAAGCCCCGTTCTTTCTCTCATCTTAATCGGTCTCCACCGTTCTTTTCTCGTCCACCACCAGCAGCGTTCTAATCTTCGAGTCTCCCTTCCTCTCTATATTTTAACCTTCCTCTTCATCATTTTAACCTTCCCACCAGCCAGGGTTTTTGTCGCTTAGAATCTGTGGAGATTGCTTCATCTCCAGTCGGCCCTCTATCATCAGCAGTCGGAGTGCATGTGCGGGTTTTTTTAGGTAAGTTGCGATTAAAGTCGGGTAATGTAAGTTTTTGAGTCAGATTGGAGTGACGATTTAATCTGGGTTTAAGATTGTGAAGTCGTTTGTTTTTATTAATTTTTATACGGTGATTATGTTCACCGTATAACTTCTTATACGGTGATTCTGTTCACCTTATAGTTTTTCATCTTACCTTCTTAGGCTTCTTTAGGTCTACTTTAGCTTTATGAATCTTGAGAACGAGACATTACATGTTTTGAATGTAATGTCTACATCCAAAGGTGTATCTCAGATTGTGAGTAGAGAATAATGGTTTAAAAAATTTCCAGATTGTGTATCTTATGATATGTATGCATAAGTCTGGCTATATTTTGATGCAAAATTTGAAACATATATAGCTTCCCAAATGCTAAGAAAACGTGTATGTGTTGGAGGCTACCAAGGGTTTTGTTGTGTTATTTTAAAACATAATCCTACATTTTAAACAGTGGCCTGTTTTTAATCTTCTAAGGAGTTTGAACATGTTCTGAACATGGGATAGGATAGGAATCTGTTTTTTTTTTTTTGTTCTGTTTGAACAATTTAGTTTCTAGTTGCTAGAATTATGGGAGTCCTAAAGGATAAGGATAAGTTCTGTAAATGAGGACTTCTTTTTCTAATTAACAATATGAGTTCTTCAACTTCTTTATGATGTAGCTGCACTGTTTCATGCAACTAAAAATGATGTATCTCTCTTCACTTCATATAGCAGCATTAAATGTGTATGATTTTCTTTCCTATAGCCTTTTATCCCTCTAAATGGATAACTTAACAGTGCAAACCTCTTTAACATTTTAGGTTGCTAATCCTATGGCTGCAAAAGATCACTAATATGTGGTGTCATTTGAAGTGGAGCAATATCTAGAGGTAATTATCCTTTGCTGCATTTGTTTTATTTTGGAGTAGATGTTTGTTGTTGGCATATTGTTGGCTGGTTCATCTTTTTGTTAGGAATAATAAGCTCCATTGAATTCAATTGTTTTCAATAATGTAAACATACATCTAAGTAGCAATTGTGACCATAAACTAACCTACAATGCAACATGGTATAAAAGCCCTAAAAATTATTAGAAACAGTGCATTTTTTCATGCATCTCTTATAAACTTTAACATCTTTTCATGTATTTGCACCAAGTTGACCATTTTATCTTTGACAATCCCTGTTATTCTTATAAAATACATCTGTCTATTTCATCACCTTTTATAAAAACTAGGTCCATACAATGTAATTAGTTGTAAATTTAAAACATAGATGTTAAATGAATTAGAATAGAGTGAGTTGGATAAAACATACTTATTTTTAGCAAGATCGTAGAAATTAGTGGATAATAATATACTAAATATTGGTATCCTAAGATGAGATAAAAATTGATAAGTGATTATGATTATTAGAAATTAGTGTGTTGATGCGATCAAGAATATAGGTCTTGATATAGATAGGAATTTATAAGCAACAAATGACCTAGGAGAGAGGTTAAGAGATATGGAATGATATTGTGATGGTATCTTTGGAGATATGGGGTAGAAAATATTAGCGAAGAAGATGATTACCCGAAAGAAAAGGGAAGAGTACCGCTGCGGCTACACAGTGCACACTACTTAGGCACTTGAGTTACTACTTCATGTGAGGTAAGCAACTCAGGTTTTTTGCATAAGAGAGATGTTGGTAATAATGATAATAGGCTTCACTTTCACTGCCAAATCAAAGTCTAAAAAGTTATTGCCTTCCCTTTCCGACATATTGGTCTAAAGTTGATAAAGAGAGAATGAAACTGACTATTAACAATTTTGCCTAGAAACAAACATCCTCAGCATCACAGTGTATCGTTTCCTTACGGTGTATGTATGTGAGATCTCTGATTGAACAAAACCCGATGTAAATGCATGATAAGGAGAGCAAAATCTCATGATGGAAGTGTCAGTATCAAAGAAATAACACAATCTGAAAAAGTTAAAATCAGAGACTAATGAGTGAGGGGTTTTGGAATTTACTGGTTTGGAATTTACTGCTTTGTTCAGTTATCTGTTCAGTTTTGGGATTTACTGGTTTGGAATTAATCCAAGGTAAGGGTATATGCATCCAAATCTCTGACGTGCCATGAACATGTAAAGCATGAAGATTAAGAAGATGAAGATGAATCATTGGTGTAGGGAAAAAGAAGCGAATTTTAGTTCACCTTTGTTGTGTACTATTCACACACACTTGATCAATGACTATGTAACAGATGGTAAAATAAAAAATAGAAAACAATTTGTTCAGAAAAGAGAAGAGCATATTAAATAAAAGTAGGGAAAAATGTTCAAAGTTGATTTGTATGCATAAGAGTAGAATACTCCTTAATGAAGGAATATGTGAAGAGTTACTTAGTGATGGTTGCAATTTTGATTGACTACTCCTTAATGAATGATGGAAATGCATTAAGGTAAATCGGTCATGGACGAAAGCAAAACATATATTCTAGCAAATTAGATCCTCTTTGGTTTAGTTGTAGCTTGATCTAAGCATATGGGCTTTCTAATGAAGCTTGAAATGTGACTAAGTCCAAAGGTAGCATAGTACTCAAGTGGAACTCTATGAATGTAGATCCACAATTTGAATCTAAGCACATGGGCTTTCTTCAACATAATTTGAGTCTATGTTGTTGCTTTTATCACACTTAAAACACTGCAGTGCTAATTCTGGATTTTTTTCCACTTCTGTTTTTTATTTACAGCTTGAAGTGGTTCAGAAAACTTCAGCCAGAGCATACAATCTTCTCATTGTCTTCAATAAACTCACCAGGTATTTGTTAAATATTGGAGTACATGTTTAATTATTGATTATTCTTATGTGTTTCTTTTTCATGATTGTTTCACTAAATTATGAAAACGTCTTCTAGTTTTTTATTTGTCACAATATGTTGCTTGATTAGATACTAATACATAATTGCTTGAACACTTTAATATGTGAAGTGACTAAGGTTTAATGAATTATTGCATTAAAATTCTTAGATCCAAGGAAGGACAATGGACTAAATCGAATATAAGCTCATGTGATTACGTTAGTTAGTTTCAATGATCTTTCTCATTTTTAAAAGGCAACATATATAAAACCTTTAGTGCTTAAGTAATTAGGGTTAATTTGATTAGTTAATTGCTAATTAATATGACTAAGGAGAGATAAGAAAATAGTTAAAATGATGAATATAAGTTTTAATTGAATTATAATTGTATAGATGATACAATGATAAACTAATTTTCATATTGGTATGTACGAGTTAGAATAAGTATGAGGAGTAAGATCAACTTGTAATGGAATAGTAGAATAAGAATCAATATAATGTAAAGAATGAGTAGGAATATTAGATTGCACTTAACGTTCACAACACAATTGCTTCTCTTTCACTCAAATGCGGTTCTCCTCAACCTTAAAAGCATTCATCGCCGCTTGTCGTCGGTGAGAATCGTTGTCAAATAGCACCTTCTTGCTGTCATAGATGTCAATGAGCTTTTCAGAGCACCATATAGCTGGTATATGTGTTAGTTGTACCCCATTACAAGCACACGATATGTGCTCCTTTACATGATGGGAACTATTTTGTTAAGGCGCTTAAACGGAAAAAAATTAGTTTTCCGTCTTGAACATAATGTTCATTTAGGTACGTAGTAAACCCGTCCCCATCCTTCGCTTACTAACATAACATAATGTTCTCCATCTTATACAGAATTAATAGGTATTTTTTGCTCTATGGACAAGAGTTGGATGAAAAGTGTAAGGGTTTCTCGTGAATACATTGATGGAGTTAGGATGTTTATGAGTTTTGTGGCTAGAAAAAAGGGCAAAGAGTGTGAGATTTCATGCCCTTGTGCACGTTGCATGAATTGTTATAAGAGGTCTCAGACGAATGTTGTTGAACATTTAATGCAATTCGGCATGGACCAATCATACACCCGCTGGGTTCTACATGGTGAAGCCCCATAATATAGATTTATCTCTAGGGAAGAAAGGTTTGGTGCAGCAAATGTAGACGTAGGTGGGACAGGCATTGATATTAATGAAGGTGATGGTGATGAGGAGGATGATGGGATGCAAGATTTGCTTGATGATGCGGGTACTTTCTTAAATGATTGTCCAATTAATCAGGACGGAAGGAGTCCTTGTATAGGCGTTGACGAATCTATGATGGGTGGCTTGCAAGAATTGTTGAGTAAAGCTGCTGAAGAGTTGTATCCGGGATGTAAGAATTTCACTAAGTTGTCGTTTATAATGAAGTTGCTTCATTTGAAAGTATACAACAAGTGGAGCAATAAGTCATTTGACATGTTACTTGCTCTGCTGAAGGATGTATTACCTAATTTTCAATCTTTGCCGAAGTCCTATTATGAAGCAAATCAATTTCTAAGGAGCCTAGGCTTGGGGTATGTGTCGATACATGCATGTAAGTACGATTGTTGCCTGTATTGGAAAGAGTATGGGGACTTGGAAAGTTGTCCCCAGTGTGGAACATCAAGATGGAGAATTAATGATGGCAGGGGTAAGAAGACACCACATAAAGTATTGCGGTACTTTCCATTAACCTCCAGATTACAACGATTATTCATGTCAAGACCGCTAAACAGATGACGTGGCATAATGATAGGCCTAAAGGTGACAGTAATAACATGGTTCATCCTTTTGATGGAGAAGCTTGGAAGAGCTTTGATGAGCTATATCCTGAGTTTGCTAGAGAACCACGTAATGTGAGACTAGGGTTAGCAACAGACGGATTCAATCCACATGGTAATTTGTCAGTTTCATATAGCGTGTGGCCTGTTGTTCTCTTGGCATACAATTTACCCCCATGGATGTGTATGGATGAGTTTTTCTTTATGCTATCGTTGGTTATTCCTGGTCCGAAAGCGATCGGTAGAGACATTGACGTCTATATGAGACTACTACTAGATGAGCTAAAGTGTTATGGGAGGATGGTTTTGATGTTTTTGATGTTTCAAAAGGAGAAAAGTTTCGATTGCATGCAGCTTTAATGTGGACTATTAATGACTTCCCAAAGATATGGTGCATTTACGGGTGTAGTACAAAGGCTACATGGCATGTCCTGTTTGTAACAAGGACACTCCTTCTTGTAAGTTAAGAAGTAAGATTGGATACCTAGGCCATCGTCGTTTCCTTCCTTATAATCACCCATGGAGGAAAAGCAAGAAGTTTGATGGCAAGAGTGATCATCGGCCTATACCTAACTTACCAGATGGGGATGATATGGTGGAACAATTAAGTCATATTCAGAATATATGTTATGGGAAGCACCCCAGCAATAAGAGGAGAAGGAGATTGGAAGGAGAGTTGAATTGGAATAAAAAAAGTATTCTTTTTGAACTACCATATTGGCATAAGTTAAGATTAAGGCATAACCTTGATGTCATGCATATAGAAACGAATATTTGTGACAATATCTTTGGTACCTTAATGAATGTTGAAGGTAAAAGCAAAGATACAATCAAGGCGCGACTTGATTTGGAAGATATGAATATTCGAAAAGAATTACACTTGATAAGAGCAGCTGATAGAGCTATTGTTGGAAAACCTCCAGCATGCTATACAATGTCTGCCGATGAGAAGAAGAAGTTTTGTGAGTTTGTAAAGCAGGTGAAGTTTCTAGATGGTTACGCATCGAATATATCTAGATGTGTTAATGTTGATGAGAGGAAGATTAGTGGACTTAAGTCCCATGATTGTCATGTATTGTTACAAAACATTCTACCATTAGGAATGCGTTCTATCTTGAATAAAGATGTGACAGGTGTTTTAATGGAGTTGGGGGACTTCTTTCGCCGAATTTGTAGACGAAGCTTGAATAAGGATCAGGTACAGAATATGTGTCATGAAATAACTTTAATCTTATGCAAGCTTGAAATGATATACCCACCGGCATTCTTTGATGTGATGGTACATTTGGCGATTCATTTGCCAAATGAAGCCTTACTTGGTGGACCGGTTGTGTATAGATGGATGTATCCAATTAAGAGGTATTATTTAAATTGATGTTATGACTTTTAAGATTTGAGTAAATAGTGGCCTATCTAATTATGGTTAATCATTTGTTCAGATTCCTAGGTACACTAAAGGGATTTGTTAGAAATAAAGCACGTCCGGAAGGGTCAATTGCATAAACGTATGTTGTTAAAGAGTGCATGACATTCTGTTCAATGTATTTAAAAGGAATTGAGACCAACTTCAATGTGCCAGAGCGCTTCAATGATATGGTTGATGGTAGTGACATATCGGTATTCTTTCAACAATGTAAACCGATTGGTGCTGCCAAAACAATTGCTCTTCCTACAAATGAGCTAGATATTGCACATTGGTATGTGCTAATGAATTGTCATGAGATTAGGCCCTTTATTGAGTAAGTTTTTCTAACCCTTTGGCAAATTAAGATATGTTATAAGTTTAGATGACTGATATAATATTGATTGACTTTAATATGATTCATAGTGAGCACTTGGATGAGCTGAGGCAACAAAGTCCATTGCATGTTGATAGGAGACATAGAGAACAATTTTGTCAATGGTTAAAGCGTCGGGTGAGCAGAACGTTTGTACGTGGTGTTAACTAATAATTATATATTATTAACTATGAATCATGTCTTCATATAGATGACGACGAGAACTAGCTCCGTGAAGGAAATATGTTTGAGTCTCTATGCATTGGCATGTGGACCTCATAGCTTGGTACAAAAGTATTCTCAGATGCAATACAAATGGCATGTGATTTCGTCATCAAGCCCGTGATGCACGAAGGATTACACAAAACAATGGTGTGGCGGTGTTAGGAAATTATGGGGAAGATGATATAACATTTTATGGGATGCTGATAGATATTATAAGGCTTGAATATGTTCGAGGTAAAAGTGTTGTGCTTTTCAAATGCAAATGGTACGATCTTGGCGGTTCGAATATGAGGGGTCAACGGCATTCTAAAAAGCATCAACGTTACTAAGTTCTGGTTCAAGGATGACCCATTTGTTTTGGTAAACCAAGCAAAGCAAATTTATTTAGTTGAAGACTTGTTACATGGTTCAAATTGGCGGATTGTTCAAGAATGTGAAGTTAGACGTGCGTATGATATCCCATTGCATGGTAATGAAGAAGATGCAGATGACGTTGAGGAGTCCTCTGATGTTCGAGTGGATCTCGAGGAATGTTCCTTAGAGTTTTTAGATCGGAATGATATTGCTTATGATGTAATAAATAATGTTGTGGTGAATTCCGAGCAACGTTTGAATGACGATTTCGATGACTTAGAGACAAGCAATAGTGAGAATGAATGTGATATTGTATACAAAGATGAAACTGATGACGATGATGAATAAATTATTATTATGCACTTGTACCTTTGTTGATCTATATTCTGCCCTTCATAACCCTTCTTCTTCAACTTTTCAATTATCTATTCACAAGTAGAGGAATTCATAACAAACCAAACTGACCAACAAATATACTCATCAAAAGCATCAACCAACGTAGAGGACTTCATAACCCTTCTTCTTCAACTTTTCAATTATCTATTCTTTTGTGTTTCATGCATTAAATTGGTTTAATTTTCGTTCTTATAGCCATTAATCCCTCTAAATTGATTACTTTCACATTGCAAATCTCTTTATCATTTTAGGTTGCTATTCCTCTTGGTTCAAACGTTAACTCATCGTGGTGTCATTTGAAGTGGAGCAATATCGAAGGTAAGCAATACTTTAGGGTGATACTTGAATTGATGAGCATTATTATATCTGTTTTGATTGATTCTTAACTAATTCAGATTAGTTAATGGACAAGTCAACTTGGAGTTTTGAACTTCAAGGTCATCTAGATGTTTAACATTGACTAAAATTTCCTAAGTGTGGAAGTGCTAGTAATACATGCATCTCTTATAAACTTTAACATCTTTTCATGTTTTTGCACCAAGTTGACCATTTTATAAACTTTAACATCTTAGAAAAGTAGATTTAGTTTCTTATAGATTAGGTGACATCTTTGCTTTTTTTTTCTTTGTTGTGAAAGAACTTAAGAACAAATTCAGTTATGAACAATTCAGTTATGAAGTTAAGTACAAATTCAGTTGTGCAAGATAGTATACCTAAACATCAATAGAACTAACCATGTAGAGGACTTCATAACCCTTCTTCTTCAACTTATCAATGCTATTATATGCAGATTTTTAATCTGCTAGTTATGAACAATTGGCAAGAGTGACAAGAAATTTCATGAAATTTCAATCTGCTGATTTTGCAATCCTGTTTAAAGTTCAAAAATGCATTAGTTTAAAGTTCATGAAATTTCAATCTGCTGATTTTGCAATCCTGTTTAAAGTTCCATGTTTTGATTTTGCAATCCTGTTTAAAGTTCAAAAATGCATTAGTTTAAAGTTCATGAAATTTCAACAATGCATTAGTTTAAAGTTCTTCAATGTATAGACTTCTCATAGCTCATAGTTCTTCAATGGCTTTCAATCTGCTGATTTTGCAATCCTGTTTAAAGTTCAACAATGCATTAGATAATGTATTTGTGTTGTGAAAATCTGAACTTGCCTTCTCAACTCAATCGTAACCCTTGTATCATTCTACATTCAAGCTTTTACTTTATTGTTGATAATCTATTGTAATTTACAAATTGATGCTCCTATTCATGATTGTAATTTACAGATTGTAGTTTACAAATTGTAATGTACAAATTGATGCTCCCAGCTTTTACTTTATTGTAATTTACATCTATTGTTATAGCTCTATTACAACTACAGATTGATGATATGTTGTAGCGTATGAAGTAGAAGTTGCATAGAGATGAACAAATAAGTAGTCTTTAGTAGTTGATAATGTTTTAGCAACAACATAGGTTTCTTTGTAATTTATTTTAGCATGGAGATGCCAATGCAACATAGTTGGAAATGCATAATGCATGTAAATTTTATTAATTGTATATTAGCTACAACATAGCTGGATTTGTAAACATCTAGCTCTTCATTCACAAAGAACATCTACCTCTTCATTCACAAAGAACAAAAATAGCATAACTAATGCCAATCATCTAGCTCTTCATTCAAAATCAGTCTATAATAGTTTTGTGTTTTCTTGTTTTGAACTTTTGTTCTCCCCTGAATAGCCAGGTGTCATTAGCTAGGTCTGCCATTAGTAAAACTGGAAACAATGCTATTTCCACTGATGCCCCATTTGTAAAACTGAAAGCATTCTGCCAATCACCTTAATGCTTGTTTTCCTTTTCTTTTCTACCTGAATAATTGAAGTTCTTTCTTTCTTCTTTAATTTGCTCAACAAACCCTTCTTCTTCAACTTATCAATGCTATTATATGCAGAGTTTTTTGTCCACTTTATATCAGTCAATTGTGAGTATTAATGTTTTTCTGGAAATGCATAATGCAAGTCCAATGAGCCTTAACTCCAGTGGCATCTAATTTTGCTTACATGAGTACCATATAGCTGCAGCCCTATAGCTGATAACTCAGCTAGCATATTCCATGTTTCTTATTGATTGCAATGCTTGCTTGTGTGATACCTGTAAAAAGTGTATGGACTGACTTGTTATGGACTGACTTGTGATACCTGTAAAACATGTATTGATTGCAATGCTTGCTTGTGTGATACCTGTAAACTCAGCCAACATTTTCCCCATTCATGTTTGTTATTGTGTGATGCAATGCTGACTTGTAAGACTGTTTTGTATATATCAAAGTGAAGTAGTTCAGAAGTAGTTCAGAATGATGATTCTATGGCTAGACATAAATGAAATCTAAAGGATTACTTTAGGATGACACTTAAGAATTGATGAGCATTATTAAATGCTGGAAGAATTGTAACCCTTTTGTGAGAATTGCACATCTTTGTATCTAATTTTGATTGTCTTTATGTTGAAGTTCACAAAGAACAAAAACAGCATAGATAATGCCAATCATCTAGCTCTTCATTCAAAATTAGTCTATAATCTTCCAATGATCATCATCATACAGTCAACTTTGATGTAAATAACTATGTATGATAGATATAAGAGCAGTTTTGATACAATGTAGGATAGATATTTATGGAAGTTTTGTGCAGTGTCTTTAATTTGCACATGCATCATTTCATCTGAGATTTTGAGTTCCATTTTGAATGTTTTGGAATATGAGAATGTGGGGACTTTTCTGAATAGGATATCAGTTTCTTCTTGTGGGGACTCCTTTCAGCATCTCAATTCACAATTCTCCTTAGTCCTTATGTTTAGAAAATATGAATGTATTATTGTAAAACGATGTTAGTATGATCAGAGTTCTGCAGATATAATGGATCTCTATCATTAATACTTGACTAACAACCTTGATGTAGAATTAGGTTATGATAGGTTATTTGGTAATGAAACATCTAAGTTCCAGTCAAAGATGGATCTTTCCAGCTTTGATCCTATGTAAAACATCAGAAGGAGAATGATGATTGCTTCTGTATTATTTTTTCATATCAAAGTACAGATAGTGATAGCTTCTTATACAGGAATATAGATGATTACTAACAAACTATATTTCTAGAATTTAACCAAGTTATATTCTCTAACAAACTCATAACTTCTCTAACAAAATAAATTCTAACAGATGATATATTCTACATAGGTCATGATATATTCTACAGATGATATATTCACTTGGCAATAGGAATACTTACCCAATAGGAATACTTCAAATGTTTATCATTTATTTTTCTTTATTATCAAATGTTTTTTGTTCTACCTAATGGATATTTGCAGGTGAATCCCATGGGACCTGGTCTACCCAAGAAGAAGAATAAGGCTACACTAAGTAGCTTAGTTCCTACACAACTGCAGTCACGGTACCGTCATCTAATTGGAAGTGCAGCTAGTGAACTTAACGATCGTACACAACCACATAATAAGGCACCTGCACCTGCACCTGCACCTCCACTTGCACCTACACAGGCAGAAGTTCAAACCCATTCACTTTCCGAACCTACTACAACACCAAGAGAAGGAACATCTATGCCTAGTATTCGTCGGAGAGAAAAGTATGAACAAATTATGAATATGCGGATTTAATACGAAGTTCTCCGTCAACTTCAAGAGATGCCTCGAAGCTACTCAAGAGATGCGTCCAACTTCTAATCATCGACTCCAGACCTTATGTAAATCCTTCTCTGTTGGCTCCTCTTCTACAAGCACTGCAGGTATGATCTTAGTATTAATTATTAACATTAATTTTAGTTATTAACATTGTTATATGTTAATTATACATTATTCCTTTCTTATTTTAGGATCCATGACTAATGCAAAGAAAACAAGGGTCTTACAAAGGACACGGATTAGCAAAGATTAATAAGGCAATTGGTAAAAATTGAGATGGAGATCTCCCCATCAAGGATCGACCAACCAACTCCGCATACCGCCAAATTATCTAATGAGATTGGTGCGGTATCCTAAAATTTCTTACCTATGAGAACAAAATTTTCAAAAATTACTAATGAGGAATTGGACATTACATTTGATAAGTTAGACGTAAGTATTCTAAACTAATCCTATTTGTACGTGTTTTCCACATGCTTAAAGTATTGACCAATAATTATAATTTTTCGCAGAAAAGTCGGACGTCGAGGAATGAGAACCGACAACGAAGTACATCTTTGCCGTGAAGAGGTTTCTTTCTTTAAGGTCTAAAGATCAAAGGTATAATCTAAAAAAGCATTTTACCAAGCACGGAAAGGACGTGAAGCCGGATTCTGTCATAGTGGCCGAGTGGATGGATTTGTGCGAGTATTGGGAGCAATCAGTTACAAAGGTTGGTTTTTTTATATAGTTAAACTTTATTTAACAACTTCTTTGATAATTAATTATATTTTGGTATTTATGAGTTGTGAGTTATAGATGTTATAATAGATTTTATTCCGTGTATGATTAGGAAAAAAGTCAAAAAGCTAAAATGGCAAGGAGTCAAGTCAAATGTCCACGAAACTCCGACTCCAAGGCCTTTGTAGCGATACGACATGAGATTGTGAGTTATTATCTTTTAAATTATATTTTACTTTGATTGACATTTTAAAATTTATGAAAAAATTACTAGTAATATATTTCTTTACAATGATCGACAGGGAAGGAGAAGAGTGTGACCGGATGAAGCTATGGTATCACACTCATTATAATGAAACCAGAGATCAATGGACAACTCCCGAATGCAAAGCAAAATGGGTGAGTACATAGTTCATTTACAAATATTTGCTACATGAGAATGTGTATGTAATTTGTTCTTACTTTTCTAGGAATTAATGTGTCATGAAATGACACATTCAATAGAACAAGGTCATCCCATGACAGTGGATGAAGTTTGCGACAAAGTCTTGGGTACAAGATCAGATTACATTGTTGGCATGGGAATTGGGCCTCAACCACAAGGGAATACTTCGGCCAGAAAGAGACTTCGAGATGAATTAGAGGAATCAAAGATGGCTCATCAGGAGTCAATGAGGGCTAATCAGGAGTTACAGTCTCAAGTCGATGAGTTGACTAAACAATTTCAAGAAATGAAGGATCGATTAACTTCACAAGTCGAACAACAAAATAAGCTCTTGCAAGTTTTATCTTCTACACATAATGTTAATTTAGACTAAACATGTTGATATATTAAACACTTATGACATTTACTTTATTTTAATTATCGTATTATGACATGTTTGGGAATTGCAGTTAAATAATAAGTTGTTTTTTGCATGTATTCAATTCTTATTATACATTAACAATTATTAGAATTAATGATATATTCAAAATTGATACATTGTTAAATAAATTTATTCATAAGCAATTTTATTTTTACTAACTCATTAATAATTTACAAATTTGATAAAAATTAAATTTGCAAAAATTATTAAAAAATTTAAATTCAAAAATTAATTATAATTCATATTTATTAAATTCAATTTTATTCGAAAATTGAAATTTACACAAATAATTAATTCAAATTGATTAATAATTAATTTTGTAAAAATAGTTTAAATAAATATTCAGTTAATTATTAATTATTAATTATTAAGCAATTTACGACGCCTACACAAGGAGATGTCGTAGAAAGGGAATTTTCACGATGTCTTCTAAATGTCGGCATAACAATCCTTTATCGACGTCTTCATGCACGTCATAAAATGCTAGTTTCAATCTGTGACGTCTACTCCAGACGTCGCAAACTGTGTAAACTTTTTCGGACGTCTTTGTAAACGTCGAAGAATATCTGCCCCTTCAACAACGTGTTACAACAGACGTCGTAGATCACCAATGCTTACCGTACCTTCCACGACGTTGTTTGCGACGTCTGAATAGACGTCGAAGATAGTGTTCTACGACGGGAAATTTCTTTTACCGACGTTTAAAAAATGACGCAAAAGGCCTCCTTTTCTTGTAGTGACAGTACATGCTTTTGTAATAATCAAACCAAAGATTGAAATAGCGTTGGACGGCAGGCACTTTTGTTCATGTCATACCCCTTTTTCTTTAAAACGGACGCTTCAGACAACATCCATTCACTCAACTTATATGCTCTCCACATACATTATTTTCAGAACCCAAAGCACCATGAACTCTACTCCAGACGAAGGTCACCTGAACCAAGTCGAGGAAGGAAAAGACGAGATCATTGGATATGCTATGCAACTTGCACTTGGATCTGTACTACCTATGACACTAAAAGCAGCAATCGAGCTTGGCGTTTTCGAGATTATAGCTCGAAAGGGTTTGGACGCCAAGCTCTCTGCTTCAGACATTGCAGCCAAGATTTCCACGCAAAACCCTGATGCATCCTTGATGCTAGACCGTATTCTGAGGCTTTTGGCTAGCCACCAAGTGCTTGGTTGCACTAGTGTGGATGGCCTGACAAGGTTCTATAGCCTTACACCAGTAGCAAAATACTTTGTCCGTGACTAAGATGATTTGTCCTTAGCTCCCCACGTGGAACTTGTTCAAGGCAAGGTTCTTCTGGCTAGCTGGTTAGTTTTTGCAAAACCATGCCTTGTATCTCAGAAGGTTTTAAATTGTGTTGCTAACTAGTTGTGGTGTTGCGAATTTTTTGAATTATTCTTATCATTCCGGGTTTTACATTCATAATTATACATGCATAATAGTTTACAACTAAAATGTCACCTACTCGATTGCCTTCGTCCAAAAAAACTATCATTCGATTAATGATCCACGATCTGTCGTTGGCATAATGTTTACAATTAAAATCATTTAGGTTTGCATATTTTAAATAAAGTAAATTTGCAACATTTCCAGTAAATTGGCAGAGTATTTATAATATGCTCTTCAAGGTTAGATCTCCAATAATATTATTATTGATGCAATCCTTAACAACAATTTTCATGTATAAAAATTTAACAATTTGTACTATTTAATATGACCACCTTTTTTCTAGTTAAGTCAACCAAAAGATTATATATATATATATATATATATATATATATATATATATATATATATATATATACTTTCGAGTGTGTTTGATTTTATACTTTGACTAGTAAAAAGATCTCATCGATGCGATTCTTTTGTGTGCATAATGATTTACACATCTCATATGTCATGGTTGATCTTTGAACACCTTTTAGATGAAAAGCTATTGAAACTATAAAATATCATTGGATTTCTTATTTGTTTATATGAATATATTTGATTGAATAAATGCAATTATAATGGAGTTATTTCTTTGATTAATTTAATATATATTATTTAGTTGGTTAAATTTACATTAACTTGATTATCTTGATAATATAATAAGCATTTATTTGATTATGTGTACCATTGATTTGTAAGTAATTTAGATTAATTTATATTCAATTTATTATAATGATAAAATAAAATAATTTTAGATAATTAAATATTTATTTCATTGAATTAGATTATACTTAATAAGAATGAAATATTAAAATATTAGTTAATTTATATCTCTTTAAATTAATAATTTTTAATTGATCTTAATGCTATTAATTAATAAAAATTTTGTTGTATTGTCTTTTCTATTAAAAATATAAGATATAATTTAATTTTTTCATTTTTAGGTTTGAATTGAAAAATGTAGTTGTAGAAGGAGGAATTCCATTTAATAGGACTTACGAAATGGACGTCTTTGAATATCCTGCCTTAGACCCTCGGTTCAACCAACTTTTCAACAATGCAATGTTCAATACCACTACTTTAGTTGCCAAAAGTATCTTGGAATCATACAAAGGATTTGAGCATTTGAAGCAGCTAGTTGATGTGGGTGGTGGCTTAGGACATACAATCCACGCAATAACTTCCAAATATCCTCACATTAAGGGTATCAATTTTGGCTTCCCTCATGTTCTAATAGAAGCTCTGACCAACTCTGGTATGATTGTTTCTTTTTCAAGTACTTGTGTTAATGCCTAGTTTTTTAGTCACTAAATCATCGAAGCACAACTTATGCCTAAAGATTCAATAAAATGAGAGATCTTTGCGCAATAATCTACGTGCCTAGGTATATCTAACACTTAAGTTTATGCATGTCCTAGATGTTGAGCATGTTGGAGGAGATATATATGTTTCAAAGTGTTCCGAATGGAGATGCTATTTTCATGAAGGTGAAAAACTCTATTACTACTATTTTCAAGTTGTTTACAACTTAGAAGTAGAAAATCAACTAAGGTACCATCTTTAGCAGTGGATTCTTCGTTGTTGGAGCGACGATCAGTGTCTGAAGTTGTTGCAAAATTGCTACAAAGCTATCCCTGAAAATGGAAGGGTTATTGTCGTTGAAGGCATTTTACCAGCTATGGCTGAAACTAGTGCTACTAACAAATTTATAACTCAAATGGATGTGCAAATGATGACACAAAGTCCAGGAGGAAAAAAGCGAACCAAACAGGTATTCTTGGCCTTGGCAAATGGAGCTGGATTCTCAGGAATTGATTTCAAATGTTTTGTCTGTAACTATTAGGTCATGGAGTTCTTCAAGTAGATTGTTTTATTCACAAAAATTATGTTAAGAAGTGATCTCTATTTTTATTCAATAAAAAACAAAAATTACGAGAACATTAAGTGATAAATGCTCATAAATTGAGTGATATCTTTTTTTATCACTAATTAATTTGAAAACATAATTTCCACTATAAAAAAAGGGGCATTACTAACGGCATTTATCGACAGAAGCAGTAGAGTTACTGTCGGTAATGTTATCTACTGATGGAATAGACTGACGAAGACTTCCATCGTCAAGGATACGGTCGGTATATTTTACCGACGATACGAGGACTTCTGTCGGCAAATCTTACCGACGGTTTAATAAAACCGTCAGTGTAGTAAGTAGTAATATACCGATGAAAATCGTCAATATATATGCCAATCCTTACCGATTGTTTACATAATCCGTCGGTAACTTAAGGCAACTTAAATGCCGACAGTAATAACAAACCTTCAGTAATTGTGAACTAAATTAGCAACAGAACCTTTCCGTCGCTAATTATTGTCCTTCTTCAAATGTAACCTTGATTGTTTAATCCAAAAGTCGAAGCTATATGCTCATTGAGGTCACCTTTAACTCTCTATAAATGTCTTGTTAAATGGCAATTGTTCTGAAAATCTCGACGTGAAATTTTCTTTCAATGTCAACAATTATAAATTATCCTTACATAAATTTTGAATTTTTCAACCATGAAGTTTGTTTAAACAGAAAATTAAATGATCATAAAAAGAAAAAAGATTTCCTAACTGATAATTAAAACATTAAATTGTGCATAAATTAATACCAAATTAATGACAACAACAATCCTATTGTCCTGGTGAGCGTGGCTGATGTGAGTCTCTATCCCTCGATCTCATTTGCTCCATGTCAATTTAGAGCTTCCTTATTACGTCCATCAAAGTCTGAACTGTGGTCTCAAGCTAATTGATACATTGCATTGTCAGTTGTGAATTAGATGTTGCTGTAGTAGACATAGAGGACTGTGAATAAAATGTGTTGGCATATGAGCCTAGACCAAAGATCCTTCCACAACTGTCCATACTACCCACTGCATCAAAATATGCCTGAGTCTCATCAACAGCTTGTTCTTCCTGCGACTGTTGCCCAATTTTTTGTTGTATTTGATTCTATTAGGAGGTAATGCTTATATTATAATTAGTAAGTGATAATTATTAAGATTGAATTTTAAACTATAAAATTCACATACATTTAGTTCTTGACATCAACTGTTGACGAATATTACACTGTCCTGTTTCTTAATGTGAATATGTAAAAACAACTGATGGGGTGTAGGCCTAACGCCCGGAGACTTTTCTTGCATAACAATAAAATGTTATAAGTTAAACTAGAATTTATAAAAATTTCGGCAGAGTCTTTTATGTTTTTATGATATTATCCCCTGTTCAAGAAAGCAAAGTACTTAATACAGCACCAGCAAATTACTCGACACAGTCCTGATCATTAGGCATACTATATATATGTTCATCACAACATTCACACATCAATTTAAATTGAAATATAGCTAATTAAAAATTGAGAATATAAGTGTAATATTTATATACTTACAAGTCTCTCTGCATGCTAGCGGTGAGTAATTGATCCTCTCGTATGAATGGGAAGACTGTCTACCCTTGACCTACCACGTGTGTTGGTAGAGTTACAGCCCAATATGATCATTGCCTCAAGTGATGTCCAATACTCCTTCTTACGACTCCATATGGGCTCAGAAATAAAAGAGGGTCGTACACCTACATTACGTATCGAATTAATAAAGTCGTGATAACGTGTACGAGCTCGCGACTCCCATACACTATGTATTACCCTGTCTATAACAGAATTCCAGTGAAAATGTTTATGAAAATAAAAGGAATAAATTCAATAACTTATATTCTATTTATATGTATGTTATTAATAAATACAAAAAAATGAAAAAAGAAAATTAATTGCATATTATACCTCAAATTTGTGACCTAAGAGATCTTTTTCCATATATAACCCTCAGGATCAATCCTTTCTTTAAATGTAGATGTCATATGTCTTGAACACAGTCCACATGGAATGAACCTAATATAAGAACAAATAAGTTCATAAATTTGCAAAAATTTAAACCTATTAGTTAATGATAAACATATATAGTTTTTCATACGATTTCACTTACAGTTTATCGACTATTTTTATATACTTTCTTCCATTAGGACCCTCAGATCCAGGGTGGATCTCGTCGCCTTCATCCTCTATAACTGTATTGGATGATATATGAGTACTGGAATGTTGCGTATCAGCAGTTGCAGGTGATGTTGTTTCTATAACTGTAAGCACTAGAGGTGGTGGTGGTGACTCAGTTGCAGCTAGAGGCTGTGATGGGCCACCCTCACAGTAAGTCCCTCCAAACATGCCTCTAAACCTGGGCCGCATGAACTCACGTTGTCTCTTTGGTCCCATATTTATACCTAAAATTTTTTTGTTTATTGAATTTTGTAGAACTATAAGAATTTGATTCTAAATCCAATATTTTACACAATATACGTAAAAGGGAATTAGGTGATTTGTTTCATATCATAACTTCGAATTTAGTTATGAGAATAATTGTTACAGTCATAGTACAATAATATAATTAGTTTATAGCACAATCATGTGTATTGCAGAGATACATGAAAATGATATGATTTTTTATTGGATTCCAAGTAACATGAGAGTTGGTAAAGGTAAATGACTCCTCGATAGTTGGATTCCTGAGAAGGTTCCTCGCATGTTTGAACTCCAATGGAAATAGTAAAAGTTCTTCCCATACGTGTTTGGTTTTGAATATCTTTTTACAACAACGTTTCCGCTATTGCTAAACTTGTACGTGAAATGTTAGGAAATGGTTTACCGACAACACAATAGGAAGGAACTTACATATTATCATATTAAAAACGGGATAATGGAACCTATCCTAAATACCAATAAGTACGTGAATTTCTAGATGAGCTATGTGGAATTGCCAACTTTTCCAAAGCAACTGATTTGCCTAATCCTTCATCGACCGTTGATTCATTGCTCCAACCTCCTTCAGCATAAATGTTAATATAACAACTTCATATGTTTGAATTGAGATGTACATAATGAGGAAAGTGATGTTGTTCAGATGATACTATACACCTTGAAGTAGAAGATCAGTCATGGAAGGCCATTACTTAAAGAAGTGGAGATTGTTGCTGCATCCTTTATTCCTTAGGCAGGGACAATTTTGCCATATTCCTCCCAACAAAATGAATTACTACCATCTGGAACTAGACACCAAGTCGACATTCCGTGATTAAGAATTTGAATTAAATATTTGACAGAATATATTGAAAAGTTTGAGTACATCTTACTTGTGAAAGGAAATAAAATATTCCACTACATACACAAATTAATCGCTATCATTATTTAATTGTAAATTACAATCATCTTCACTTTCTAAAGAACAAGAATCAAAATCCAGCTCCTCTTCAGATCTTTGACCATCTTCCTCCTCTCCGGATGAAATCTCAACATATTCATTTGATGGAACATGCAATGGTTCATTATCATCATATGTCACAAATGCATTTATAAAATAAGCATCTTCCTGAAACGCTTCACTTTTAATTCTCTTTTCTTCTTTTCCATGTGAATGAAAAACACCTCTAGGTTTAATTTTGCAAATCACCAAATAATCTAACTTATCTCGGTATCTGCCGGAAAAGGACATAACACACTGTTTCACTTGCATAGCCAAAGCGAAAGGTTCAAAATGTTTCAATCTTCTGCGTGAGTTGATTTCAACAAGATTGTATCGGCTATGCACTTTTGTTCCAACATTTGGAGTTGGGTCAAACCAATCACACTTAAATATCACAGTTCGCTTGATTGGCAATGCAGGGTACTCAACTTCAAGTATCTCAATGATTTTACCATAGTAATCCATGAATTCTCCTTGTATGGAAACTCCACTATTTATTGTTGTCATGCTATGACCATAAGCTTCTGTATGATATTTGTATCCATTAACGAAATAAACCGGATACGATTTAATAGTTCGCAGAGGTCCCTTAGTAAGATCACAAATGAACTTGTTCTCTATTGGATTTTCTAAGGCCTACATAAAAATATTATTTGAATTTCAATGAATACATCGAGTTATTTCGACACTTCAATTGTATAATTTACTTATGAGAATATTTGTAAGTGGAAACTAACATATCCCTCGAAGCATCAAGCAAAGTTTCATCCAACCTCATTATTTACTCCATCCTATGTGTTATCTGCCATGATCTCGCGTAACAATGCCTTGTATATCCTGAGTTACATTATTATGTAATTTAGTTATGAATAAGACAAAAATTGACTACCGATATAATATGCTTTAACTTACTGCACCAAAGGTTGAACCTCTTGACAATTCAATAAAATGTAACCATAGGCAGTCTCAATTTCTTGCTCTGTTAACATTCTTCTTGTTGCCTGTCCATATGCTTGCCTAAGAAATGTGAAAATGGATATGTTACCTTCAGCATCATTGGTTCCTCCCCCATTGTCATTACGAGGAACTTTTCTTTCTCCTGTGTGAACATGTGGCGCAAAATAATGTCCACAAAATGTACTAGCCTCCTCCACTAAATAAGCATTACAAATGGAACCTTCAACTCTAGCCTTGTTTTTGACATTTTTCTTCAAGTGATGCAAATACCTATATCAGAAAATATGATTATTACAATGTAATAGTTAAAACATGTTATAACTTCATTTACATTATTATGAATTTAAATTACCTTTCAAACGGACACATCCATCGATATTGAACTGGACCAGCTAGTTTAGCCTTGTATGCTAAATGCACAAGTAAATGCTCCATACAATCGATAAAACTTGGAGGAAAAATTCCTTCTAACTTGCACAAAATTACTGGAATCTCCTTATCTAGTATTTCGATTTCAGTGTACTTGATTTCAAATGATGTTAAACTTTTGAAAAACAAACTTATTTATGTAATCACTTCCCAAACCTTATTCGGTAGCAACTCCAAAAATGCGATTGGAATTAACCTTTGCATAAACACGTGACAATCATGACTTTTCAACCCAAATAATTTGTCCTTCCTCGTGTCCACACACCTTGCCAAGTTTGAAACATAACCATAAGGAAACTTTAGACCCTTCAACCATTCACACAATATTTCCCTTTGTTTCCAAAGTGTAACATGCTTTCGGATATTTACTAGTGCAAAATTTACCGGTTCCAAGATCTTTATGTAACTCATTCCTTCTATAAAAAATTTGCAAATTAGCTCGTGTTTTTGCATTGTCTTTTGTCCTCCTGTCAATGTTCATTATGGTATTGAACATATTGTCAAAAAAAATTCAATATTCATGACATCTAAAATATGACGTATCAAATTCGTTTTCCAATATGGAAAATCCCGAAAGATGCCTCGTTTTCTCCAACTAAAATTTTTACTGATGCTTGTATTAATTTGATCAGCTTCAAATTCTGTAACTTTTAGCAAGTCTAATTCATCAATCTCCAGTAATATCTCTTCACGATCTTTGTAAGGGGATGAAGTTGTTTTTACCATCCTATTCTTAATGAAGTTATGTTTATTACATCTGAATGGATGAACTGGGGGAAGAAATTTCCTGTGATTGTCAAACCAACACACTTTCCCCCCGTTTGGAAGATAAAAGGCATCAGAATCGTTGCCACAATAAGTATAAGCCAATTTTCCAGCTGTGCTCCATCTAGATAACATGGCAAATGCTGGAAAATCACTAATGGTCGACATCAAAGCTGCCCTCAACACAAAATTTTGTTTCAAAGAGACATCATATGTTTGAACACCATATTCCTACAGATGCTGTAATTCAGATATCAATGGTTATAAGAACACATCAAATTTATGCTTCAAATTTGTAGGCCCTGGTATAATCACTATCAAGAACATATATGCCTCTTTCATACATATCCATATAGGCAAATTGTAAGGAGTCACTATGATTGGCCATGATGAATATTGCTACCCAGATTGACCAAAAGATTAGAATCCATCCGTTGATAATCCCAACCTAACATTTCAACATTCAACTGCAAAATCAAGATAGGTGTCATTGAAATGCTTCCATGCCAGTGCATCTAATGGATGACTCATTATTCCATCTTCCTATTCGTGTTCAGCATGCCATCTCATATGAGATGTAGTAACATCAGAAGTATAAAGTCTTTGAAGTCTCGGAGTTAGTGAGAAATAATACATCCACTCCTATGGTACTAATTTCTACTTCATTGAACGCTTTCTAGGCCTAAACCTAGATTGCCCACAAAATTTGCACTCTTATAAGTCCACATCATCTCCCCAATATAACATACATCCTAATTGCAATAATCAATATTCTCAACAGGCAAACCAAGACCCCTAATAAGTTTCTTCATACTGTACAAACTATCAACCATTGTATGATCAAAAGGCATTGATTCATTATACCACTCAAGAATTTTATCAAAACTACAGTCCAAAATATGCCCTTCAGACTTTATGTTCAATATTCGCACAATCGAAGAAAATTGGGCCATTGTCTCACAATTTGGCCATAACTCTTGGTTTGCTGATTGTAGTAAGTCAAAGAATTGTTTTACATGTGGGTTAGGTTCTTCTTCAAGATTTCCCATATTTTCATTAAAGGTATTACTACTTACATCATAATCCATTTGCATGTACGGATTTCCAGTCTCTTCCACATATTTTGTTCTAAATCTAATGCCCCTTTCAAACTCATTGAAATGCACAGACGATTCTGCTTGATTACCCCTTGAGCTGCTAGAAATGCCAACTTCCCAGTGTCGTGTCCACTCAAAATAGTTTGGGACAAACCCTTTTCTCAACAAACGGCCATTAACTTCTTCAATAGGAAGGAAACATTTGTGTTTGCACTTTTTACATTAACATCTGATCTTCGGCACATTCATATATGCAGGTTGAGAACATGCATAATGAATAAAGGCTTCAACTCTGGCAACAAATTCAAGATTAATAAGCCATCAGCTGTTGATCATTTATACATCTATGGTATATCAACATGACTCATTTCTACAAGGGTGTTAATGTAAAACAGTGAGTCCATAGTTAGTATCCTTCATGCTTGCCAAAGTATACAGAACATCTAAGATAATATATGTGACTTGGGACAAGTTTTGGTTGTGACTCCTAAGCTCCTCATATTTTTCATCGATAAGCCTCATAGTCTCAATCATGACGAATTTTGGGTTAAAGTTTATGGGTTCAAATCTACAAAACGAACCTATACTAAAGATCTCACATACATGTTTCTAATCATGTATGTGAGACGATTTTTTCAATCATTAAAAGTCCTATATTTAATATTTACAATGACGTTATATTATAAGTATTCATCAAAACATGAATACTTATTTTAATAAATTGTTTAAACATATCGCTAGTTTTCACAAAATGCATGTAAAATTTCGCATATTACAAGTTAAGATAAGCTAATTAATAACAACGGCATAAGAATCAAATAAATAACGAATTGACAATTTAAGTTAATTACAACTATAATATAAGTCACACTCATCCTATATTACTTCAATGATAAACTGAAGTTCATTCCACAAAGAAAAACCCAAAATAAACTTAGTCCAAACAAATATAGACAACAACATATTCACTCACCTGAACCGACACACAGACGGATCTTCCTTAAGTATGTGAACGAAGATGATAATGATGGAGCTAGAACGGAAAATATACAAACTGATACAAATGTCATTAAAATGTCTGAATATTCATTTTTGACATTGTCACACCAAAAAAAAATTGGAATGTCATTTAAATATCTGCTAAAGCCTCTCTTCAAACTTGCTACAAATGAATATACTAGAAACAAATGAGTTCCTACATCCAAGAACAAATTTGTTCACAGGTTAGAAAGTGTTTCCCCTATATAACACGTCAACTACAATGAAATATTTAAATCAATCAAGGTCATTAACTATATTCAATCATCATTTAATACTAAGAAGCTCTTATTCCTAAAATAAAAAAGGTGATGTCACATTTTATGAGGATCTTATTGAAAATTCGGCAGAGTTTCCCCTATAAAATGGACATCCCCCTTCTAGAAGAAGGGTCAATCCTGAAAAAAAAACACTTCTATTTTAGGACTTAATACAGCACCAGCAAATTACTCGACACAGTCCTGATCATTAGGCATACTATATATATGTTCATCACAACATTCACACATCAATTTAAATTGAAATATAGCTAACTAAAAATTAAGAATGTAAGTGTAATATTTATATACTTACAAGTCTCTCTGCATGCTAACGGTGAGTAATTGATCCTCTCGTATGAACGGGAAGACTGTCTACCCTTGACCTACCATGTGTGTTGGTAGAGTTACATCCCAATATGATCATTGCCTCAAGTGATGTCCTATATTCCTTCTAACAACTCCATGTGGGCTCAGAAATAAAAGAGGGTCGTACACCTACATTACGTATCGAATTAATAAAGTCGTGATAACGTGTATGTGCTCGCGACTCCCATACACTATGTATTACCCTGTCTATAACAGAATTCCAGTGAAAATGTTTATGAAAATAAAAGGAATAAATTCAATAACTTATATTCTATTTATATGTATGTTATTAATGAATACAAAAAAATGAAAAAAGAAAATTAATTGCATATTATACCTCAAATTTGTGGCCTAAGAGATCTTCTTCCATACATAACCCTCAGGATAAATCCTCTCTTTAAATGTAGATGTCATATGTCTTGAACACAGTCCACATGGAATGAACCTAATATAAGAACAAATAAGTTCATAAATTTGCAAAAATTTAAACCTATTAGTTAATGATAAACATATATAGTGTTTCATACGATTTCACTTACAGTTTATCGACTATTTTTATATACTTTCTTCCATTAGGACCCTCAGATCCAGGGTGGATATCGTCGCCTTCATCCTCTATAACTGTATTGGATGATATATGAGTACTGGAATGTTGCGTATCAGCAGTTGCAGGTGATGTTGTTTCTACAACTGTAGGCACTAGAGGTAGTGGTGGTGACTCAGTTGCAGCTGGAGGCTGTGATGGGCCACCCTCACAGTAAGTCCCTCCAAACATGCCTCTAAACCTGGGCCGCATGAACTCACATTGTCTCTTTGGTCCCATATTTGTACCTAAAATTTTTTGTTTATTGAATTTTGTAGAACTATAAGAATTTGATTCTAAATCCAATATTTTACACAATATACGTAAAAGGAAATTAGGTGATTTGTTTCATATCATAACTTCGAATTTAGTTATGAGAATAATTGTTACAGTCATAGTACAATAATATAATTAGTTTATAGCACAATCATGTGTATTGCAGAGATACATGAAAATGATATGATTTTTTGTTGGATTCCAAGTAACATGAGAGTTGGTAAAGGTAAATGACTCCTCGATAGTTGGATTCCCGAGAAGGTTCCTCGTATGTTTGAACTCTAATGGAAATAGTAAAAGTTCTTCCCATACGTGTTTGGTTTTCAATATCTTTTTGCAACAACGTTTCCACTATTGCTAAACTTGTACGTGAAACGTTCGGAAATGGTTTACCTACAACACAATAGGAAGGAACTTACATATTATCATATTAAAAACGGGATAATGGAAACTATCCTAAATACCTATAAGTACGTGAATTTCTAGATGAGCTATGTGGAATTGCCAACTTTTCCAAAGCAACTGATTTGCCTAATCCTTCATCAACCGTTGATTCATTGCTCCAACCTCCTTCAGCATAAATGTTAATATAACAACTTCATATGTTTGAATTGAGATGTACATAATGAGGAAAGTGATGTTGTTCAGATGATACTATACACCTTGAAGTAGAAGATCAATCATGGAAGGCAAACGATCATTACTTAAAGAAGTGGAGATTGTTGCTGCATCCTTTATTCCTTAGGCACGGACAATTTTGCCATATTCCTCCCAACAAAATGAATTACTACCATCTGGAACTAGACGCCAAGTCGACATTTCGTGATTAAGAATTTGAATTAAATATTTGACAGAATATATTGAAAAGTTTGAGTACATCTTACTTGTGAAAGGAAATAAAATATTCCACTACATACACAAATTAATCGCTATCATAATTTAATTGTAAATTACAATCATCTTCACTTTCTAAAGAACAAGAATCAAAATCCAGCTCCTCTTCAGATCTTTGACCATCTTCCTCCTCTCCGGATGAAATCTCAACATATTCATTTGATGGATCTTGCAATGGTTCATTATCATCATATGTCACAGATGCATTTATAAAATAAGCATCTTCCTGAAACGCTTCAATTTTAATTCTCTTTTCTTCTTTTCCATGTGATTGAAAAACACCTCTAGGTTTAATTTTTCAAATCACCAAATAATCTAACTTATCTCATCGTATGCTGGGAAAAGGGACATAACACACCTGTTTCACTTGCATAGCCAAAGCGAAAGGTTCAAAATGTTTCAATCTTCTGCGTGAGTTGATTTCAACAAGATTGTATCGGCTATGCGCTTTTGTTCCAACATTTGGAGTTGGGTCAAACCAATCACACTTAAATATCACAGTTCGCTTGATTGGCAATGCAGGGTACTCAACTTCAAGTATCTCAATGATTTTACCATAGTAATCCATGAATTCTCCTTGTATGGAAACTCCACTATTTATTGTTGCCATGCTATGACCATAAGCTTCTGTATGATATTTGTATCCATTAACGAAATAAACCGGATACGATTTAATAGTTCGCAGAGGTCCCTTAGTAAGATCACAAATGAACTTGTTCTTTATTGGATTTTCTAAGGCCTACATAAAAATATTATTTGAATTTCAATGAATACATCGAGTTATTTCGACACTTCAATTGTATAATTTAATTATGAGAATATTTGTAAGTGGAAACTAACATATCCCTCGAAGCATCATGCAAAGTTTAATGCAACCTCATTATTTACTCCATCCTGTGTGTTATCTTCCATGATCTCGCGTAACAATGCCTTGTATATCCTGAGTTACATTATTATGTAATTTAGTTATGAATAAGACAAAAATTGACTACCGATATAATATGCTTTAACTTACTACACCAAAGGTTGAACCTCTTGACAGTTCAATAAAATGTAACCATAGGCAGTCTCAATTTCTTGCTCTGTTAACATTCTTCTTGTTGCCTGTCCATATGCTTGCCTAAGAAATGTGAAAATGGATATGTTACCTTCAGCATCATTGGTTCCTCCCCCATTGTCATTACGAGGAACTTTTCTTTCTCTTGTGTGAACATGTGGTGCAAAATAATGTCCACAAAATGTACTAGCCTCCTCCACTAAATGAGCATTACAAATGGAACCTTCAACTCTAGCCTTGTTTTTGACATTTTTCTTCAAGTGATGCAAATACCTATATCAGAAAATATGATTATTACAATGTAATAGTTAAAACATGTTATAACTTCATTTACATTATTATGAATTTAAATTACCTTTCAAACGGACACATCCATCGATATTGAACTGGACCAGCTAGTTTAGCCTTGTATGCTAAATGCACAAGTAAATGCTCCATACAATCGATAAAGCTTGAAGGAAAAATTCCTTCTAACTTGCACAAAATTACTGGAATCTCCTTATCTAGTATTTCGATTTCAGTGTACTTGATTTCAAATGATGTTAAACTTTTGAAGAAAAAAAACTTATTTATGTAATCACTTCCCAAACCTTATTCGGTAGCAACTCCCGAAATGCGATTGGAATTAACCTTTGCATAAACACGTGACAATAATGACTTTTCAACCTAAATAATTTGTCCTTCCTCGTGTCCACACACCTTGCCAAGTTTGAAACATAACCATAAGGAAACTTTAGACCCTTCAACCATTCACACAATATTTCCCTATATAACACATCAACTACCATGAAATATTTAAATCAATCAAGGTCATTAACTATATTCAATCATCATTTAATACTAAGAAGCTCTTATTCCTAAAATAAAAAAGGTGATGTCACATTTTATGAGGATCCTATTGAAAATTCGGCAGAGTTTCCCCTGTAAAATGAACATCCCCCTTCTAGAAGAAGGGTCAATCCTGAAAAAAAAAACACTTCTATATCGACCAGCAATCACAACTCATATTGGATCTCTCAACTATATGTCTACTTTCAATGCAGTCCACATTTACATCTCAAAATCTATAATTATGCAATTCCCAATATAAGTTAACCAATTTGTAACCCCCACACACTGTCAATTATAGTCAATACATCAACATATTCTCAATTCTAATCAATAGTAAAATAATTTGATTTAATTTGTATCCTTAATCTTAAATATTGAAACTAATTAAATTGTTCAACCTAACAAAATCCGTAATCTTAATTTCACACTAGAACAGGTTATTTTATGGATATAAAGAAATAGACGATTACTATATTCATCTGTGAAGTACACTTAGACATTTTGTTATTTTTTGTATTTAGAGAAACTCTTGTTTTAGGTGCTTTAATAACTTATGATCTTATCTAATTAATGAACAACAATCAATAAAAGAGGGGTATGGTAAGAAATTTTGTATTTGGATCTTAGTTTGGTATAGTGAGGATATGATTGGGGTTGGATAGGACAGAGCGTGGTAATGGAGGATACACCACCACTAAGCTTTTGTTTTGTACGCAAGATGAAGATGTAGTTATAATGAATTGTCCATCTTTATTCAAACTAAACTTCATATAATGACCTTCCATAGATCCTTGTAGCATCCCAATACCTTCCTATTAGCTCTATAAAACTAGAATTTAGCCAATTATAACATATACTTTCTTTAAATATTATCCATTATCTCACTATTGCCAATTTTTTATTCCTCCTAAACTTATACAAAAATTCATTTCCTATCTATTTTTGAAAAGCATGCTTATTTTTGTGCCAATTTTTTTATTTTTCATTACCTTTATAACATACATTTTTTCATTTATAGTCTAACTAACATATACCCTAAATGAAAATGGTAACTTATAAACAACCTCAATTCTCATACAAGATCCATTTATAATTGCCTAATTTCAAATTACTTCCCCAAACTGCATCTCATCCTTAAACTACAATTTCAAACCAAAAATCCTTCTTTTCCATTTGGGATTAAACATAATGTATTTCTTCCTTGTGAAAATTGCCTCGCACCATCTATTATCATTACAATTTGACAACTGTACTTTATCATCAGTATCTTTATATTCTCTACCCAATCCATGTGAACTCCCTTCTTTATCATGGTGTAAGTTAAACTCATTTCATCAAATTTTTAGGAAATTTGAAAAAATAGATATTACTCAATGCCATTTATTTTATGACAATCCTTTTAATACTAGCATCTTAATTTCATCAAAACCCATATCCTTGATCTTACTCCCAACATATATTTGCTAATGTTATTTCTTTCCAACACCTTACCATAACGAAATTTAAAATTTATTTATTACAAATAATTGTAATATTAAAACATATTAAAATTTGAGGTTGTAAAGCTTTTAAAATGCTTAACAAATCCATTTAGAGCTGATAACAATTTATTATTATTTGAATGTGGTGAAGCTGGTGGAGTATGGGAAGTCATAGCTTTGGTTATTAGTTGAAGCTCTTCTTTTATGTTAATTCCATTCTAAATACACTATAGTATATGTTTTATTCGAACTTGACTAAGAGTCCAGAGCTTATTAATTGGGCATGGAAGAAAGAAACAAAATATTTTGGCATTAAAAGATGAGAAATAGAAAAAAAAAACATGACTAGAAACAAAATGACCTATTTATTTAACATTTCTTGACATAAGTAAAGAAACAAAACTAGTTATGCATCCAATTTTAGCTACAGCACACATATGTCCAAACTATTGATGTCTAAATCATGTCCCTAAAACTTCAAAAAATTTAAGAAGAGGTCATTTAGATAAAAGCTCAATAAAGAACTTCCAAGCTCCCAAATAAGCACAAAGTTTGTTCATAATTTCAATTAAGTTGGTAAAGTAGAGGTTCATTAAAACTGAGAATGTAAAATCCAAAATTCCCAAGTTGATGTCACCACTGAAAGGCCAAAACATGCATGCTAAAAATATGAATGTTGCTACATCACTAACATATTTATTACTCATTAGGACAAGGGGATGGTGTAGCAAAGATGGAGGAGTGGTGGCTAGCAGAAATTGTAGAATTTAGGTTAGAGGTGTTTTAAGGATTTTAGATTTTAGTATTTTATTTTTAAACACATATTTTCTTCTCGACAATAATAATACGTGTGTTGGTTAGGCAAAAATATATTAGTTGATGTGACTATTAATGGGGGAGTGTAAAAGGTAGCTATTTTTTTGAAAAACTAAAACAAAAATTAAGTAAAATTAAAGTTTTTTGCACTTAATCCTATTTTAGAATAAAGTTTTTAAAATATTTATTAATTAAAATATATTAAAATATTTGTATTTTGAAGATAGTTTTATAAAGAAGATGAAAATTGATAAATTAATATATATAATATAAATTAATAGTATGTAAATACATATTACATAAAAGTAAAAATATCATTTATTAATTCTAAATCATTATTTTCATTTAATTAATCCATATAAGATTTTTAAGCGAAATAAAAGATAACAAATTTTCATCAACCTACTTAAACCGTAGATATAAAGCATAGGTTTGAGATTAAAAGTATAATTATAACAATATAATTAAAAGCAATATTGTTTATTTGAGCACAAAATAAATGTATTATTCATATTTAAAC
This sequence comes from Erythroxylum novogranatense, assembly GCA_029891385.1. NCBI lineage: Eukaryota > Viridiplantae > Streptophyta > Magnoliopsida > Malpighiales > Erythroxylaceae > Erythroxylum > Erythroxylum novogranatense. The sequence goes on along the minus strand of CM057235.1, from coordinate 64,290,003 downwards.
AAATTTGATCTTAATTAGTATCCATTTAATTATAACAATATAACAAATTATAACAATATAATTAAAATTAATATTGTTTATTTGAACACAAAATAAATGTATTATTCATATTTAAACAAATTTGATCTTAATTAGTATCCATTTAAATATAAAATATAATTAAAAGTAATATTGTTTATTTGAACACAAAATAAATGTATTATTCATATTTAAACAAATTTGATCTTAATTAGTATCCACTTAATTATAACAATATAACAAATTATAACAATATAATTAAAAGTAATATTGTTTATTTGAGCACAAAATAAATGTATTACTCATATTTAAGCAAATTTGATCTTAATTAGTATCCATTTAATTATAATAATATAACAAATTATAACAATATAATTAAAAGTAATATTGTTTATTTGAACACAAAATAAATGTATTATTCATATTTAAACAAAATTGATCTTAATTAGTATCCATTTAATTATAACAATATAACAATATAATTAAAAGTAATATTGTTTATTTGAACAAAACATAAATGTATTATTCATAATTAAACAAATTTGATCTTAATTAGTATCCATTTAATTATAACAACATAACAAATAATAACAATATAATTAAAAGTAATATTGTTTATTTGAACACAAAATAAATGTATTATTCATATTTAAACAAAATTGATTTTAATTAGTATTCATTTAATTATAACAATATAACAAATTATAACAATATAATTAAAAGTAATATTGTTTATTTGAACACAAAATAAATGTATTATTCATATTTAAACAAATTTGATCTTAATAAGTATCCATTTAATTATAAAACATAACAAATTATAACAATATAATTAAAAGCAATATTGTTTATTTGAACACAAAATAAATGTATTATTCATATTTAAACAAAATTGATCTTAATTAGTATTCATTTAATTATAACAATACAACAAATTATAACAATATAATTAAAAGTAATATTGTTTATTTGAACACAAAATAAATGTATTATTCATATTTAAACAAATTTGATCTTAATTAGTATCTATTTAATTATAACAATATAACAAATTATAATAATATAATTAAAGAACACAAAAGTTCAAGAACACAAAAAAAAATTATTTAGGAAAAAAATAGTGGATATCATCTGCTATGCATTTTGTCAAACACTTGGTATGCATAAAATTCTTCATCCATAATTCAAGACAAAATCTGAATATTTTTCCATTAATCTCCAACAAATACATAGCCTATCATTAACAATCACTAATTAACATTTAAAACCAGACAAAAACTCCATATGAACCAAAAACTTCATCCACCAGAGAAAGGAGAGAAAGGTTTTCCAAAACAATATTTCCTTCGGTTAAGACCACCAGAGTAGAGGATGTCGGTGACGCAAGCCTCGACGGTGACAGCACAGCAGACGATAGCAATGGCAGGAGATGGAGGCGACAGCTCGACGGAGAGGAGAGGAAGAAAAGGTACCTATGGCGCGTGCGGGACTGGGTAAGGGTAGAGCTTCGGATGCTTTAAAACATAACCAAAATGACGTAGCTAGGGTGCGCGTGGGACTAGATGGGGGTAGAGCTTCGGATGCTTTAAAACATAACCAAAACGACGTCGTTTTGGTTATGTTTTACACGTTTATAACTTCAAAAAATGATGTCGTTTAGATTTTAACTAAACGATGTCGTTTTTGTTAAGTTATAAATGTTATAGCTTAATCGGTAAAAACGACGTCGTTTTGGTCCAAAATGACATTGTTTTGCCAATGTTTTCAATTTTTATAAAATTACAAAACAACATCATTTGGATTTTATCCAAACGACGTCGTTTTTGTTAAGCTATAATCGTCAAAGCTTCATCTGTAAAACGACGTCGTTTGGTTAAGTTATCCAAAACTACGCCATTTCGGGATAACCAAATGACATCATTTTCTTTAGGCTCGTAGACGACGAATTACAAAGATAATTACTGACATCATTTACCGACAGAATTTGTACTGCCAATAAATTTTATTTTCCATCTAATTTTGCGGATGCATTTGTTTTTTTCATTAGTAATTATTGACGGAACAATATTGGTCCCTAAATTTTCGTCGCTATTCTGCTTTTTTCCTTGTAGTGTTCCCTTTGAAAAATGTTATTTTCTTTATTAATTTCAAAGCATTGTTTCTTTTTTTCATTACTTATTTGATATCCTTTTTCTGGTTACTATTTATCAATTTCAAAAAGTAATCAAAACATGATTTAAAGAATTAGGGGCACATATAAACAATGTAAATACAAATTGGACATCGATTTCATTGCTATTTAAAATTTGTTGATTTCATATTTTTATTAGTACTATTTAATGATTTCAAAACATGATTTAAAGGATTACTGGGTGCACACACAACAAACGTGATTAATGCATAAATATTTAAAAACTTGTTAATAGTAAAAATGTGTTCTTGTATTTAAAAGTATATACAGTCCTCTTACTATTTAGACACTCACGAAGGATGCTCAAATCACATGTTGCATGTGAATGTGACTTGGCCCCTTCACAAGTCAAACTTGGCTAGTGACGATTGGTTGCCTACATTCCTCAATTGTCAAAGAAAGAAGGCGGTGATTGGTTGCATGCTTTCAAGTATGGCTGGCGATTTCTTTATGCATTCAACAATTTATGGTTGTAGGTTAGAAGAATTTGGACGAAAGCTTGGGATTCATCAACTATAAATAGAAGGGATGTTTGCAAACTTAATATACACCTTTTTTCCTTTTCTGAAATCCTCCTATCCTCTCTGTATACTTATGAGATTTGAAAGTTTTTTATTCCAACCTTTTTACTTGTATACATTCTCCATATATTAGTAAAATTGCTCACCCTCTGGTTGTGAACGTAGGTTACATTGACCGAACCACGTAAATTTTTGTGTTTTATCTCATTTATTTTGTCTATCTTTATTTTCGTTACCATTTTTTGAGTTATTAAATTCAATCGGTATTTGATCCGAGGGCATTTTATCTTAATAAACTGGTATCAGAGATTGTCGTTTTTATCTAACTTATCGTATACTCTTTGGTTGCCACTAAGGTGGATCCTCCATATTGGAAAATAACTTAGATTCTTTTATTGTGAGTCTAAATGGGGCTCACTGCCTCGATTTTATCTTGTGGGGCCCATTGCTTCGGTTTTCTCTCGTGGGGCCCACTGCTTCGATTTTGTAAACAGAGTTCAGCTTTGCTTGTGGGGTCCACATCCTGACTTTGCCTATAGGGCCCACATCTAGTGCTTTTGTGGGGTCCGTTGTCCTAGTTTCTCGTATGGGGCCCACCTGTAGAAAAATAGTCGGAATATCAATTTTTGGCCATCATGATGATAACGAAGACCTCTATTGAAAAGTTTGATCAAAGCGTTAATTTTGGTATGTGGCAGCTCAAAAAGCAAGCCATTTTAATACAAGATGGTTATGAGATTGAACTTGATGGAGTGGACAAAAAGCCAGCAGATATGGCATCAGATATATTCACGGATCTAGATAAAAAGGCTAGATTAGCCATCATATTGAATCTCTCTAATGAGGTTTTGCAGGAGGTTGCTGGTGAAAACACAGCTAAAGGTATGTGGGACAAATTGAAAGCTATATACCTGAAGAAGACGGTGGAGAATCAACTTTATTTGAAGCAAAAGTTATACATGTTGAGGAAGATAGAAGGTACATCTATTCTTTCACATCTGGATAAATTTGATTCTTTTATTTTGGATTTGAAGAATGTAGATGTACAAATTGAGGATGAAGATCAAGTCATATTGTTTTTATGTTCCCTTCCTCAGTCCTTTAAATATTTGCGTGACATTATGATTTATAGGAAAGAGTTAGTCTCATATAATAGTATTAAGTATGCATTAAAGTCAAAAGAGCAAATTGATGGGGACTTCACTGGGGAGACTAGTGGAAGTCAGGCAGAGGGACTATTCGTACAAGGTAGATATGAAAATAGAGATTTTGAAATAAGTAGATCCAAAGGTAGGTTAAAATCTAGACATAGAAATAAAACTTGTAATTATTGCAAGAAAAAAGGGTCATATATAGGCTGACTGCTATAAATTAAAACATAAGGAGAAAAATAAAGTTGAGTAGAATAACAGCAACACCACTGAGGCTAGTGAAGCAGCAGATGAGGAGGGAATTATCTTTGTAGCCACAGAAGATAAACTTAGGTCTAATAAGGAGTGGATTTTAGATTCGGGTTGTTCTTACCACATGAGTCCCGATAGGGAGTGTTTTTCCACTTATGAGTTATTAAATGGTGGAATTGTTTTGATGGGTAATAATACTGCCTGTAAAATTATTGGTAAAGGTACAATCCGGATCAAAATGTATGATGGTATCATTAGAACACTCACTAACGTTAGACACGTTCCTGATTTGAAGAAAAATCTTATCTCTTTGGCCACTCCCGATTCTCAAGGGCGCAAGTTCTTAGCTGAAGGTGGAGTTTTGAAAATTTTTAAAGGTGCTCTTGTATTGATGAAAGCTTACAGGTCTGGTAGTTTGTATGTTTTGCAGAGATCTACAGTAGCAGTGCTGCGGCAGTCTCTACTGATGGTGACATTACCAAATTGTGGCACATGCGTTTGGGACATATGGGTGAGAAAGGTTTAATGTTGTTAAGCAAGAGAGGCCTACTTTGTGGTCAAAGTACTGGTAAGATGGACTTTTATGCTCATTGTATCTTTGGGAAGCAAAAACGAGTCAGTTTCAATTCTCCAGCTATTCATAAAACTAAAGGTACTTTGGATTATATTCATTTTGATCTTTGGGGGCCCTCTTGTGTTCCATCTAAAGGTGGTGCCCAGTATATGTTGACTTTTATTGATGATTATTCAAGGAAGGTTTGGGTGTATTTCTTGAAACATATAAATGATTTTTTCTTAACCTTTAAGTAATGGAAAGTTTTGATTGAAAAGCAGACAGGAACACATGTTAAGCGGCTACGGATAGATAATGGTTTGGAATTTTGGGGATGTGAATTCAATGAATTTTTTAACAAGGAAGAAATTGTTCGGCACCACAATGTCAGAATGACTCTACAACAAAATGGAGTTACCGAGCGCATGAACTGGACTCTTTTGGAAAGGGCTCAGTGTATGATCTATAATGCAAAGTTGACACTTGATTGTTGGGTAGAAGCCATTACTACCGCTTGCTACATAGTCAACTGCTCTCCTTGTGCTCCTCTTAATTTCAAGACTCCAGAGGATGTTTAGTCAGGTACTCCTGCTGATTACTCTACTTTAAGAATATTTGGGTATCCAGCATATATGCATGTAAATGAGGGAAAGTTAGAGCCTAGGGCTAAGAAATGTATTTTCCTTGGTTGTGCTTCAGGGGTGAAAGGATATCATTTGTGGTGTCCTGATCCTAAGTCACCTAAATTTGTAATTAGTAGGGATGTTACATTTGATGAGTCCTCTATGTTCTATCCTAGAAAAGAGTCTTATAATACTTGTAATTTAGAAAAAGAGGATGGTATACAGAAATAGGTGGAGTTAGAGATTGGTAGTTCAGGTCCTTCATAGACGTCTTCTACACATCAGATAGATCAAGTTGATGAACCAGATCTTGATCATGTTCAAGGTGAACCAGTAGAAGAAGAACATTCCATAGCCAGAGACAGACCAAGACGAGAGATTCGACCACCATAAAGGTATGCGAATTTAGTTGTATATGCTTTATCAGTGGCATAGGAAGCAAGTGAAGACAATGAACCGTCCACATATACGGAGGCAGTTTCAAATGTTGATGCTAATAAATGGGTGGTGTCCATGAATGAAGAAATTGAATCTTTGCACAAGAATGATACTTAGGTTTTGGTGAAGCTGCCGAAGGGTAAGAAAATTGTAGTCTGTAAGTGGGTCTTCAAAAGAAAAGAAAGTACTTCAGGTATTGAAAATGCAAGGTATAAGGCACGTTTAGTTGCAAAGGGCTATAGTCAGGTACAAGGTGTTGATTTTAATGATGTTTTCTCACCAGTGGTGAAACATAGCTCTATTCGTGTATTACTTGCGTTGGTTGTCCTGTTTGATTTGAAATTAGAACAACTTAACGTCAAGAAAGCATTCCTGCATGGCGAATTAGATGAGCAGATTTATATGAAATCACCTGAAGGTTTTGAAGTTACAGGAAGGGAAGACCATGTGTGTTTGTTGAAGAAATCCTTCTACGGATTGAAGCAATCCCCAAGAAAATGGTACAAGAGGTTTGATTCATTTATGTTAGGTCATAATTTTTCCAGGAGCATGTATGATAGTTGTGTTTACTTCCGGAAGTTAGATGATGGCTCGTTTATCTATTTATTGTTATATGTTGATGATATGCTCATTGCTGCAAAGAATGTCACAGATATTCACCATTTGAAGGCCTTATTGCATGGTGAATTTGAAATGAAAGATTTAGGAGCAGTAAAGAAAATTCTTGGCATGGAGATAAGATGTGATCGAGGAGCTGGTAAATTATTCTTGACCCAAGAGAATTATCTTAATAAAGTTTTGGAGAGATTTGGCATGCGAGATGCCAAAGCAGTTAGTACTCCTCTTGCTATTCATTTTAGACTATCTGCTGCTCAATCACCACGGTCACAAGAAGAGGAAGATTATATGGCACGAGTTCCGTATTCTAGTTTCGTTGGTAGTATTATGTATGCAATGGTATGTACTCATCCTGATATTTCACAAGTTGTTAATGTCGTTAGCAGATATATGGCCAATCCTGGCAAAAAACATTGGCAAGCAGTGAAATGGATTCTCAGATACTTGAAAGGCACTTCAAATTTTAATTTTGATTTTGGTAGAACAAGCAACACTTTGGTTGGTTTTGTAGATTCAGATTATGCCGGTGATCTCGACAGACGCAGGTCTCTGACAAGTTATGTATTTTGCATTGGAGGTTGTGTCGTTAGCTGGAAAGCTACTCTACAACATGTAATGGCTTTATCTACTACTGAAGCAAAATATATGGTAGTTATTGAGGCTATCAAAGAAGCATTATGGTTTAGAAGTTTATTTGGCGAGTTATCCCTTCATCAAGGGGTTACTATTGTTTATCGTGAAAGCCAGAGTGCTATTCATTTGACGAAAGATCAGATGTATCATGAGAGGACGAAGCACATTGATGGGAAGTATCATTTCATTCGGGATACTATTGCAGAGAAAAAGGTCCTTATTTAGAAGATTAACACTAAGGACAATCCTGCTGACATATTTACAAAGGTTCTTCCTGTTTACAAGTTCAAGCAATGCTTGGACTTGATTGGAATTTATAGTTTGTGATATAACCCTTTTGTGCATTGTCGGAGAAGGTGGAGCAGATCACTAACTATTCGGGACCAATTCAAGGTGGAGATTTGTTGCATGTGAATGTGGCTTGGCCCCTCCACAAGTCAAACTTGGTTGGCAGCGATTGGTTGCTTACATTCCTCAAATGTCAAAGAAAGAAGGCGGTGATTGGTTGCATGCTTTCAAATATGGCTGGCAATTTCTTCATGCATTCAACAATTTATGGCTGCAGGTTAGAAGAATTTGGACGAAAGCTTGGGTTTTATCAACTATAAATAGAAGGGATGTTTGCAAACTTAATATACACCATTTTTCCTTTCAGAAATCCTCCTATCCTCTCTGTATACTTATGAGATTTGAAATTTTTTTATTCCAGCCTTTGTACTTGTATACATTCTTCATATATTAGTAAAATTGCTTACCCTCCGGTCGTAGACGTAGGTCACATTGATCGAACCACGTAAATTTTTGCATACTGTCCCATTTATTTTGTCTATCTTTATTTTCGTTACTATTTTTCGAACTATTAAATTCAACCAGTATTCGATCCGAGCGCATTTTATTTTAACATCACATATAATATTAAGTGATTAATTAATCAAAAATTCCAGTTTTAATATTCATGTGTATAGCTCAGATACTATATTTAATACATAAATATTCAAAATACTTGTATCGTGTTACACTAACATGAATCCTACTTAATATTCTTCTCATTTATACACTTATAATGAATGTCTTTATGTAAAATTTTAAAATAAATAAATGCATGATAAATATCTATTTATATTTATTTAGTTAATTTAGTTTTTATTTATTTTGATTATTATTTTATCTATGTTATTATAATAATTAAATTTTATTTTAAAACAATAAAGATATATTCTTGAATCGATTAGAAATAATTAGATATTTTATTCATATATTACATATTTGTTAGAACTTAATTTAAATTTAAATTTTTATAACAAATAAAGTTTAATTTTAAAATGGTTTTTTTTAGTCTTTGAGAACTTTTACTTTTTTGTTAATTAAAATAAAGACCGTACACATATCTAAATAATGTCATTACTAGCAAGCGAGCTACATTATAAAGAGGAGATCAGTTTCACTTTTAAGGCTTTAACTATTTCGAGGTGTCCCAAATGTACATGCTATTTTCATGAAGAACAAAAACTCTGCAAGTTGTTTTTCTGAGTATGGTTGAAACTAGTTCTATTAAATAGGCCTCCTATTAATCCTTTACATATTTCATGTTTCTGTTAATTGGCTGAACTAGTAGTATGGCCACTAGAGAGAGAGCTAACGAAACATGAATTCTTGGCCTTCACTAGGAGAGTTGGAGATACATTTTTAGTTTGATCCACACAGAGGCCAATGGATTAAATTTAAATTGATCAAAGTTTTTAGTTAAAATCAAGTTTCAATATTTGACCTAATTTGATCTAATTTAAATTAATTTATTAAATTAAAATAATTTTTATTTTTTAATTTAATGAAAATTTTAGTTGTTTGAATTCAATTAGAGAAAAAATTATATTGAATTTGATTTAACTTTGTTAGCGATATCTAGACTTCAAGGCATTGATTTTAATTATTTTATTTCTAATTATTAAATTTTAAATTTTAAACATATTTATAAATAAAATGAGGAAGGAAGTGATCCTTTTTTTATTAATAAATCCTTTTTTACTCTGATTAGAAATTTATGAAAACAAAAGAAAACAAGGTGGAATCGTTGACTTAAAATGCTGCAAGATATCTTTCTTTATAGTCATTCCAGCAGCATTTTGGTTCAAATATCTTCAAGAACTCCCAATTATCTCTTTGTTTGTGTCTTTAATCTTCTCAAGTAGAGCTTCCCTAAAATTTTAACAATAGTTATTCCGTATAAATGGAAGCAATTTAGAGGGGACGGATCTTCTGTCCATTTTTTGGTGTCCTTATTCTGTCCCATAAATCTCAGTCCTCTATTTATGTAGATTTCGCATAAGTAGATAACTAAGATTCATGGAATAGAGTAAGAACACAAAAAAATAGATAGAGGATTTTGGCAGCAATTTAGATACTTATAATTTGTATCTTAAATAGTATGATAAAATAAAATTGACCTGTTATGAGTGCACCCCATATGCACGACCTTGACTTGGATTAGTTTAGATACAGGTAGTTAATTAGAGGATAAGTAGGGATCTTTGAATTTAATTTAATTCCTTGTAAAGTGGCGATAATCCTGTTGTAACTTTGTATTTAATCCTTGCAATCAAATCATATCTCAGTTGAGTTTTCCAATTCAATCTAAACTCTTTATGGTATCAGAGCCTCTTATCTTTAACGGAGAAACATACAGTTTTCTTTCCCCAATCTTAGCCCTTTTCCTCCGTCCCAATGACACAACCAATCGGAAATCACCGTGTCGTCAACTCCGACGCAACAAACTCGCCCTCTCCGATCATACAATTTAATCCTGCCTCCCAGCTACCCCTTAAACTCACCGGCATCGTGAACTTTGCTACCTGGAAAGCCCAGGTCTCCATGCTCGTGTATGGACATGACCTATATGGTCATCTTGACGGCACCACCGTTACTCCCGAACAAACAATCGCCAACACCCCAAATCCAGCCTATAACCTCTGGTTTCGTCAAGATAAGTTGATCCAAAATGCTATCATGGCATCTGTCGATCTGACGATTACTCCTATGATAGCCAATGTCTCCACTGCTCATCGTGCGTGGCAGTCCCTTCATACAACATTTGCCAACAAGTCACAATCTCGCTTGTTTAGTCTTAGAGATCAGCTCGCTCGACTCACCAAGGATGTGCAACCGATGACTGATTACCTCAATCGAGTTCGATCCTTGGCTGATGAACTCGCCCAGGCTGGTGCACCCATTGCCGATGATGAGCTGATCGTGCAGATTCTCCGTGGTATTGGTTCCGATTACCGAGAGATCTCGGCTGCCATTCGTGCTCAAGACACTGCCATTTCGTATGAAGATTTATATGACAAATTAATAGATCATGAGATCTTCTTGCAACATGAAGAAGTCAAGAAGCCTACTGCTGCCATTACCGCTGCCTATGCCCAAAGTACCAAGCCCCAAGATAGCCTACAGTAGCGCAATACTCGATGGTACAATCAATACCGACGCGGAGCTGATCGCGGTGACAATCAGCAAGCATCATGGAGAAACGGTCGCCCAAATCCTGGTCGTGGCAATGCTATTCTTTTTGATCAAATCCATTGTCAACTTTGCCGCAAAAGGGTCACGAAGCGAGTGTCTGTCGGTTCAGGTCTCACAATCATTACGAGGCTAAGGCACACTATGCAGCAGCCAGCCCTAACACACCTAATCCATGGTTGCTCAACACTGGTGCATCACACCACATCACTTCCGAACCTCATGATATGCCTGAGTATTCAGGTAATGAAGGCATAACAGTGGGCAATGGTACGAAAATCCCTATTACTCATTCTGTTTCTACTCGTTTAGATGCTTCGAATTCAACTTTTACTTTATCCAATACTTTTTGCGCTCCTCAAATCAAACGAAATTTAATCTCTGTCTCTCAATTTTGTCAAGATAACAATACATCCGTTGAATTTTACCCATCTTCTTTTTCTGTGAAGGATTTACAAACGAGGAAGCCGCTGGTGCACGGACGGAGCAACGAGGGCCTATATGAATGGCCTACAACCATCCCCACAGCCAACATAGTCACCCACACCAATACCCTAGACCAGTGGCATCACCGACTCGGACATCCTCATTCTAAGACTTTTAATTTTGTTTGTAAAAATTTTGCATTACCAGTTTCAAAAACAGACAAATCTACTTCATGTAATTCATGTCTTTGCAATAAAGCACATAGATTGCCGTTTAGTGAATTTTCATTATTGAGTTCCAAATCTTTACAAATCATTTTCAGTGATCTATGGGGACCTTCACCAATCACTTCAATTGACAAGAAACTGTATTATTGCATTTTTGTCGACCAATTTACCAAGTACACCTGGCTCTACACTTTGAAAAATAAGTCCGAGGCCAAAGAAATTTTTCAAAAATTCAAGCCACTACTTGAAAATCATTTTGCTACTCGAATACTATCCTTTTATACTGATGGTGGCACTGAGTACAAGAGTTTAGCCCCTTTTTTGCAAAACAACGGCATTGAGCATCTTGTTAGCCCACCCTATACACCCCAACGTGTAGCTATTGTCGAGCGCCGCCATTGACATATCGTCGAAACTGCCAAAACCTTGCTTACTGAGGCATCCCTACCCCCTACCTTATGGTCCTTTGCCTATCAACATGTTGTTTACCTCATCAACCGACTCCCTACACTGATATTGCAATACCAGTCCCCATATGAAAAATTGTTTGCCCAAAAACCTGACTATGCCTCACTACGCAGCTTCGGCTGTCTTTGTTATCCATGGATCCGCCCATACACTAACCACAAACTTGACCCTCGCTCCACTCCGTGTGTCTACCTTGGTTTATCCTTAACCCATCACTGCCACATTTGTTTTGATCCGGTCCTTTCCAAACTCTACTTGTCCTGTGATGTAATCTTTGTTGACCATGAATTTCCTTATCAAAATAGGTTCAAGGAAATGTCTAATCGAGCTGCCACACTAACATGGGACCTTCAACCTGAGACCCCTACTGCCACTCCACCGGACTATCCCACCCAACCACCATCTCTGCCGCCGCCCATACCCTCTCGGGCTCTCGCTGCTCCCACTGCTTCCGCGACTTCCTCGACACTGCAAGGTATGCCCTCGACCTCCCCTTTACATACACCTATGCCATTAGACTCACCTCCATATACTGACCATACTGTCACCCCTACTAAAACACAACCTATTGCTGAGTCAATCCCTCAATCCACACCAAATACTATGACCAATCACCCTTCCTCTCAACATATGCCATCACCCCCAACCCTGCAAAGACCAGTTACTAGGTCTCAAAACAATATTTTCAAACCTAAATCCAAGTTCAATTGCCTGGCTTATGTCTCACCAAACACAATACCCACCACAGTCAAACAAGCACAAAAACACCAAGAATGGCGTGATGCTATGAAAGTTGAATTTGATGCACTAACGAGTAACCGGACATGGGACTTGGTACCTCATGATCCGACAAAAAATATTGTTGCTTGTAAATGGCTTTTCAGGATCAAACGGAAATCGGATGGATCAATTGATCGCTATAAGGCCCGGCTAGTTGCTAAGGGATTTACTCAACGCCCAGGCATTGACTATCACTCGACGTTTAGTCCGGTTGTTAAGCCAACCACTGTTCGAATAGTTCTCTCTATTGCGGTGTCTCGTCAATGGCCTCTGCGCCAACTCGACGTCAACAATGCATTCCTTCAGGGAGAGCTTCAACAGGAAGTGTACATGTCTCATCCACCCGGATATGAATCATCATCGGCTCCGAATCATGTATGCAAGCTTCGCAAAGCAATTTATGGGCTGAAACAGGCACCTGTTGCGTGGTACACGCACTCACTAATCATCTCGCCGATGTTGGTTTTGTTAAATCAAGGTTAGACCCCTCCTTGTTCATTTTTCGGTCTAGGGAGATTACAGTGTTTATTTTGGTATATGTTGACGATATAATAGTCACTGGTAGTCACCTTGCTGCTGTCAACAATGTTATTCAGTCACTTGCACGTTGATTCTTGATTAAAGATCTCAGTGCTCTTCACTATTTCTTGGGTATTGAGGTATGTGCTTCGACTAATGGGCTGTTTTTGAATCAATCGACGTATATTGAGGAGCTATTATCAATGGAAACCATGCATGAGTGCAAACTAGCCTCCACTCCGATGTCTACCACGACCTACCTGTCTATTAATGATGGTGCGTCGTCGTTTGATTCCTCTAGTTATCGAATAGTTCTCGGCAAACTTCAGTATCTAACCTTCAATCGACCTGATATCAGTTATGCTGTGAACAAGCTCTCTCAATTCATGCATCGTCCTTCTAAGTTGCATTGGCAAGCCTTAAAACGAGTTTTGCGATATCTACGGGGCACATCGGCACTTGGTCTACATATTAAGCCTTCAAGTTCGTTCAATTTGTTAATGTATTTGGATGCGGACTGGGCTGGTGACGTTGATGGCAGAAACTCTACTTCCGGACACATTCTTTTTCTTGGTGGCAATCCAATTAGTTGGTCATCTAAGAAGCAACAAACCGTTGCTCGGTCTTCAACCGAAGCTGAGTTCAAGGCTGTGGCTAATTCTGCTTTTGAGGTCAGCTGGGTTCAGCACTTGCTTCGAGAGTTGCATATTCCATCCTCCGTATCTCCTACCATATTGTGCGACAATGTTGGCGTGTTATATTTGAGCCACAATCCAGCTATAAACACTCGTATGAAGCATATTGCTGTGGATTTTCATTATGTCCAAAACTTGGTGCAAAATGGGCAGCTACGAGTTCATCATGTACATGCCAAGGATCAGTTAGCTGATACACTGACCAAGCCTCTTGCCAAGGCCATGTTCGACGCAAATCTGTCCAAACTTGGCTTGGCATCCCACTGCAAGTTTGCAGGGGGTGTATGAGTGCACCCTATGTGCACGACCTTGACTTGGATTAGTTTAGATACAGGCAGTTAATTAGAGGATAAGTAGGGATCTTTGAATTTAATTTAATTCCTTGTAAAGTGGCGATAATCCTGTTGTAACCTTGTATTTAATCCTTGCAATCAAATCATATCTCAGTTGAGTTTTCCAATTCAATCTAAACTCTTTACCTATCAGGTTTGAATACGACGTTCTTATACATAAACCACTGCAACAATAAATAGGCAAAACACATCAGATTAAGTATAAATTTTGAGGTGTTAGACAGATGACACCTTACCAGAGAAACCCTTTTTGTTCTAACAATTCAGGACTAGGATAAGCTTTACTTAGTTTGTAATTTGCAGGATTGTAACAGAAAGAAAAAAACTTATAGAAATGCAAGTTACTCCAGTGTAGCCAATGCCAACAAGCTCAAGAATCCCAAGAGCCAAAGGAAGTCTATCAATTGCCTATAACAGAAACTCTTACAACTTAGAATTAACCAACAAATAAAAGTATAATGCATTTGGAAAACCTCAACGAGATCAACCCGGTTGATCCCCAGAGCGCAATCACACCAGCTTCAGAATGGAACTAACTGCATACTTATCTTCAACCTTATCCCACCGCCCACCAACGAACAAGCTCATGTCAATGGCCATCCCTCTCAATCCCAACCATTGCCATCAAAAAGCAGCACAAGAGTGAAAGGAAATGTAAAACTCTTACAGCTTTTTTTCATTACAAGAAATAAAAAATATGATATAACGATTTTCATTTAGCTATAGATTAGAGAAAGTTAGTATGATACGAATGACTTCACTTTTGAAAGAGAGATGACAAAAAATTTATAATTGAAATTATCCCATCACCATAGCAAAAGATGTTTTAGGCAACATTAAATTTGTAACAGTTTGAAATGTGTTGCTTAAAACTAATATAATACAACAGTTTTTCAAGCGAGACCTTTAGTAAATTAATAAGCAAAGCTATTATTAATTTGTCGCTATATATTTTAAAATGCAATAAAATTAAAATATCATTACTATAAAATTTCATATAAGCAACAACTACATCTATTGCGACTTTAAACAATAATTAAGGATTACAATAAGCAGTCTCGGACTCAATTCTACTTAGGCCTAAGTTCTATCTAACCTTGAGCACAATCGAATCTAACAAAACTTGATTAAAATATTATTTAATTTAAAAATAAAAATAATATTATTTTTTTAATTTGAATTTTGAATCAGGTTGGATCAGACTGTTTATTGTAAAAATAGCATAACTGATAAGATGTATGCTTACGACTCTACATCTTATCAGGCAGGAAAACTAATTTCTATGAGTCTGCATCTTATTGAGCATGAGATCTCAAGTTTGTGACATTTGTATATGGATTTGTGTCTTATTAAGGCGAGAGGGCAATTCAATGACTTTGCATTATAGAGCATTAAAGTCAAATTTGGATTACGGATTAGTCTTATTCCCTTTCTTATAATTCGAAATAAAAGGCCAATAGTTTGGGGAATAGATGAATAGACGTCATGGTAGATTCTGGTGTTTGGAATTAGTTCGAAAAAGTTGTTTGCGTGTAGGGGAGGTCCGTTCTCCTTATATATGGTGCATTAATCTTTACCTAGATGCTTGAGGGAAAATGCTCAAAGAAATTGATTTTATATGATGCCATTGTCATATAAATATGTATTAAGAGAGGGACTGCAATAAATATGGAAATAATGTAGTCATACGTAACACATGAAAACATTCATTGGAGTTGATAGTTTTGTTCATGTTAACTTCAACAAAAGCAGAGTTAATAGGCATATATAATACATCTCTCTTAAAATGAATCATTTATTTCATCTATAACGAATAGTATCTCTTTTATAAATTTTTTAAATTGTAAAGCGTAACTATAAAGAGTAACTACAAGTAATCTTAGGGTTTTGTAACTACAAGTTTTACTTTTATATTTTTAATAAATTGTATATGTAATGTTTCTTGGTTGTTAACATATTCCATATTGGACATGTTACTTTGATGAACAATTAGCTATCAATGGACAAAAGAGATAGATACTGGATGACTTTCCCAGATATAATGATGAATGTATGAGTTTACTTGATCGTTTTCTTGAAAAGATTTTCTAAGGTGGCTAACGAGAATGACATTGCTTGTCCATACAAGAAGTGTTGCAATTATTATAGGTATACAAGAAATGTTATATATGATTTTTAAATTATTTTGAAATTATAATTAACAATTGTTTCCATGGATAACAACATGAAAGAGAGGATAAAACTCCACTCTCTAATGCTGCAAAATATATTGCAACTTATAAAAGAAAGCGTGGAAAAGTATACAAGCAATCTACTAAAGTTATAAGGGAGGAAATTGTGAGTAATACTGATTTTGTACTAATTTTATAAATTGTTGCTATTTTTGTTGAGATGCTCAAATTTATTGCTTATTTCATGTGTTTTTTATTCCATTTTATTTTTTTAATATTGTTGATTTGTTCTTCTTGTCAAAATGAGTTATTTCTAATATAACTGGAATTATAGTAGGCTCTTTGTAATCATATATGATGCTCGCATTTATGTAATGTCTCAATATCCCATATTAGGGGCTAGGACCTCGAAATAGCGTATACTGAGAAATTAGAAGTGCATTTCATACATGATATGGCATAACATGTGGATATTTATTTTTGACTCATTAAAAAAATTGTACATGCATTTATTGAACTTTTTCAGGCATAATTGATTTATAAATACGATTACAATGCGAATTATCGATTATTTATGTTGAAAATTTGTTTGGAACATATTATGATTATTTCATAATTTTTGGTGAATTTTAGGATATTTCTAAAAATTTAGAGTATTTTGGACTAGAAAAAATAGAAAAAGAGACAAATGGGATAGTGACAAATGACTTCATACATGGGTGACAAGTGTCATTAAATTAGCAACTCACGTTGTCATATGATTTTAGTCTGGAAAAGAAAAAATTTCCGAAGCTTTTGTTTTGTTCTTCACCGAAATGCTCCAACACCAAAAGTGCTTTCTTCACTCATCCATAATTGAAACATCTAATACTTGATGCATACTTAGCAGTCTAGAGATTGGTTTGTATCATTTATCTCCGCTTTTCCCTCCATTCACCAAAAACCTTTCGTTAATCTCACTATTGGAGTTTTCGCTGCAAAGCTAGTAAGTGAGTTTAATTTTCTAGTTTTGATAATGGATTGTGTTGATGTTATAATGGATATAAATGGACGTATATTTGAGTTGTGTTCGCGCAGTAGAGAGAGAGAGCAGAACAATGGTGTTGTCCGCATATGAGTTTTGCTTTTGATGTTTGAATTTAATCTTAAATCTTGAGTTGTTGAGCTTAAGTTGAATTGAAAGGGGAGTAGAAATGCGAAGATAAATGTGATAAATGATGAATAGCTGTACATAATTATGTTTTTGATGTTTATCTTTAAATCTTAGATTTTTGAATTGTTTGTGTTAAGATGTGCTAAGTTGAAAGTTTGAGAAGTTGTTAACTTCAGAAAGATGTGAAAAATAGGTTATGGATTCTGTTGAGAATTGTTACTCATGAAAACAAAATTTCAGTAGATAGAAGAAGAAGAAGATGATGGTTTGTGTGTATAATTTTGGTTTTTGAAGTGTAAATATGAACTAGAGTATTTTTGCTAAACAACTTTGAGTCTTTTGGCTATAACTTTTTCATCCGACCTCCAATTGACTTGAAACTTGAACCAATAGATTCCTAAAATATTGTTCTTCTTTTCCATGAACATTTAGAGCAATCTGAATTCATTCGGGAAAGATTTGATTAATGGATTTAGGATGAAAAAGAGGAAGTCTGCTGGAATATTATGAACTGGAATATTTTCATTGAACACGCTTTGGTATCTTATTTATATTCTGATCTGTAGATTTCAAAATGAATTGATTCTTGATTCAGATTAAATTAGATACATTTGGCTACAATTTCCTAAAGAATTCAAATTTTAGTTCTATTTCTAAGAATTTTAAAATCGGGCATGAAATTGAGTCTTGGATTATGCTATAACATTATAAGGACAGAAATCATATCCTGTTGTTATTGAATAAATTGTATTGATGTAGGTTGAATCAGATAAAGGTGTCTTCACAAATTATAACTTATACTCTTAGCTTTCAATTGATATAATGTTTGTAACTTTTGGATATTAGAAGAGAAATATGGGTTGTACAATTTGAATGCATGATCATGCCCTAGCCAAAATTTCAAGTATACTCAGTCTATGGTATTTTGAGCATAACTTATAAATTAATGAACTAAATTGAATGATTTTGGTGTCATTTAAGACACAGAGGAATAATTTTCTAAAAGAAAATGTTATAAAAATACATCATTTTGTTGATCTTATTGATTATGCAAAGTTGACCCGAATGAGGTACTTTCAGCAAAAGCTAGAATAGTAAACGAGTGTGTGAATTTTGGGACAATTGGAGTCCATCAATTTGTTATAGAAATATACCTTTTTTTTTTCTTACACGTGCATGATACATGATACATGATACATTTGTACATGTGTTTATTCAATTACATAAGTAGTACAATAATGTGAAATTGTGTTAATGTATATAGGAGAGCAAATACCGTGACCACTTCCTAATATTGCCAGAACGTCAAGGCAATAGGCTTAAGGGAGCAATTGTGAGTAATCTAAGATGGTCTAACCTTGATTTGTTTTGTTTATTATTGAATTGAATTTGATATTGATGAATGTGTATTGAATTCCGAATAATAGTTATCCGAGGCATTTGATGCATGTAAACATCATCGAAAGTGCTACTTGTGTTGGCCCCTGAATTTTTATTTATTTATTTAAGCATGTCTAAATTATTTTGAGGTATTGTCTAAATTATTTTGAGGTTTTAGCTCTTAAAAAATGAAAATTTAATGAGGTATTATGTTTAAATTAGAGTGGAGTATGTTTTTAGATATTAAAAAGAATAAAATGAATTGAGGGTAATTTGGGAAGTTTACAAAAGTGTTTAAAGACTAAGGCTTCCATGGAGGGCTTCATTGGTCTTTTAGTAGTCATTAAAGTATTAAAATGAAAAAGGAAGAGATGAATCAAATGATGAGTAGCCGTGTGTGTGGGGAGAAGAGAAGGGACGAAATTAGCAAGTCATAAAGAGGGATTATTGAAACTACGTAGTATTGGTTTAAGCTTTTAAAGTTTAAAAAGCAATTTGGCTAAGGCATTTGGGAGAGTAGCTTACGAAACTTACCAAGAGAGAAAGGAGAGAGTGGGAGTTTCGGCTAGGTAGAGAAGAAGAAGAAGAAGAGAAAAGGTTAGGGCTTTGATTCATCTTGCTTTAGAAAGGAGAAGGACAAAGGAGAGGGAAGGAATCAAGCTTCCGTTAGAAGCAAAAGGGAATTTTCGTGGGTATCATCCCAAAGGTAAGAGAAATGTGAATTCTTTTGGATTTATGGATAGTTTTTGGTGTAAATGGCTTAGGATATTTATGGGTAAAGTTAGATAGGTTAAATTTCATGCTATCATCTCCTAAAGATGGCCAATTTTGACATCTCATGCTTCCTATGGGATTTTATGTTTGATGAAGGTCAAGAGAGGGAATTGAAGTGAAAGGAAAGGCCAATTGTTCAAGCTCCTAGCTAAAGGAACTAAGGTGGGTAATATTTTAATGATTGAGATAATAGGCTACTCAAATGTTTTTAAATAAATGTCATTGAAGGTTTTTGTTTTTTCCTATGACCTTTCATTTGTGAATGAGTTGCTTTTTATGATGGTTTAATCTTGTATAAGATGTTTTTGATGTAAATGCTTTACGAAAATGTTTGTTACCTTGTTTTGTCAAGTGAAAGAGATTCAAATATGTTATTTCGACGATTATGTGAAAATCTTGTGAAAGTGAATATTTGTAAGAGCCATTTGTGGCTAATGTTTATAAATTGTGTGAATTATGTGATATACATGCTTTTTTTGGGTTTGTGGTGGTCCCATATGTGTCAGGTGCACCTGTCTAATTATAGGCTTCTCCCGCCTGCCCGTTAGTGACCATGGAGCTCCTCACAGACTCCCTTACGTGTCACGGCTACATATGATCGCTTGCGAAAATGTGCAGTACGTCCTATTTCGGATCCACCCGAACCACTTTCTCTGTGCTTATGTGATAGATTGATGTGTGAATGTTTTGATTTGATGAATTTGTGAAAACTTTTAACAAAATTGAAAAGGTTTTCATCAATGTGATTTTGGCTTTGAAAACAAGGAGTTTTGATAAATTGAAAGAGTTTCGATCAATGTGATGTTGACTTTGAAAACAAGGAGTTTTGATGAATTGAAAGTGTTTTGATCAATGTAAATTGGCTTTGATAAATTTGAAAGGTTTTTACCAATCTGAAAGTTGCTTTGAGAATGAGAGATAAAGAATGTTTTTTCTTATTTCTTAATTATTAAGCTGTTACCTACTGAGTCGTCGAGCTCACACCCCTTTTCCCCTCCACAGGTGACGAGCGAGAACCCGAGTTATAGTATTGGGATTGAGACATCACCCCGATGCTTTTACTTAGAAGTCATTTTTGGAAATAAAGCATTAGGTTGCATTTGGAGAATTGATTCACTTTGTACTTTAACTTTTGTTAATTTGGGTTGTAATCGGGCTAGATGCCCTTTGAAGCTTTGTATTGACTCATCTCCATGTAAATATAAGGGTTTTGAAGTTTAAAGTGTATCTTGTATATGTTTTCTAAGAATGTATGGATGTATGTTTGAAATTGATAAAAGCAAGTATGAGATGGTATTTCTTAGGTTTTGAAATGAATAGATACCTAAGAGTGTGTTACTGCCATTGGAATTTGGGATAATTGGATTAGATTGAGTTGTGGAAGATTGGATATTGAGTTTTCTCTATGCAGGTAATGGAGTTTAGATGAGAAAGTTGAAGTTTGGCTAGTGGAATATTCAAAGGAGGTGTTGTCAAATTTTTGTGACAGAAACTTCTCTTAGGTTTTAGACCCTCTTAATGTTTGAATTAAATTGAGATGTCTTCTTGAAGATTATAGTATTTGTTGAGAGCTTTCCAACGATATAGAATTTGTTTCTTTTGGACTTAGGATGAAGAAGTTATGAGGTTGGGAATACATTCAGTTACTGTTCATGTGGCTATATTCACTGTTTCATTGGTCCTTATATGAGCAGTGCCTTTGTGTAACTTTTTACCTCTTTTAATGATGGAATTGACTTTTTAATCCTTCATTGAAGTTGTAAAGTATCTTGTTATCTTTCCAATGAGGTATAATATGTAATTTTTAGGATTTGGAGCAAGAAGTTATGAGGATAAGAAAGAATGCAGTTACTACTCATTTTATTGTCTATATGGCTTGTGTGTTTGTGATAGCTTTGAAGAATGTTTGGCATTGGTAGTTTTGATGAATCAATTAAGTTGGAATTTGAGAATATGCTAAGTTGAACTTGGAGTTTGTAGTTTTATGAAGTGCTTAGGTTTTAGAATGACTGAATTTGTGAAGTGTGCAAGTGTTTATGATGTAAGATTGAAGATTGGAAACATTGGAGAGGCATTGGGGGCTTTGGGGAGTCCCAATGTTCGTTAAACGGACATGGGAGTCCGTTAAACAGACATTATTGGGTGAAAAAACACCCCTTGGCTAGTCAATGTCCGTTAAACGGACATGCATGTCCGTTTAACAGACTTTCTCGGGTCATTTGGCATTCTGCATTCGATTCATGTCCGTTTAACGGACATCTATGTGAAAGATTGTGATTTTTGACATATTTGGAGGCCGAATCTCATTTTGTGGTCTTCATGAGAGTTGTAAATCTAGATGTCGCCTTTCAAATGGTTAAAGAAATAACTATATCCGACATATATATTAAAAATTATGGTAATCGCGCCAAAAGAGGTTCAATTTGTTTTTGGGTGTGAACATAGTCTATTCTTTTGTGCATAACTCCCGCATCCGACCTCCAATTGAGGTGATTGTTGGACCAATAGGTTTCTAAGACATATATCGTCCTCTCCATGAAAATTTGTACCATTTGGAATTGTATTGGGAAAGTTTGCATTAAAGCAAATGAGAGGTCAGTTAGGAGAGCATGTTTAAAGTATGAGCTCTTTTAGGCATTTTAAGCATATCTTGAGTTATATAACTCCGTTTGAGGTGATTCTTGTTTCAAAATGAACTCAAGACTTAAAGCTACAATTTGTATGAATAAGTCAACTTATGATTTCGATGGTTAAATAGTGTGCGCTCACCACGATTGTAGAGTGACAACTAATGCACGGTAATAAGCACAGGGCTTCAGGATTCAGGAAGTTGGGCTTTTGGAAACGAGGTCCAACAGATGTGATATCAGAGCAAGAGTGAAAGTGTTAAGTTTTAAGCAGTTGGGTTTCGGACCCAAAATTTGTGGTATTAGAACAAGAAGAATTACAAGGAAACCACGCTCAAGTATGACGATATTTTGGTAAGAGTTGGATTCCGGAAACGGGATCCAACAACTTGTATGTGAATGAGAATGACTAATTGAATTTGATATGTACTGATTGTGTTCTGAATTCTGGACTTGAATTTTTTGAGAAGTTTTGATGCATGATTAAAACATTAGAAGTGCTACATGAATGTGAATGAGATTGACTAATTGATTCTCGACTTCAATGTTGAATGCTGGACCTATCCCATGATTATTATGACTGAAAAAGTGAATGCGAGTGTAATGGATTGAATGTGATACTTGAATTTGAGAAATGAATTGCATTCCAATGTATGAAATATGAAGGCAGTTATGACTGACGTCACTAGTGAAAAAGACCTTAAAACTTAGACATTCGTGCTTAAAGCCTAAGGCTCAATGTGTACAAAGAGCCATGTATCCCTAACAGATAAGGGACAATATGAAAGAGCCCGATATCCATAATGGGTATAGGGCAATGAAAAAGACGCATAGTCACAATAATGAAATAAATGAAATCGAGTCTCATAACATTGCATATATATATGATCTAAATAAATTAAATGATTACAATGTTTTGAGAACTTTGTGTATGAAATATGTAATAATTTATCAATATGTATGTATTGCAAACTTGTAGTGAAATGATGAATTGTATGGATTTGTGTTTCAAATGTGACATCTATGAACAAAGTGTTTCGTGATATTACTTGATGATAATCAAGTTGATGAGAGTTTTATGATAAGATGAATTGTCATGTTGTATGATAAGAGTGATCCATCAAGAACGGTTACTCAACTGAGTTCGCAAAACTCACCAAAATTGCAACGTTGACAATTTCAGGATTGGGAGAGCGACGACTTAGCTTCTAAGACTATATAGAAGCAATTTTCTACTACTATGGCTCAGAGATCGATCAGTTGGGATTAAAGGATTAGTTTGTTTTTAATTTTTGTTTAGTTTCCTCATATATGTAGCATATTTTATAGACTGAGTTGTATACACTCTGGGATAGTATTGTAAAATATGGATGATCTATATAATTGATTGAGCCCAAGTTTATTACATAAATTGGCAACATTTTCATGACTTTTACTACACTTTTTGACTCCTATTTTTATATTTTGTGCTTAAATTGACTCTTGAGTGTGTACTTTTATTTTATGTAATTTGAGGGTAAAAATTGTTACAAATCAGTATTAATTGCACTAATTAATTTTATGAGAAAAATTGACACTACAAACTACCATTTTTCTTTTACTGTACGAGACTTAAAGAAAAGAGAATCAAGAAGAAGATGTACAGTCAAAGAAGTCTGAAGTGAAGTCAACAAGAGAAGAGGCGCAATAGGAAGTTCACCGCGGCGAAGTGGATCTGTCACCGAGGAAAAATACAAAGAATCCAGGCTGAACTTTCAGGAAAAAATTGCCACGGTGAAGATTAATTATTGTCTTGACGAAGGAACCAGCAATGAAGCAAAATCTTTTGGGAAAATTTCATTGCTGCGAATTTATTTGTTACTGCGGCGAACATTCTAAAACTCGAACCATTTTCAAAAAAATCACCCACTATGCGACTCGACCCAAGCACCCTTCGTTTAAAAACCTACCAAATTAGGTTAAGAGCTGATATTAACAAGTCATATACAACATATTCACACTCTCGGCTCTCTCTCTCTCAACTTCGACCATCATCCATCACTTTCCTTCCATTTTTTACTGTCACCTTCATCAGCTGCTACTGCTATGGATGCTTATGGTGGGTTTCCAGTTGCGATTTCTCCCGAAGCAATGCTTGGCTAAGCACCATTTTCTCTTAAAGAAGTAGCAATGGCTTGAGTTCAATGGGCTTCAAAGGGGAGTAGTTTATTCATGTTGAGCTACATTGTTATGAACTCCTTATTTTGGATTTATACTTTGTAGTTGAATTTTCTTGATTATAGTTTAATCAAGTGTTGAACAATGTATTGTGTTATTGGGTTTGTTGATGTAGAACTTGGAGCTTGAATATATGAAGTCTCATATATGTCTTTTTGTGATTTTGTTAATTCTCTTTTATCTACCTAGTTGTGTTTGATATTGAGATGATGCTAGATCCCAAATTGACCACTTGTATTAACTTACCCATTGCACACACTAAGATGCATTCAACAAGGTTTTAAGAAATGGAGTTCATTGATTAAAATCTTGGACTTAAAGAGTTCTTTAAGGTTTATCATTTGTAAACTTAGTGATTTTCACTCCCACCAAGATTTATTTTGAACTATGATAACCAAAGCTCATTTTTCAAGAGGATTATCTCACATTTGATCATTGTTTTAACTTTCAATTTCTTATTTCCAAAAATCCAAAAATACTTTTTACACACTTCTCTTACAATTAGTTCAATTTTGTTAGTTTCTTCAAAGAACCAAAACCCCCATCCTAACTAATTTAGTTTGCATTTCATGACATTTAAGCTAGCTTAGGTCCATTGCATTAGGTTCCAATTAAGTGAGACGACCCGAGGTTGCACTCTATATTACAATCCTTAGAATTCAACTCTTAATTCGACCTCCAAGGGTAAAACTGAAAGACAAAGTGGATTAAAATGGTGTCGTTGCCAGAGAACCAAGCAATTGGTTTTCTTTAGGTTAGCCATTGTCATTTTTTATTTCTCATTGAGTTTAGGAACCTTTTTTCTACATTTCATTTTACATAGTTTAATGTCATATTTTTCAATAGTATAGGATTTTATTTTTCTTTTCATAGTTTTGAAATTTTGAAAACACAAACAAAAGTTTACATTCCCAATTGGACTTTTCACACTTAGCTTTCTTTTTGTACTTGCATAGTTTTTGAGTCTTTTCTTTGATTATTGTTTGAGCCATACATATATACTTTCATACATACTTTCACATACCATACACTTGCATCCAGCACATATCATCTTTTATTTGACTTTGTGTGCTTATGAGTAAATTTTGTTAGTTTTTCACTTTCCTTTGAATTGTGCTTGTGCATGCCCCAAAAAGTGAAACTCCAACCTTTTTATCCTAAAATTGAGAGACGTAGGAGGAAAATTAGAAATGAGAGAATAGCAAAAGAGAGAAGTAAAGGACTTGTTGAAGAAGAGTCAAGTGAGCAAGGTAGTGAGAGCAACCATTTGGAAGGAGTGAATATGGCTGAGAGCCTTTCTCCAAAACCCTAACTTTCTTGTTAACCAACCTAGGAATGGTGATAATGTAGGTAATGGGGAGCATGAGAGAGTAGGTGAGAATAATAGGAATCAAAGGAGAAGGACTATTAGGGAAGCAACAACTTCTGATGTGAATTATGATCCATTTACTACCGCTTGTCTTAATTTTGACGTTAATTTTAAAGCTCAGGGATTACTCATTAATTCTCTTCCTAAATTTCATGGTTTAATAGGAGAGGATCCCTACATGTATTTGCAATTTTTGTCTATGATCTATCAGAGTTTGAAACCAGTGGGAGCTTCACTTGATCAAGTGCTATGGAAGGTTTTCACCTATCTTTGGAAGGAAAAGCAAGAGAGTGGTACATGAGTCTTCTAAGGCATATAGCGAATGCCTACCATAGTTGGTCTAATTTGAGGAAGGCTTTCTTGGAGAAGTACTTTCCAACTTCCCACACTTCATTGATGAGGAAGGAGATTTACTCGACACGCCAGGATTATGATGAGTCTCTCTATGACTATTAAAACCGCTTCCAAGATTTGTTATGTAAATGCCCTCACCATAAAATACCAGATAAAGAATTAGTGCAATATTTCTGTGATGGACTGAAAAGTGAAGACAAAGGTATGTTGGATGCGGCATCGGGAGGTTCATTAATTGATCTTATAGTTTCGAAAGCATGAGATTTGATCAAGAAGATGGCTCTGAATCATCAACAATATAGTGTCAGAGAAATCAGAGGAGTGCATGAGTTGGGAATCATAATAGCCCAATCTAAAATAATGGAGAGTTTGGAGTCAAAAGTTGACTCTTTAGAGAGTAGAGTGACATCACAGTTATCCTTCATCACTACAGAGCTGAAGAATATGAATGTGCATTGCCCGACATCTTTTATGGATCTCATAGCACTTAGTTGTGATACTTGTGGGTTAGTGATGCACATATCTAGTGTTTGCCCCAGTCGATTTAAAGAAGTGTCTACAGTGTATCCAGGAAGACCAAATCAGAAATGGGACCCCTACTCCAACACTTATAATGAGGGATGGAGGGCCAATCCTAGGTTTAGTTGGAGGAATGAAGAGGGACGGGCTCAAAACAGATTTCAACAAGGGGAAGGAGTTGGTACTTCCACCAACCAGTTCCCTAACTAACAGTAAATCATGACTATCCCACCCAAGGAGGATACCAATCAACTGTTGCAAAATATGATGAATTTGATGAAGGAAGAATGAAATTTTAACAACAACCAATTTAATGCCATAGCTTCTCTGATTCAGCAAGATTCTTCAAAGAATGCTACTCAGTTCAATGCTTTGGAAAAGAGAATGAAGCAACGGGAGATTAAAGCAAAAAATATTAACTCTTTTGTCACTCAATTGTCCAACAACATGAGTGAGAACCAAGCAAGAAGCAGTGGAACCATTCCTTCAAATACTGTGATGAACCCAAAAAGTTTAAATGCAATCGCTCTCCGAAGTGGGAAACAAGTGAGGTTCAACCGTCAAGAGGAAGAAGAATGTGATGAGGAGATTGATAGTGGAGAATTGCCTTTACCAAAGAACAACATCAAGAAATCTGAGGGCTCCAAGGAGGAATCACTTTTGAATGAAAGGAAGTCTGAATCAAAGAACAAAGGAGCTACTTCAGAGAGTTACAATGAAAAAACACTAAAACTTGAGCATGTGGAATCAAGCAAGCATAGAGCCAATGAAGCCAAAAATAAGAAGATAAATCTTCAAGACCTTCCTTTTCCTAATTCATATTTGATGAGCAAGCGAATGACTGACATAAAGCATGAAAAAGATATCATTGATTTGTTTGGTAAGGTAGAAGTCAATATTCCTTTGCTTGACCTTGTGAAAAGGGTTCCTACATATGCTAAATACCTTAAAGACCTATGTACCAATAAGAGGAATTTTAGGCCCAATGAGAGAGTCCAAGTGGGCTTGATTGTGTCAGCCCCATTTAAGCCTCAAATCCCTATGAAATGCCAAGACACTAGAACTTTCACTATCCCTTGCACTATAGGTAAAGCTACCATAGGGGGGCTTTGTTAGATCTAGAAGCAGCCATTAATGTTATGCCTAAGTCTGTTTATCAATTATTAGGAGTTAAAAATCTTAAGTCTATATCTGTAGTTCTCCAATTGGTTTATAGATCAATTAGGCATCCTGTAGGCATTATAGAAGATATTTTGGTCCAGGTCAAGGGTTTAGTTTTTCCTGCTGATTTTGATGTGCTTGATATGCCTTCTGAATTTATGCATGATACATCTTTGATTCTTGGTCAACCCTTCTTAAGGACTGCTAGTACCATGATTAGCATAAAAGAAGGTACAATCACCATAGAGGTAGGAGACCAGCAGGTAAGCTTTAACATGTATGAGGCTATGAAACATCCCTATGAGGACTATTCGCTCCTAGGAGTTAACATGCTTGATATTGTATCATATGCTCATACTTTCATATTTTTTTTCTTCTTTTCGTTTATACAAAATGTTATAACCTTTTTCAAGGTATAACATAATCATCAATCATCAAGCAATTTCCAACATTCACAACAAGTCAAATTCAAGAAATCAACATACACACATAGGCAATAATTTGCTTAATTTTACAACAACCATAAATTCATTACCCACCTAATTTCGCTTGCAAAAATCGAACTAAAGGTTGTCTTTCCTGTTGCTCTTGGGTAGGATTCTCTTGGTTTCCTAAAACACCTAAGATTTCATTCAAAAAAAACTTTCTAATAAAATTCATAAACTTCAATGATCACAAAAATGCAATAAACACAAATTAAGTTCAAACCTAATCTACCATAGTCCATCTAGGTTAGAAAGACCAAAACCTAGTTTAAAAACCCTAAAATCAATTGGGTTCTCTTAATTCATCTTCTTCCAACATAAACCTTTCATTCTCTACACAAAATCCCTTTCTCTCTCTAACTCCTTCTCTAACAAAGCAAGAAGAAAAGATAAACTTACCTTAACAAGATGATTTCCTCTTCTTTTTCCTTCTTCTTTCTTTCTATCTCATGATTTTCTTTTCTTCTTCCCTAGCTTCCACGATTCTTCTTCTTCTCCTCCTTTCTTTCTTGTTTTTTCTCTCTTTTATTCCCTTTCTCGTGACCTCTCTCTTCTTCTCTCTTAATTCAAGACAACTCTTGCCTTGTTCTTCCAAAATTGCCCCTCCTTTGTTTTGCTCTTCCAAGTTTACCCTTCCTTCTTCTAGCATAAAGCCTAAGAACTACTTAGCCTATTAAATCTAACACCTCACTTAATCCTAATTTAATTCTAACATTTCCATTCTAATTCTAATCTCAATTCATACTTATTAAATTTATGGACACAATTCCAAAAATAAATAAATAAACAACAAATCATAAATAAATAATTGAACAAATAAATCAATAAAATTGGAAAATTTTAGGGTCCAACAAAAGTCCTATATAAGAAAACAAATAAAAGTATTTATAAGTTAGATAAAAAAAGTCAAAATTGATGAGTGTTTCTACATATCCTCAACTAATGTTTTATATGCAAAGTACCAAAATGACTTTCAAAATGTTGGTTTATGCCTTACAGATA
Organism: Erythroxylum novogranatense; assembly: GCA_029891385.1. Lineage (NCBI taxonomy): Eukaryota > Viridiplantae > Streptophyta > Magnoliopsida > Malpighiales > Erythroxylaceae > Erythroxylum > Erythroxylum novogranatense. The sequence goes on along the minus strand of CM057235.1, from coordinate 64,260,809 downwards.
ATCGTTTTGGTTGTAGTTTAGTTACAAATTATTTAAAGACATTCTTTATCTTGTACATGTTTAGATGTATATGATAAAGTCCATAGGATAATTGTACATTGTAAATGAAATTATGATGAGATTATAATTATGAGATTCATATTGCATTTATGTATTATTCCTAAAATGTTCCTAGTTATTGTTCTATTAAGATTAGACATTAATAGAGTGTAAAAAGGCTAGCACACATTTTGTTTTTCCTTGTGAAAGAAGTAGTCAATCTTATAGGCTAAAGTATAGAGATACTTAAACAAACATGTGGGTGCTTGCTAAAGAAAAAGTTCACTGACCAGACTCGATATGAGAAATCTATTTGGAACATTACTTATATGTCTATGGAATTCTCATTGTGATAATTATACAATTGATCCTTTGACTTGAGTTCATCAAAGCTATCTTTATGGGGATTGCCATGTTTTGATACTATTTAAGATCTATTTAATCAAAGGTCGTTTAATCAGTAGTCATTAGATATAGCATGAACTATATGGAGATAAGTGAATGATCAAGATAGTATTCATCACCTTAAAGTAATTAGGGAGAATATTCCGCTGTTCTCGATTAGTATTAATTCAGGAAATCCTTGGCCAAGGTGAAATGATGTTTTGTAAATAGTTTACAAATATCATTAATTGATTTGACATCTAATGGCAGAGAATTATTATGATTAGACTCAAAAATAAAGTAGGCAATAATTCCATACTTTATGTCTAATCGGAACATTGTATGATGAAAGGATTGAATTATATGAAAAAAAATTATGCACGGAAAGGTTAGTCAAAGCCACTTTGACATTCCTAAATATTTGGGTGGTCATGATGCGTTGCTAGATGTCAATCTTAATTTATGATTATAAATTGTTTAATTAGAGAATTAAAGATAAATTTAAAGAAGTTTTAATTTATCAAATTTTAATTATGAGTTAAAATTAGATTTTATAATCATTGTCAACATATTTAGGAACCTAATGGGTCTCATGTATAGAATGGGTTGAAGAGAGTAAAGTTAAGTTAATCAAGTTGGACTTGATTGCAAAGTTTGAGAAACTTTATGATTAAATAGGAGATATTTAATAAATAAGGATCAATATGAGATATTGAATCTTATATAGGCATAATTGGTATTTAATTAGAATTATTTGTGATTCTAGTTAAAGTTTAATTGAAATAAAATTTAATTTCAATTAAATTGCTAAAACATCCAAAGCTTATTATAAATGGGCTTAAGCTCTATGAAGCTAGAACTTCATGCTTAACCCTCTCTGTAAGAGTTACAGAGTTCTCTTAACCTGTTCTATGGATACCGTTAGAGATCGAAAACTTGTGTGGTTATGGTGGTTGAGATGGATCTGTTTTGGAAATAAATTGAGGGATACGACAAGATAAAGATCAAGTTTCAAAATAAGGTACGAATTAAATTTCACTTTATTATGATTTGTTAATCATTTCATAGAATTAAATAGATCTTGATTTTTGAGAAATCAATAATCACAAAAAAGTTTCGTGATTATTCTATTGCAGTCAAAATGGAATCTCAACCCAGTTTTTCAACAAAAAATGACTCTAATTAGTTTTTGGAACTTGAACTTTAAAATTTTTCATTAACACGAATCCAACGTGGTACCAATTAAGCCCGTATTTTTGTAATGATTACAATGCTTTCTAGAGAATTGAACACAAAATGTGAGATGTGTAGGTGTGACACGGGTTGTACACAATCCCATGTAGGTGCCATGTTTCTTTATATTTCTCACTACTCCTCAAACATGTATAGGTGTTCTTTAACATGAGCCAATGCGAACCAATGTTGTTACCATGTTGCCTGATTCTCTAGCTTTCTTGAGTTTTTAACATCTTATAGTTGGAATCAATTTAAAATGCCTTTTATAAAGTTCTTTTCATCTTATTAACTACTTATTAACTCTATCTTCACCTTATTATCTCTTTCTTCATTATATCTTATCACATATAATGAGGCAAAGTACTATATAAGTGGATATAGGAATCTAGGTCTTCTCGTTCATTCAACCGACTTATGTTCGCTATATAGTATTTAGAATAAATTAATTAAATTAATATAAAAATAGATAATTATCATAAAATTTAAAGAATAAAATACTTATACGAACATTAATTAATCTATAACAAATATTGGATTATAATTGTAAGTCAAACTAGTTATAAGTTACTTATAACTATTGGTCAAGTCAAGCTCTTTTACACTACCTTATAACTAATCAATTAAAAAGTAAACATAATATAAAAATATTTATATTAATATAAAATATATAATTGATTTAAGTGAGCATATACAATTACGTAATGCTTTATCACAACAAAAGGTTTTAATACAATTAATTATGAACTTTATTTTATATAATTATTTATTACTCAAATTTTTATATCATGTTCTAACATGATATAAAATTTATATCGTTACAAGAAGTAACGCTGCAATAAGTATAAGGCAACAAAATTTTTGATTAAGCAATATAATAAAAATGTTACTTTAAATTTTGACTAAAGCAATACATTAGTTTCAAACTATAGAAATAATGCTAAATATATATTGCAACACTTTTAAGTCTTTATAAGACAACAAAATGAATTTTTTAGGCAACAATTTGTTCTTTCATTGCCAATATTATTTAACGTACAATCAAACTTTTGTCATTATGTAGGCAATATCCATATATACATTAAAAGAAACAAATAATTTTAATGTACATCTTAATTAATGCACGTACTATTAAATGTAAATGACAAAAACTACATTTATATATAATATATAGTCTACAAGGATTTGTAAAATTCAATCTTTGAACATATTCAAAATACAAAAGCAAAAAATCATTAGCTAAAATATTCATCGACAATATCGTCCTCTATTCCATATGAAATATAAGTGAACTAATATAAATACTAAACAAAACCAATATGTATAGGCACTCCAAAATGTTTCACCATGTACCTCCTTGTCCACTCCATATCATCACCATTCTACAAAAATGAAAAGAAAGAAACAAGAATTATATTAGAATTGTAAAACAACTATGCTCATAAATAGGTTGATATATCTAAAAATGAAATACTAAATACTTTAATGTGACATCAATTTAATAAAAAGTAACATAGTCTAAAAACTAACAACACAATGATTCGGTTATTTTTTTGAACAAATCAGAAAGCATGAATTTAAACAACTAATCTTAATAAAAAGATAAAAAGACGATATATCAAAATATCGAATTAAGGAAATTTGTTTCCTGATATTCTTGATGTTAATATATATGGTTTGTAAGAATAGAAGATTCCTTTCTTAATTGGTTAGGTGTAATCAATTTACAGAGAATTTTTATGTTAGTGGTGTTAGCTTGCCCGAACTGAGATTGAATGAGGGAGAACATTTGTTTCATCATTTCTTCTCTATTAGCTTTATCTTGTTTTAGTTGCCTTTTCATTTCCAAACATCCAAGTTTCTCTTGCTTTAATTCCTTTCTCATTCTCTCCTTTTCAACTTCTACTTTTTGTTCATCTTTTCTTCTAATACGTTCTTGATGGACCACAAATACTCATTAGGAACTTTTGTACAAGGCTTCACTTACTAAAAATTTTTCTTTCATTAAAGATGCTTTCACACACCTTCCAGAAAGTTTATTATGTCTAGGCCTTACCACTCTCAAATCAACCACAACTTTATTAAGCTTTTGACTATCATTTTCTTTTTGCACTTCTTCAATGCGAGCATATAAAAGAAAATTTGCAGTCATAGTAATAAATGCAAGCATCATGTATGATTACAAAGAGCCTACTATAATTCTAGTTATATTAGAAATAACTCATTTTGACAAGAAGAACAAATCAACAATATAAAAAAATAAAATGGAATTAGAAACACATGAAATAAGCAATAAATTTTAGCATCTCAACAAAAATAGCAACAATATATAAAATTAGTACAAAACTAGTATTACTCACAATTTTCTCCCTTATAGCTTTAGTAGATTGCTTATATACTTTTCATGCTTACTTTTATAAGTTGCAATATATTATTCAGCATTAGAGAGTGAAGTTTTATCCTCTCTTTCATTTTGCTATCTATGGAAACAATTGTTAATTATAATTTCAAAATAATTTAAAAATCATATATAACATTTCTTGTATACCTATAATAATTGCAACACTTCTTGTATAGACAAGAAATTTCATTCTCATTAGCCACCTTAGAAAAAGCCTTTTCAAGAAAACGATCAACTAAACTCATATATTCATCACTATATCTGGGAAAAGTCATCCAATGTCTATCTCTCTTATCCATTGATAGCTAACTATTCGTCAAAGTAACATGTCCAATATGAAATATGTTAACAACCAAAAACAGTACATATACAATTTACTAAAATATAAAAGTAAAACTTGTAGTTACAAACCCTAAGGATATTACTTGTAGTTATTCTTTATAGTTATGCTTTGCAATTAAAAAAATTTATAAAGAGATTCTATTCATTATAGATGAAATAAATGATTCATTTTAAGAGAGATTTGGGTCTTTCTGAAAAAGAACACTAATCTGTATAAGATGTATTATATATGCCTATTAACTTTGCTTCCGTTACAGTTAACACGAACAAAACTATCAACTCCAATGAATGTTTTCATGTGTTATGTATGACTACATTATTTCCATATTTATTGCAGTCCCTCTCTTAATACATAAAACAATAGTTCATTCTGATTATATGACAATGGCATCATATAAAATCAATTTCTTTTAGCATTTTCCCTCAAGCATATACGTAAAGATTAATGGACCATAAGGAGAACGGACCTCCCCTACACGCAAATAGCTTTTTTGAACTAATTCCAGACTTCAGAATCTACCATGAAGTCTATTCATCTATTCCCCAAACTATTGGCCTTTTGTTTCCAATTACTAGAAAGGGAATAAGACTAATCCGTAATCCAAATTTGACTTTAATGCTCTAGAATGCAAAGTCATTGAATTGCACTCTCGCCTTAATAAGACACAAATCCATATACATATGTCACAAACTTGAGATCTCATGCTCAATAAGATGCAGACTCATAGAAATTAGTTTTCATACCTGATAAGATGTTGAGTCGTAAGCATACGATGTCAGACTCGATAATATCTATAAATTTAGCTTCTATCTGTCAAAGTACTTCAGTTAAATGGTGAAAATTTTTAGATTGCTTTCAGGAGATACCTATATATGCTTACGTCTGTATACTAAACAGAACTCCCGATGCAAAATTTACTAGTACTATCTCTTTTTATCTTTTTTTGTTGCTTTAGGAATAAAAATTCCCTTTAAATGGAAATCATACTCTTTATAACATTCAGCGTTCATTCACTTGTCACAACAGCTGATATTTCCATTCATGTTCATTCATGCTCACACTCAGTGTTAATACAATGAGGGAAAAAGAGAGAAAACAGAATATGAAAAACAACCGAAATCGTACCTACAAGAATGTTACCTGTACTTGAACCTACATGAACGGAAATCACCTAAACGCTACCTGTAAGTGACAAAAAAATGCTACACCAACAGAAGTAGGCAACATAAGTGACGTACAACACCTGTAAGCTATGTAGCACGGACAGGGCAAAATTGAGTCGTTTCTGCGTGTTGGACACCCACCTGACACGCGGTGGACACGTGTCCGTACGTGTCGAAATTAAAAAATAATTTTTGTCAGCTCGAACACGGCTTAATGGAATATATGCTCATTTTTTTAGAGGGACTTATAAAGTATCAATATGTATGAACTATTAAGATGTTAGAGGTTTTGAGACACATCAATTAATATATATCATATTATGAATTCTGAATTTTTCTCTTAATTCTAAATTTTATTTTATATATATATATATATATATGACGTGTCCGTATCTACCAAATTTTAAAAGTTGGTGTGTCCCTGTATCTGTATCTGTGTCGTGTCGCGTGTCGGGTGGCTTCTTAGCCTGTAAGTGAACGCTTGGTGTACGTGAATGCTACACCAACTTAACGTCAACATACGTTACACCTAAAGCTTGACACCTGTTCATAGCCTCCGCAGCATCATCTGAAACAACAAAGGAAAAGTGAATAGTCTAATATGTTTTGGTGCCTTATCTCTCGTAAGGTTTATTATATGTCATTTTCTTCCTCCAATATTATAAAGAACATAAAAATATTTCTTTATTCTATATATATATAGAATAGTACTACTTTAATTGTTATTATTTTGGACAAAACTTACTCGTTTCGGTTTGATTTGACTTGATTCGGCCCAAGTTGACAAGATTTTAGGTTGTGATTAATATTTTTAAGTTTCAAGTCGGGACTGTCTTATCCAACTTAATTCAAAATTTAAAATTAAAATTTTAATGTTTTTTATTTTTAAATTAAATAATATTTTAATCAAGTTTAATTAGACTCGATTGTGCTCGAACTTAGATAGAACTTAGACCTAAGTGGGTTTGAGTCCGAGATTGCTTATTGTAATCATTGATTATTGTTTAAAGTTGCATGTTGCGGTCTAAACAAAACAATTAAATTTTACCTAAATCAATTAGAGACAAGTATATCCCGTCGACAAGTAATATAAATCGGTAAGAACCGGATATCGTACTCAAAGGAAAAATTTTCAACACGTAAGACAATTAAATTAAATGATAAAAATTACTCAGACGATCTAAAATTGACTGATTTGAAAATAAAATAAGTAAATCAAGGAAATATATAAAAATGCAAGGTATGAATTAAAACTACTAGATTTAATCAAATGACAAAAATCGGTTAAGGTATCAGATTTCAATTGAATTGGAAACTAAAATAAAATAGTAACAGTGAATTGATTTAAGAAATTCTTCACTTAAGCAAGTCAAACCCAATGTTTATGGTGTTCCTTTCTCTTCTAAATCCGAGTCACTACTTGGTCTATAGATAATTCGGAATAAAAGGCGTTAAATACAAGAAGCTTAAAATTAAGTTCGTTAATTCTAGGTATCCTCACACAAGATCCTAAGGTTGGTCTACACTTTAGTCTCAAGTATATCGCTTGATTAATTTTTCGACAAATTAAATCCCATTGTTTGTGGCATTTAATCATCTAAGGTCTTAATCTAGGTGATCAAGCTAAATTAAGATTAAATATGCATTTAATCAAGCAAAAATCAATACCACAAAAATTATCTAAATTCAATATCAATCTTAAACTTAACCGAAACGAAAAACTTACTCACACATATTTATCAATGTAACATAAATCATGGTCATAACATATGTTTGCATTGATTAAATCTACACAATTAAAAGAAATACGAAATTAAAAAAATTTAAGAAAACAAATTAAAATACCCCCTTTTCTTTTAGCTTCCTCGTTGCTTTTTCTCCGGCACTCCACCTTATGTTCAATTGTTTATCTTTCCTCCAGCTGCTTTAACATGAGTGGATAGTATATATTAGGTGGGGACTGATATTTGTATGTTAGAGTGGGGCTTCTTCCACCTTGCGTCCACCAGCTGCTTCATCAATGTGAAGGAGATTGTTTTTTAGTGGGCTTGTGCGTTAGTTCCCTTTTAATTTTTCCCCGCCAACGTTTTTGATGTTGCTCTTCCTATTCAATATCCACGCCCCTCTTTCATGCCTAAATTCACGCATATAAACATGATTTTTTTTCTCCTTTTGCTGCTAGCTTTCTACGTGAGTTTAAGACATTTTTTCCACCTTTTGTCTTCTATCCACGCACATGGAGCCTCCTCTTATTCTTTTTAATTTCAGCCCATCTAAATCACGCCTAACATCCTATTTTTCAACTCTCATTCACGCCTAACATCAACATCGCCAGCTTCTTCATTCCTTTGTCTCTTATGTATTGAGAGTCCACCATCTCATGCTCTCCTTGATTTGTTGCCGCCACTGCCTTGTTTCCACTCCATGTGTTAAACCATTTTGTCTCATTCAAACTCACGTCCCTCACTTTCCTGCGCCTCCATTGCTTCCATTGTTTCTTATTTCCTCTCCTCAACATTTTCAGCTCACGCGTTTCTCAAATAAACTCCATCTCCCTTGGTCCACTCTTAATTCACATTTTTAAACCTCTCATTTTACGCACAAGTTCTCATTTTCCTTGGTCAAAAAAATGCAGTAGCTCTCATTTTAGAGCTTTCCTTGTTTTAGGCTTTTAAAAATTCCAAATCCAATATGTGCCTAAAATTCAAACAAATAACATTTAATTAGTGCAATGTAAACATTAAATGGACAAGAATTTAACAAATTATGTATTTAAAATTAATATAAAATGTCCATTAACATTGCAATAGATGTAATTGTTGCTTATACAAAATTTTATAGCAATGACATTTTAATTTTATTTCATTTTAAAATATATGGAAACAAAATTACTAATAGCATTGCCTATTAATTTACTAAAGGTCACGCTTTAGAAACCGTTGTATTATATTAATTTTAAACAACACATTTTAAATTGTTACAAATTCAACATTGCCTAAAAGATCTTTTGCTGTAGTGATGGGATAATTTCAATTATAAATTTTTGTCATCTCTCTTTTAGAGGTGAAGTCATTTGTATCATACTAACTTTCTCTAATCTATAGCTAAATGAAAATCGTTAGATCAATCATGCATGTTTTAATTTAAGTAATAAAAAACGAATTTTCAACTCTTTCAATCCTAATAAAGCTCCTGGGCCGGATGGGTTTAATGGGTGTTTCTTTAAGCATACTTGGCATATTATTGGGGGGATATTACTCGGGTCATCCAAGATTTTTCTATCATAAGAGACTTCTCAAAAAGCTAAACTCGACTTTTATTTTCCTTATTCTTAAGAAAGATCATCCTTCCAGAGTGGTTAATTATAGGTCAATCTCACGCTATAACATGACCTACAAGGTGATTGTAAAAATTTTGACAAATAAGATTAGAGAGTTACTCCCTCACATTATTATCCCTAACCAAAGTGCTTTCATTAAGAACCGCTGAATAGGAGATAATATCTTGTTGGCTCAAGAGATTTTCAAGAATTACCATCTTTCTAATAACCATAGGAGATGTGTTTTTAAAATGGATTTACAAATAGCCTATGACTCAATTCAATGGGATTTTCTCTTGAATGTTCTAGTAGTTGTAGGTTTTCCTCTTAAGTTCATTATTTAGGTCAAAGAGTTTATAACATCTCCTTCGTATTCTATCTTAATCAATAGATCTCCCTCAAAATTCTTTCGAGGAAAGTCAAGCTTAAGACAAGGAGATCCTTTATCTCCTTTTCTCTTTATTATTTATATGGAGGTTTTCTAAGGGACTTTGAATGCTTGTATTAATGATAGTACTTCCTTTAATTACCACTGGAGGTGTAAAGTTCTTAAACTCACCCATCTTTTGTTTTTCGATGATCTTTTGTTGTTTTGTGAAGCTAATTTAGCTTCGGTCCAAATTTTGTTGAATTGCTTGCACACTTTTTCTATCTTATCTGGTGTGGACATAAACCTGTCCAAGATTCAATTCTTTTTATCTCCTAATGTGGACCAGTTAGCCTATCAATTGGAAGTTATTTTAGGTCTTGAAAGAGGTCACCTTAACATAAAATACCTAGGAGTTCTTAACATTTTGGATGTCTAGGAGGGAATGTGTTACCCTTATTGGATAAAATTGATGCTAGAGTTAACAAATGGATCCATAAAAATCTCTCTTATATTGGTAGACTAAAATTAGTTATTTCGGTCCTCTCTACCTTTCAGGTGTATTGGTTTAGTCATTTGATTCTCCCTTCTTCCATTATTAAGGAAATAGAGACTAAACTTAGGAATTTCTTGTGGTCTGGGAAGGTGGTGACACAAGCTCATGCTAAGGTAAAATGGAATGACCTTTGTAGACCAAAAAGAGAGGGGGAATTAGGTATTAAGCATTTGTCTACTTGGATTAATGTGCTGATAGGGAAAATAATTTGGATTTTGTTTAATGATAGTGAAGCAATGTGGGTTAGGTTGGTGCACATAATAATTCTAAAAAAGGAAAATTTTCTGAAGTGCCCAATCTACCAACTATAGTTCGTGGAGTTGAACAAAGATTTTATATGTAAGGGATCAAATTAGGAACCATTTCAGATTTAGGATAGGAAATGAAAATTTTACTTTCTTATGGTAAGATCCTTGGCATCTGAGGGGTATCTTGAAGGATTTCTCAACACCTAGAATGATCAACGGGTCGGAGATACCTATGAATGCAAGAGTGTCCTTTGTAATCAGGAATAATGGGTGGTGTAAGTAAAAGGCAACAGTCGTGACCATTAGGAATCTGGAACCTCTTCAATATCAACCAGATTGTTCACAAGATGATAGGTTGGAATGGCTATCGAGCTCTTCTAAAAAGTATACGAATGATTCTTTATATTCTTCCATAAGACCTCCCATTTAGAGAGTGCCTTGGTATAAACTAGAATGGCATAAAGGGAATCGCCCTAGGCATTCCTTCATACTATGGTTGGCTTTTTTGAATAAACTGTAAACAAGAGACAAACTCCTTTACCTTCATACCCCCAATCACTGTTGTCTTTGTACCTTAGGCAATGAGACTATTGATCACCAATTCTTTGAATGTTCGTTCTCTAAAACATTGTGGTTTCACTGTCTTCATCATTTCCATTTATACCTTCCTAGCTTGACAAATTTTCATTCCATTCTTAATTGGTTCAACCACACACCAAATTCCAAAAACTGTGACATTAAAGTGTTTATCATCATCCTTTCGATTACTGTGTACAACATATGGACTGAAAGAAACCTCTGAACCTTTAAAGATGAAGTCTCAGAAGTGGGGAGCATCTGCACTAGAGTGATCTTTCAAGTTATGGAACAACTCGACTCAAACATAGAGGGAGGGTAATATTAATGTTTGCAGGGTTTTGATTTCTGGTTTAAGAAAATAGAGGGAATCCAATCCCTCTGTGGTATTTACAACAAGGAAAACACCAAATTCAAGAAATGCTTGAGCCTTAAAACATTAGTCTTGGAAGCAAGGGTGATAAACAATAGGGGAGGCACTCCTTCGGAAATGGACTTGCCCTAGCAACCTAAAAAATGTTTCCAATTAAGATTATGCTAACCAAAGTCTTAAAAATAGGTGATCCATAACTCCTTTATCGGGTTCTTCAAATCTGGAAGTCCATTCGGGTTTACCAAGTTAGGGTGAGGGTTGTACAAACACTTGATAGAGAGGAAGATAACTGCAAAGGAAAGGGTGCAACTTCAAAACCATAAGTATACTACGCTAAGAAGCTCTCATATAGTACAGAAAAATTGAAGAACAAAGTTTGGTTTCTCCCACTGATGAGGTGAGTGATAGAAATCATGGCATTGTAGAAGATGAGGACTTGACTATTTTAATTCTACTTGAGAATTGTTGTATGATATGCTTGTGTTTCTGGTAAGATGATCCTAGCCATAAGATCATCTTGGTGGGAAGATTTATCGAGGATGTTATTGGGATTTTGTATAAGGAACAATTGTAGGGGTCGTCATGTTCACTTCTTCCTTGTTGGTGTAGAAAAGAGATTGGCGTCATGGACAATCTCCAGTTTTGTACATAACTTTTAATTATTTTATAGATTATTGATTTACCAAAAAAAGAAAAATGAAGAAATGTTTTGAAATTAATAAATAGTAATAAAGAAAAGAACATTGACAAAGGAAAATTATGTTTTCAAGTTAATTAGCGATAAAAAAAATCATTACTAAATAAAGTAAATCTAATTTATCACTTGATGTTCTCATAAATTATATTTTTTATTGAACAAAAACAGAGATCACTTATTAATAGATTTTCTATGAAGAAAAAAAATCTACTTGTTGAACTCCATAACCAAATAGTTAGATACAAAGCATTTGAAATCAATGCCTGAGAATCTGGCTCTAGTTACCAAGGCCAAAAATTCCTTTTTGGTTCGCTCTTTTCCTCTTGGACTTTATGTCATCATAAGCACATCCTATTGAGCCATAGATTTATTAGTAGCACTAATTTCAGGCACAACTGGTAAAATACCTTCCACGACAATAACCTTTCCATTTTCAAGAATGGTTTTGTAGCAATTTTGCAACAATTTCAGACACTTATCATCGCACCAATCATGAAGTATCCATTGCTAAAGATGGTAGCTTAGTTGATTTTCTATCTCTAAGTTGCAAATAAATAGAAAATAGTACTAGCATAGTTTTTCACCTTCAGGAAAATAGCATCTCCATTCGAAACAATTTGAAACATATCTCCTCCAACATGTTCAACACCTATATAGTACATGCACAAACTTCAGTTGTAACATCCCATTCTTGTGGGAAGGTCAAAATGGAAAATGTGAGTGATTAATGAGAGTTAGAAATACATTTCCATGTTCATGCATATTATGTCATGCACATGCATATAAATGGTGAAGTTGTGACACATGAAAATGATTGTACATGCATTCATGAATAATTCTGGGTATAATTTGATTGTGTTGGGATTTTTAGGTGTTTTGAGAATTTTGAATTTTTTTATACGAAAAATTCTATTGGTTAGTAAAAATATTGCAACTGTGAATTTTGGTGAATTTAGGCATAAATTTTAGAAAATTATACAAATAGGAAAATACACCAAAAGAAGATTTTGAAATAGTTGAATTGTAAAGATGAGAGTTTAGGGGAGTTAGTTCAAAAGAAACTAAGTTAGAGCTTAGATGTGAGAGAAGTGACAAATGTCACTTAGGCTTGGTACTTTGCTAGAAGTAGGTCACTGTGTTTTGAAAGTTGAAAGGTTAAGTTATACATCTCAGTTCGTTCTTCATTAGGATCATCTCCAAATTTTCTTCCCATACACAGAGTTTTTCATCGAACCCCTTCTAAGAGATTCTTCTACTTTTCCTTCCTATACCCACTTTGTTATTCATGTCTTCTACCCTAAGAAAACCAAAAGCTGGTCATTGTCTTCAGTGAAGTACGTAAATTGCATGGAGTTTAGGGCTTGAAGATTTTGGAGTTTTCAAAAGGTAAGTAGTGAATAAATCCTGTAGAGATGGGGATTTATGAAAGAACGTTGATGAATTACTATCATCTGTATGGAAATGGCATTTAAGTATATATTCATAAATACTGTGTGATTATGAGGAAAATTTTGGATATAGTTTTCTGAAAGATTATCAGTGAGTAGGTGAAAAAATGATATTGAAGTTGAGATAGCAAAAACTTGATTTGAAATTTTAGTAAAACTTCTATACCAATCTAGATAGATTCGTCAAAATGGCCTTTATGAAAGTTATAAATCTTCCTTTTTATCTTCCCAATAGTATATAGTATGAAAACTATGGACATCTGAGTTGAAAGTCAACGTCCTTATAAGGGAAGATGTTCAAAAGTGAAATTTACTTCTTCTGTCTTTTTGCTTCTTCTGTGATGACGTCATCTTCTTCTATGATGACGTCATTTCCTTCTGTGTTTGTTTCCTTCAGTGTTTTTCTTCTTCTGTGTTACTGTTCATGAACTTCTTTTGTGTTACTGTTCATGAACTTCTTCTGTGTTACTATTCATGAACTCCTTCTGCGTTTTGTTCCTTCTAAGTTTTGCTTCTTCTTAGTTTTTTTCCTTTTGAGTTTCACTTCTTCTGTGTTACTGTTCATGAACTTCTTCTATGTTACTGTTCATGAACTCCTTTTGTATTAATGTTCATGAACTTCTTCTGTGTTACTATGAACTCCTTTTTTATTATTCCTTCTGAATTTTGCTTCTTCTTAGTTTTGTTCCTTCTAAGTTTCACTCCTTATGTGTTACTGTTCATGAACTTCTTCTGTGTTACTGTTCATGAACTCCTTTTATGTTTTGTTCCTTCAGTGTTTCTCTTCTTCTGTGTTACAGTTCATAAACTTCTTCTGTGTTACAATTCATGAACTCCTTCTGTGTTTTGTTCCTTCTGAGTTTCGCTTCTTATTAGTTTTGTTCCTTCTGAGTTTTACTTCTTCTGTGTTTTGCTGACGCATCTTCTTCTGTGTTTTACTGACGTGCCTTCTTCTGTGTTTTGCTGATGTGTCTTCTTCTGGATTTTACTTCTTTTGGGTTTCACTTCTTCTGTGTTTTGCTGATGTGTCTTCTTCTGGATTTTACTTCTTTTGGGTTTCACTTCTTCTGTGTTTTGCTGACGCGCCTTCTTCTTTGTTTTGCTAACGTGTCTTCTGGATTTTACTTCTTCTGGGTTTCACTTCTTCTATGTTTTGCTAGCTCGTCTTCTTCTGTGTTTTGTTGACGTGTCTTCTTCTGGGTTTTACTTCTTCTAAGTTTCGCTTCTTCTGTCTTTTTTTACCTGGCCATAACTTGTTCTCTAGACACCTAAATGAATTGATTCTTGAACCATGGGACTCGTAAGACATTACGCTACATCTCTATCTAAAAATCATAGCCATCTGAAATGAATTGAGAAAGATTGAGTGAGAAAAATGGGTCGGGCACTGTGAATGTGCTCTTAAATTATGAATTGGGGTTATTTCCACTGAACATACTTCGGTGTTTTGATTATGTATGGATCTATAAGATTCCAAATGAGTAATGAATTATGATTTCGATGGTTTTAGTGTGGCATAAACCTAAGTATGAATCTTACTTAGATGAGTTTTGGATATAAGACTGATAATATGATCGGATTAAGGGAAAGATACCCAGGATTGTCATGAGCATGCATTGTACATAAGTTATTTCATACATGTGAATCATTGGATACTTATGATTGAAGAAATTGTGATATTGTGCATATTATTTGTTATAGAGGAGCAACTGGAACGTCAACCTCTAGACGTTGCCAGATCTTCCAGGCATTAGCTTCGGGAGAAACTTGTGAGTCAACCTAGATGATTTCCCAGGATTGAATTACTTTGAATTTTTTTGATGTGTTAGCTTCCAGTTATAAATTGTTTATGATTTGATTTGAATTCCAGACTTAAGGTTCGAGAAGTTTGTCATATGGATATACGAATTGGAAGTGCTTTGATTTGATCTGAAATCCTGTATGATATGTGAATTCTCAACGAAAGTTGAATGCTGGACTTAGCTCTGATGATGATGAATGTCTGATTAAACATTGCATGTGATTATCTTATATGGCATAACCAGTATTCCGATGATGATGAATTTCTGATTAAACATTGCATGTGATTATCTTATATGGCATAACCAGTATTTGATGCATTTCATAAAATGCATGCTCAGATAAAGGTGTTGTGACTTGAGTAGCTAGTATGAAGCGCTTCCACGTAGAGCTTTGCTCCGTGATATATGTTTTGCACATAGAGCTATGCTCTCTAACTCTATTCTGACTAAGTCCTACAGGCCAGTATTTGTATAAGTATGTGATAGGCACTCGGTCACAACAATAAGAACGAATGTGAGTCTCATGCATATAGCATTATAAGATCGATACCATTGAATGAGTATTTGTGAAATATGTGACATGTGTTTATGATCTTGAGAACTCATCAATGATGGTTCACTCATTGAGTTTGCAAAACTCACCCAAAATTTACAAATATTTTTCAGGACTCCGAAGAATACCCCGTTAGGCAAACGGGAGTATACTTACTACATGTGAATGAAAAAAGGACGGGATCGGTTTGCGTCTGCATTAGTATTTTCTTATTTTTGTATAAATTTTTATTCCGTCATTTTTACAAATTAATGTATTCCGAAGTTTTGTTCAAGGTGTATACAAAGGCTTTTATGATGGAATGTAAAGATAGTATGACTAAAGTGCTTTGTAATTGTAAAGGGCCCCAATTATGCTATTGAAATTCCATTGATTGTATTGTGTTCATTAAAAATGTTTATGAATGAAAGTGGGCCCGAATTGGTTATCGATCGCTGCATGCTATGTGTGTGGTTTAAAAACAAAATTTACGACTTTTGAATGATAGAGTGCTTTAGCATGCTACCCTCACAGGGCACGGACTCGAATATCACCATCGATGTCAGGTTTGGGTCTTGCGGGAGTTGGGGTGATACATCAACATTAGATATACCAGGCACATAAATTATTGCATAAAGATGTCTCATTTTATCGAATTTTCATACATAAGTTGTACTCTGATGATTTAGCGATTAAAATATTGGGCATTAATATTAGCACTTAAAAAAGAAATAATCATGCCAGAGTAGGTCGGAGCTCCTACTATAACATGAGGCAAGTCAAAATTGATACCCTTGATATGAGGAATATTTGGAAGTTATTGCATGGATTGCATGTCCTAAGCCACGACCCACTGTATTATTCGAGGATATTTTTGGCAACTAAAGAAGTGGAATTGAACATTGCACTGTTCACAACCTTGTTGAACAGAGGGTCTAGCGCAGGGTATTCAAAGATACTCATCCCATGAGTCCTATTAAATGAACTTCCTTCTTGGAACTGCATTTTTCAATTCAAACCTAAAAATGAAAAGTTAAATTATATCTTATAATTTTAATAGAAAAGAAAGTATAGTAAAATATTTACAAATTAATACCATTAAGGTCAATTAAAACTCCTTAATTTAAAGAAATATCAATTAATTGGTATGTTAATAATTTATTCTTATAAAGTGTATTCTTAATTTATTGAATAAATATTTAATTAGTTAAAATTATTTGTATTTTATGATTTTATCATCATAATAAATTAAATATAAATTATTATAGCTTTTAATCTAAAAGGTGTTCAAAGATCAATCACGACATATGATAATGCATAAATCATTATGCACTCAAAAGAACCGCAGCAATGAGATATTTTTACTAGTCTAAGTATAATATCAAATACACTTGGGTTATATATGTTATCTTCTGGTTGAATTAATTAGAGAAAATGCAATTAAAGTCTGTAAGGAGAAACTAGCTTAGATTGTTGTAAAAAGTATTTGCAATATATAAAGCAAGATTATTTATAATTTATGACTTAATCACTCTCTTGCCATAAAGAAATTTGAATAAAAGAATTGAGAAAAAAAAAGTTTCATATTTTTTGTTTCTCGTAATGAAAAAATGTTGTAAGAGTTTTGCATTTCCTTTCACTCTTGTGTTGCTTTTTTTATGGCAATGGTCGGGATTGAGAGGGCTGGGCATTGACATGAGCTTGTTTGTTGGTGGGCAATGGGATAAGGTTGAAGATAAGTATCCAGTTAGTTCCATTGCAGTAGCTGGTGTGATTGTGCTCTGGGGATCAACCGGGTTGATCTCGGTGAGGTTTTCCAAATGCATTATACTTTTATTTGTGGTTAATTCTAAGTTGTAAGAGTTTCTATTACAGGCAATTGATAGACTTCCTTGGGTTCCTGGGATTCTTAAGCTTGTTAGCATTGGCTACATTGGAGTAAGTTGCATTTGTATAAGTTTTTCTTTCTATTACAATCCTGCCAATTACAAACTAAGTAAAGCTTAACCTAATCCTGAATTGTTAGAACAAAAAGGGTTCTCTGGTAAAGAGTCATTTGTCTAACTAGTGAATGCTATCGCTTGCAATCAAATATATTAAAAAAAACCAACTTTCTGCAGTATAAATTAATGTAGTAGTAGAAAGTAGGGATCGTTCCCACGAGGAATTCAAACGTTAGTAGTTACGCAATAAAAGGGGGGTTGTAATTGTAAATTAAACATAATTTAATTCGAAATTGAAATTGAAAAATAACTAATAACAAAATAATAAGAATTTAACAATCAATATAAACAAATCTTGATTTCTGGTCTCCTTCGTTATTGAACTTGCGTTGATCATCGACACTAAAAATAACCAATTTATTAGTTCAACATTAGTTGTGATAAATTTCTTTTTAGTTCCAAAATACACCTTGACATAAAAACAAGATTAATTCCCATTAAATATAACTTCAAACCTCAAGAATAAAGAAAATTAACACACAAAAAGATAGAAAATAAAGACATTAACAAACTCCCCCATACTTAACCTTTTGCTCGCCCTCGAGCAAATTAAACATGACTATCAAATTCTATCAATTCATTTTCAAAGAAACCAAGCGCATGCAATAATTCAAACTTTGGCCAATCGAATGTCAACCTACTACATACATCATGTTTAGTTTTCATTGATGCACATAAACAAACTCAACTTATGAAACTATCATTCAATGATATAAACTCACAAAGGATTTTCCTCACAGAATTCACTCATTTCACTCAAGTGTTTATAGGTTGTGTTTCGTTCAAAACTCCTTATAGGAAATCACACTACCATAGGCTTGCAAATACACCAATTCTCTTCTACAGTGATTACATGCTAAAATAGATCAAAAAGGCTTTATTTGAGGTTGTAATGGGGCTAAGGTTAAGGTGAGTCAAACGAATTTTGAGGGGTTCTTCACAAACAGTCATAAAACACTAAATATAAAAAGGGACAACAAAATGTATTTTTAAGAATTACATGTAAAAAACTAACTACTCAAAAATTATTATTGCTATTATACTTGATCCTTTTCTTTTTTTCTTTTTTTTTTCTTTTTTCTTTTTGTTTTTTTAATACTAGGGAAACAATAATCAATAACAGCAACAAAATACAATGTTCTCTATGAGTAGAAGTGTCAATAAACTTGTCTAAAAAAATATAGGCAAAAGTCTCAAAACTAGCTAACTTAGTACTTTATTAAACTTGTGAATAGGCAAGGCTAGTGGGGTTTGATGTTTTAGAATGAGGTGTTGTCTTTAAGAAACAAAAGGGGTAAAGGCTCAAAGGGGTTTGCAAGGGTAAATAATTAAGTTAAGGGTTAAAAGAAAAAGGGCCTTAATCATTTCTATCTAGCATACATCTAATAGATTCAAACAGTTTTAGAGAAGGTAATCACCTAAGGGAGTATCATACATACAAAGAAATGAAATGACTTTTTGAATAGATTCATATAGGCTCAATCCTTCACATAGGCTCAATTGAAAATCTATTATGCTTATATACATTACCTAATCACTCAAGCATTAATTTTTTAGTAAACTTATGTAACCAACTACTTTAATCAATCAGCAAGATTCACCTTCTATTCAATTGGCCTAATTTGACTTCAAGCACGCAATTCAGTCTCATTCCAACTATTAAGATAGAATTTCATGGTTTAACACTCATCACATGCAAATTAAAAGATAGAAAAATCAAAATCAAAATGAACAAAGAAACAATAAATTCAAAACACACAGTCATACAAACATTCACTGTTTCCCGCGCCCCCTACCACACACACTTAATCTACATTGTCCTCAATGTACTCACAAAAAGAAAAACACAAGAAAATAAAGAAAATAAAGGTTAAAAAAGCTTCTCTGTTATTGCATCAAGATGTTGGTGGAAAAGGCGATTGAAATTTATGATGTTCGAAGAAAACGAGCTAGTTGTGCTCCACTCTACCGAATTCAGAGTAAACTGGCTCAACCAATTCAATTTCTTCTGCAGTTTCAACCTGTAAATTCTCATAATACGGTTTCAATAGGTGTCCATTAACTTTAAACGCTTTAAAAGTGTCCAAACTCTTAATTTCAACTGCACCATGTGAGAAAACATTAGTAACAACAAATGGAACTATCCAATGAGATCGTAATTTACCAGGGAAGAGCTTTAGTTTAGAGTGATAAAAAAAGGACCTTTTGACCTATGGAAAATTCTTTTCTAATTAAAATTTTGTCGTGAAAGGCCTTAGTTTTTTTTTTAAAAAGATTTTTGCACTCTCATAAGCTTCATTACGTATCTCTTCCAACTCTTGCAATTGTAATTTTTGATTAATTCCAACCTCAGTTAAATCCAAATTGCATTGTTTGACAGCCCAATAAGCCTTATGTTCCAATTTTACAAGTGACAAGGTTTTTGAATACTAACCTGTATGGTGACATACCAATAGGAGTTTTATATACTGTCCTGTATGCCCATAGCGTGTCGTCTAAATGCAAACTCCAATCCTTCCTATTAGGATTAACCACTTTCTCCAAAATTGATTTGATTTCCTTATTAGAAACTTTAATTTATTCACTTGTTTGGGGATGGTATGCTTTTGAAGTTCAATGTGTAACATCATATTTCTTCAGTAAAACCTCAACAATTCGATTACAAAAATGAGTCCCGTGGTCACTGATTATTGCTTTAGGTACTCCAAGCCTGAAAAAAATATGAGATTTAACAAAATCAACAATAACTTTAGCATTATCAGTGTGAGTATCCTTAGCTTCAACCCATTTTGAAACATAATCCACAGCAACGAGAATATATGTCTTTCCGAAAGATGAAGGAAAAGGACCCATAAAATCAACTCCCCACACATCAAAATTTTCACATACTAGGATATTCGTTAGTGGCATTTGGTCTTTTGGTCCTAAACCACCTGTTCCTTGACATCAATCACAAGAGTTGCAAAATATATAAGCATCATAAAATAGTTTAGCCCAAAACAAACCACATTCAAGCACCTTACAGGTTATCCTTCTAAGGCCAAAGTGGCTCATCCCATGCATAATATTTAGCCTCTCTTTTGATTTTATCTTTTCAGCGAGTGATAAAGTATTAGGTAAAGACTCGGTAATCAAAAAATTGACTATGCCAGCATACCAAGGTGTTATCTGTTGTGTGGCGAATAAATGTTCATCTAGAAATTCATTTTTTAGGTTGTCTGAAGTTGTTTCTAGACGGATACAACTAAGGTGATATGCAACCAGATTTTTAGTTCCCTTTTTGTCCCATATCTCCACATCAAATTCTTGCAGTAGTAGAATTCAACGAATAAGACGTGGCTTTGCTTCCTTTTTAGACAACAAATACTTCAACGCAGCATGATCTGAATAAACTATGATATGTGTGCCCAATAGATATGAACAGAACTTCTCTAGCCTAAAAACAATTGCCAATAATTCTTTTCTGTTGTTGAATAGTTTTTTTGGGCTTTGTTTAGCATCATCGAAACATAGTAAATCACATGTGGCATTTTATTCATCCTTTGTCCCAAAACAACGCCTAACGTATGGTCGCTTGCATCACACATTATCTCAAATGGAAGACTCTAATTTGGGGGCCGGATTATTGGAGCAAAAATTAGCTTCTCTTTTAATTCATCAAATGCTTTCCTAAATGCTTCGTCAAACTTGAACTTCACATCTTTTTGAAGTAACTTGCATAAAGGTTGAGTGGTCTTCAAAAAGTCTTTTATAAAGCGTCGATAGAAACCTGCATGTCCAAGAAAAGAACGAACTTCCCGTACACTTACGGTGATATCTATCTTAGCCTTATCAACCTCAATTTCCTTAGAAGACACTACATGGCCTAAGATTGTTCCTTGATCAACCATAAAATGACATTTTTCATAATTCAGAACCAAATTATTTTCAATGTAATTTTTTAAAAAAATTTCAAGGTTAATCAAACAATAATCAAAAGACTCACCATAAACTGTAAAGTTGTCCATAAAAACTTCAATATAGTCATCCACATAATTAGAGAAAATACTTGCCATACACCTTTGGAACATAGCAGGTGCATTACAGAATCCAAAAGGCATTCTTTGATACGTAAAGGTATCAAAAGGACATGTGAAAGTCGTTTTTTCTTAGTCCTCTGGTGCAATAGAAATTTGGTGATAACTTGAGTAACCATCTAAACAACAATAATGAGTTTTCCCTACAAGTTTTTCAAGCATCTGGTCAATAAAAGGAAATGGAAATGATCTTTAGGAGTAACATAATTTAACTTCCGGTAATCGCTACAAACCCTCCCCTATTTTGCACACGGGTGGGCACCAATTCACCTGACGTGTTTTCCATTATAGTTACTCTAGTTTTCTTAGGGACTACTTGTACTAGACTTACCTATTTACTGTCTGAAATTGGATAGATTATTCCAGCATCGAGGAGCTGCAGAATCTCCTTTTTGACTACCGCCATCATTGGTGGGTTCAATCTTCATTATGGCAATCTTGTTTCCTTAACTCCATCTTCCAATATAATTTGGTGCATACAAATTGATGGGCTAATCCCTTTCAAATCGGCCACAGTCCATCTAATAGTATCTTTGTAATTTTTCAACATACCCAATAATTGTGTTTCTTGCAAAGATGTCAATTTGTTCGAAATAATAACAAGAAGAGTTTCATGCTTACCTAAATACACATCTGTAAGACATAAAAGTTAGTAGGAAAAATTATATTATCAACTTGAACTAGGACATCCTCAAAAACACCCTTTGGATAGGCATTAGATCGATCAGGAAGTTAGATTATGACACCAATTTCTTTCAGAGGCCCCATATTCAAAGATTCATAAATAGATTGAGGCATAACATTAATTGAAGCACCTAAATCCAACAGCGCTTTCTTAATTTTTAGATTACCTATTTTACAAGGGATTGTGAACATACCTAGATCTGGACATTTAGGAGGTAACTTCTTTTGAAACAAAGTAGAAACATTCTCACTCAATCGCACCTTTTCATTGCCACTTAACTTTCTCTTTGAGGTATAGAGTTCCTTAAGAAATTTAGCATAACGAGGAATTTGTTTAATAGCATCAAGCAAAAGAATATTTACCTGTACCTTGTGAAAAGTTTCCATAATTTCTTTCTGTTGCTCCTCCTTCTTCTGCTTGGCAAAACGACTAGGAAAAGGAGGTTGTACACTAAACTTAGGCGTGACAATGCAAGCATCACCCTTCTTTTTCTATTGTGACTGCTTTTTAACTTCTTTCTCTACTTTTCTTCAACCTCTCTCTTAGAAATCTTTAGGGTAGGTTCCTTTAACTCTTTACCACTTCGAAGTGTGATAACACAAGCACTCTTATTTGGATTCATCTCATGTTGAGAAGGGAGCTTTCCTAAATTTTGTGCCTCCAACCTATTGACGACAATCGCCATTTGGCTCATTTGAGTCTCAATATTCTATAGATGGCTTGTGTATCTTGTTGAAATTTCATGGTATTCTGTTGAAAGTTCACCGTATTTGTGACCAATGTCTTGACTATATCCTCCAAATAATTATTTTCACCAGAATTTTGTCCCATTTGTTGTTGCTGTCTAGGCACTTAAGGCTACTTATATGGCTGAAAATTAGAACTTACCTGTTATCCTTGATTGTTGCCATAATAGAGGTTTGGATGATCTCACCAGCCTGGATTATATGTGTTTGAAAATGGATCATACTTCCTTTGAGGTTGTCCCAAATAACCACCCATTGCCTTAGCTTCTTCAACATGGTCTTCTTGTAGAGTGGGACACATATCTATAGGATGGCTAACCATAGAACAAATACTACAAGTTTTGACTTCCTTTTTCCTAGATACCGCGAGTTGACACACCAAAGAAGTTAAGTAGTCTAATCTTCTTTCTAGCGACGAAACTCCCGTCTCATTAACATGTCTTGAACCATAATCATTCCGAGCTCCAAACTGTTGATAGTTAGAAGCCATAGTTGAGATCAAATCCCATGCAGCTGCTGGTGTTTTATCAATTAGCTCTTCTCCATTTGCAGCATCTATCGTACTCCTCTCAGTCGATAAAAGACCTTCATAAAAGTATTGAATCAACAATTGCTCGCTGATTTGATAATGGGGGCAACTTGCACACAGCTTCTTAAATCTCTCCTAATATTCAAATAATGACTCCTTGATGTTTTGTCGAATGCCACAGATTTCTTTTCTGATATTGGCGACCCTGGCCGCTAGGAAAAACTTCTATAGAAATAACTTCTTCATCTCTGCCCATGTTCTAATATTTTCAACATGTAAATAATATAACCAATCTTGGGCATTGTCTTTCAAAGAAAAGGGAAAAGCCCTTAACTTTATCTGCTCTTCAGTGACATTAGTAGACTTCATTCCCATACAAACAGCATCAAACTCCTTCAAGTTCTTATAAGCATCTTCTCCCAATATGCCTCGGAAATGGGGTAACAAGTGAATTAGTCCTGACTTCAACTCAAAAGTGTTATTATCACCCAAATTTGGAAAATTAATATAGTGAGGCTGTTGGTCCTCAGCTAGAGAAGCCAGCTGGCGTAAAGTGCGATTTACATCCATGTTCCTTTCCCTCTGTCGTTCTTCTCTCAGTATTTGATGTCTTTCTTTCGTCTGCTTTCTAAATGTCGTTGCTGTTTCCTCAATTTCAGGATTGTACTGCAAATTTTCATACTAATTTGAATGTGTAACATACATAAACCGTCAAAAAATTTTCAAGAACGATGCCAAGATTGGGTGAATGCTGTCGCCTGCAACCAAATATAAAAAGAAACCAACTTCCTGCAACACAAATTAATATAGCATTGAAAAGAAGGGATCGTTCCTACAAGGAATTCAGACGTTAGTAGTTACGCAATAAAAGAGGGGGTTGTAATTTTGAATTAAACAAAATTTAATTGGAAATTGAAATTGAAAAATAACTAATAACAAAATAATGAGAATTTAACAATCAATAGAAACTAATATTAGTTTCCGGTCTCTTTCGTTATTAAACTTGTATTGACCATCGACACTAAAAATAACCAATTTATTAGTTCAGCATTCGTCGTGGTAAATTTCATTTTAGTTCCAAAATACACCTTGACATAAAACAAGATTAATTCTCATTCAAAAATAAAGAAAATTAACATACAAAAAGATATAAAATAAAGACACTAACACTAACACCTCCAATTTTATACTTAATCCGATGTGTTTTGCCTGTTTATTGCTGTAGTGGTTTATGTACGTATAAGAACGTCGTATTCAAACCTAACAGGTAAATTTTATTTTGTCATACTATTTAAGGTACAAATTATAAGTATCTAAATTGCTTCCATTTCTACGGAATAACTATTGTTAAAATTTTACGGAAGCGATACCTGAGAGGATTAAAGACACATACAAAGAGATAATTGGGAGTTCTTGAAGAGAGTTGAACCAAAATATCTTGCAGCATTTTGAGTCAAAGATTTCAACTTGTTTTCTTTTGTTTTCATAAATTTCTAACCAGAGTAAATATATTTTACGCATGTATGTATGTGTCAAGAAGTCATGCAATTTAACGTTCTTGCAAGTTTCAGAATTTATTAACAAAAAGGATCACTTCCTTTCTCATTCTATTTCTAAATATGTTTAAAATTTATAATTTTATAATTAAAAATAAAATAATTAAAGTCAATGCCTTAAAATCTAGATAATGATAATAGGTTCAATCTAAATTTTTTCTCTAATTGAATTCAAACAACTTAAATTTTAATTAAATTAAAATTAAAAATCTTATTTTAATTTAATAAATTAATTTAAATTAGATCAAATTAGGTCAAATATCTCAAACTTGATTTTAACTAAAAACTTTGGTCAATTTGAATTTAATCTCTTGGCCTCTGTATGGATCAAACAAAAAATGTATCTCCAACTCTCTTAGTGAAGCCCAAGAATTCCTGTTTCGCTAGCTCTCTCTGTTGGGGTTTTGAGTCGTCACAAGCACATCCGATTGAGCCACGCCACTAGTTCGGCCAATTAACAGTAACATGAAATATGTGAAGGATTAACAGCAGACAGCTTTACCTTATTTAATAGAACTAGTTTCAGCCATACCCAGTAAAACAACTTGCAGAGTTTTTGATCTTCATGAAAATAGCATGTACATTTGGGACACCTCGAAATAGTTAAAGCCTCAAAAGTGAAACTGATGTCTCCTATTTATATTGTAGCTCGCTTGCTAGTAATGACATTATTCAGAAATGTATACGGTCTTTATTTTAATTAAAGAGAAAGTGAAAGTTGTCAAAGACAAAAAAATGTCATTTAAAAATTAAACTTGATTTGTTATAAAACATTTAAATTTAAATAAGTTCTAACAAATATGTAATATATGAATAAAATATATAATTATTTATAATCAAATAAGAATAATATACACTGTTGTTTTAAAACAAAATTTAGTTATTATAATAACTTGGATAAAATAATAATCAAAATCAATAAAATCTAAATTAAGTAAATAAATATAAAATAGATAATTATCATAAAATTTAAAGAATAAAATACTTGTATGAACATGAATTAATCTATAATAAATATTGGATTATAATTGTAATTCAAACTAATTATAAGTTACTTATAATTGTTGGTCGAGTCAACCATTTTTATAATTTTTTTACAATTATTTTTTATACTATTTTATAACTAATCAAGTAAAATAGTAAACATAATACAAATATATTTTATATTAAATATAAAAATATATGATTGGTTTAAGCGAATATAACTTAGTGGGCGCTTGGTTTATAGAGGAGAATGGGAATGAGACTGAGAATCGTGAGGAATGGAAATAGATATAATCATTATAATTATGATGGTTGGTTAAGATGAATGAATGATTACCATTACCATTGATGATGATTGGTTTGTTAAAAATGTTAAGAAATTAAAATTTAAAAAACTTTTATTTTATACACTACAAGAAAATCGTCATATAGCGACGGAAATATACCGACGGACCATATAGAGTCGGTATATTGCGACGGAATAACAAATCCGTCGGTTAAAGGAAGATTATTTGCGACGGTCCCGAAATTCGTTGCCAAAGGTGGAGGGAAAGTTTGGCGGGGACTTTTAGCGACGGGAAACTGCCGATGGAGATAATTCCGTCTGTAAATAGGGACGGAATAATAGTTTCGGTCGGTGATCCTGTCGGGTAGAATTAGTTCCCCGACGATAAAAAAGCCGTCGCTATATTAAAGAAGGAATTTTCCGACGGTCAGCAAATCCGTTGCCAAGGGTGGAGGGAAAATTACCCTGCGACGGAAATATGCCGATGAAAAATATTCCGTCTGTAAACAGGGACGGAATTAAAATTCGGTAGGAACAATTGGACGGAGGGAATTTCACCGACGGAATAATTCCGTCGGTATATTTCAAAACGGCGTCGGTATATTAAGTTAGTTGGCTATTTCATCGACGGTTTATTTTAATTATAGCGACGGATAATTTCCGTCGCTAAAAAGGAATTAAATCCCGGCGCAGCCGTCTTCCTTCTCTCCTTCCCCGACTTATCTCCTCCTCTTTCTCTCTTCTCCTCCGGCGATGTTGGGCGATTCTCCTTCTTTTTTAGTCTTCTCCGACGACGTTGCGACGTTCTCCCTCCCTCTTCTCCGGCGACGTGCTTCTCCCTCTCTTCTCTGGACAAACCGAAGGTAAGGATGAGATTTGTGGGTTGCGGTGGATTTTGTATATTTTGAACTGATTTAATTCATATGATTTGTGGTTTTAGTTTTGATTTGTGTTGTGTGATTGTTGTGGATGTATTGAATGGAAATAATTTTATGATTTGTGTGTAGATAGGGTTGAGATGGTTTTGACTTTAAGGTGTTCGATGAAATGCGTTAACTAGATTACATATGCGTTAACCTAGATTACTGATTTAATTCATACTAGTATTGTAGTATGGAATTACATATGTTAGGCAAGTATTTGCTATCCAAATTTAAATATGTTAGGAATTAAATATTTTATTAACCTGGATTAAATATTATATTCACTGGATTAAATATAATATTCATCAATCTGAATATGTTAGGCAAGTATTTGCTATCCAAATTTGATTTTTACAGTTATGAAATAAAGTTTTAAATTGTAAATTGTGAGTTATTATAAATAGAAAATAGACTCCCAATTATTATAAATTGTGGTAATTGAACCAAAAGAAATTGTATATTGTAGATGCAATTTTAGTTGTACTCCTCAATTTAAAATCCGACTAATTTTGTTATGAACAATCTATAAGGTTTAAATTAATATTCATATTGAGGACCAAATAGACCCAAAATTAAATAGACATATAATGAAAATGAAGTGCAACCAAAATGTAGTGTTAATTAATTATATGAGAAAACTATATGACTAATTTTAATACTTTTCATTAATTCTTATTTAATTTCTTTATATCATTAAATTTTAAAATATATTTCTATTTACCTATATATATATATATATATATATATATATATATATATATAATTCTCATAATCTAATTACTTAAAATAAATTAATAAATACGTAAAACATATATAAAAGAAAAGTTTACACACGTATACACACACGAGTAACACGACTCTTCTTGTGAGAATAAGCGGTCCTTTTCATATATTTTCCCTTTAGTTATGATTTGTATAACACGTCATGAAAAAACAAAACGTCTTGTATGTGTCAAGCATTTGGTTTTGTTTTTCATTCTTAATATTGTTAATTGATTATTGTGATAATAGTAGAAAATATTTTATATTTCTTATTTAATTAAAATTTTAAATATTGATACTTAATCAATCTTTATTTAAAAATATGGAAAAGTGTAAATTAATTATTGTTTTAATCTTACAATATTAATCTTCTTATTTTTGTTTAATAGTTTATTAAATTTATCAATTAATGATTTTCCTTATTATAATAGAAAGATATAACATTGTTGTGTCTTAGATGTTGTATTTAAAGGATAAACTTAAAGAAAGAATCAAGTACAATTGAAGAGTGTAAATTAAAGGCAATTCAAATCAAGTAGACGAAGATCATAAAATTATAAAATAATTCCATATATAACAATCATTTTTATAATCTTATATTAGTCAATTCAATAAATTTGGAGTTCAATCATTGCATGAGAAATGCTACGACGCCTCAATATGCTAAGACACAAGTTTATTTTGTTTGTTGTAGGAACTGTATTGTCCCCAGTTTTTATACTTTCGAGGAACGTTAAGATAAGCCTACGCAGGTATTGAAATGATCGACAACTATACTTTTTCTTTAATCGTGGTTACTTTAAGCATATATTTGTTAATATTATTTGACGTTATCAGAACATTTTGTATGGTTGTGAATTGCTTTGAGATTATTAATGTTTAATTCTTGATAAGTAATATGATACTGACATACCTTGTTATATGTGTCATATATACATGAATTATACTGACAATTGATTTACTTGTTAAAATTAACAGTATCTCAGCTATGAGCTGTCAGGATAGATCTTGGATGTATAGACGATTATCCCCTGATGGCTTTATTAATCCTGAATTTGTGCATGGAGTTGACAGTTTTATTCATTATGCATGCTCTCAACGTGCATATATGGATGGACAAAAGATCAGATGTCCATGTAGCAAGTGCAAGCACAAATATTTTCTTACTCTTGTTGAAGTTAAGTTGCATTTGCTGCGAAAAGGGTTTGTGCCCAATTATTTTGAGTGGACACGACATGGCGAACCGTTAATTTGTAGCACCTCAAGGGGGAATGAACCACAAATGTATGTCAACGTAAATGAGTATGAAGGGGAGGTTGGAAGTAGAGGGAATTTTGTTCATGGAACAAAAAACGCGTACAGACAAATGGTATTTGATGGGGTCGGTTGTACCTTTGAGACAAATACGGTAAATGTTGAAGAAGAACCAAATATTTTCCGACGATGAATGTTGATGGGGTCGGTGAATATTTTCCAACGGAATGAGACAAACCGTCGGAACCTAATCTGGCTAAATTTGGCGACGTCCGACATTTCGTCGTTAAAGATATAACTTACTTCGGAATATTTGCGACGGTTAATCCGTCCCTAAAATATACCGACGGGAATATTCCATCGGTGACGTGTGACATTCACCGACGTCATCTACCGTCGCAATTTGACAACAACGGATCATATTCCGTCGGTTACCCGTTGACAAAAACCGATGGAATATTTCCGTCGGGAAGCTATAACGACCGCAATTTTAACGACGCTTCCTTCATTCGTCGTGTTCCGTCGGCAAATAAAATTGCCGACGGAACTATCCATTTCTCCGACGGAATATTCCGTCGGAGAAAGTCATTTTTCTTGTAGTGATAACAAATTTTAAATATATTTTAAATGATTATTTTTAATTTATGCACCCTAATTATAATGAAAATATTTAAAATCAAGTATATTGCGATTTTTCCTTTCCAATAGCTCTCAAGAAAAAAATACTCTAATATTTTCTTACATCAATATATCATTAGTTACATAATATCCTCAAAATATAGATCAATCATTCAAAATAATGTGTAATTTATCGACACAACCATTATGTCCACCATTTCATTGTTTGCAGAAAATCAAATAACATAATTTAATACAATTTATATTCCTCGATAATGTAAATGATGTTATATTTTAAGCAATTAATGAATCATATTTTAATTAATTACATTATAATTAACTAATTAATTAATTATATTTCAATTAATTATTTGCATTTTAATTAATTACATTTTAATTAATTAATTTTAATTAATTAGATTTTAATTAATTAATAATATTTTAATTAATTAATTAGATTTTAATTAATCATGTAATTAATTATATTTTAATTAGACTTTCATTAATTAATTATTTGAATTAGTTAATTAGATTTTATGTTGATTAATTATTTTAATTAATTAATTAATTAAACTTTATCTTAATTAATTTAATTTATTGTAATTAATTAAAATATAATTAATTAAAATATCTTAATTAATTTAATTTATTTTAATCAACTAATTAATTATATTATAATTAATTAATTATATTTTAATTAATCATGTAATTAATTATATTTTAATTAACTAATTAGATTTTAATTGGACTTTAATTAATTAATTAGATTTTGTAATTATTTTAATTAATTAATTAATTAGCTTTTATCTTAATTAATTAAATTTATTTATTAATTAAAATTTATATTTTAATTAAATATATTTTAATTATATTTAATTAAAATATTTAATTAAAATTTTAAAATTAGTGTTGATAGGAATCAAACTCATTCCTCCCATACATGGAAGGTATAAACCATTACCTAATTTTTGGGTATGAAAAAACTATTCATTCAATTATAATAACTAACTAACCATTATCATTCATTTCATTTCCATTGATTTATTTCCATACCCTTTAATCAAGCACCCTCTTAATAAGCGAGCGATCATTTTTTAATGAACTGAGGTCACTCTACGTAGAGTTTACACAACATCTTACGGCTCTTTCTGGTCGTGAGTTATATATATATATATAACGCCATTTCGTATGACAAAATTTTTAATAACTTGAGGTTACAAGACAATGTATGCGTACGGGATGGAAGTGGACTGAATGAAAACAGCTAAATTGGCTGAGGCATAATGTATTTTAATATTTGGATTGACTATTGCAAAAAGATGCACTTCAGCGAGTGTCATCACTGACTGAATTCAAGCGTGATCACCAATCGGGAACTTCCACGATTCAAAGAATTTTATGCACTACCATGACGCATCCAAATGTGTGCTTTAGTAGATACAAATATTAATTGATACACGTATCATATTTATCATGTGTTTATTTATTTTAAAAATTTTACATAAAGACATTTGCCCCTAAATTTTTTTTTTATTAAGCATAATTTAAATAAATTTAGATTAATTATTTTATTTGGAGTTAATTATTATGTTAATGTTAGTAGGATTTATTACTTTGGCAAGTTAGAATTAATGTGGTAAGAGTGTGTAAGGGCATATTTGCAAGTCACTTAAGTATAAAAGACATAAGGGATTAAAAGAAGGGTAAAATGGTCATTGCACAATCATTAAGAGTATAATTGAAAGAAGAAGCGTTGTTTTGTTTAAGAAGGAGAAGGAAAAATGTGAATTGAGGGAGAGAAGTGTTGTGGTCTAAACAAAACAATATAAATTAATTTATATCTAGACCAATTAGAGGCAAGCACACTCAGTCGATAAGTAATATAAAACGATAAGAACCGGATATCATACCTAAGGGAATTTCAACACGAAAGACAATTAAATTAAACGATGATAAATTACTTGAACGATCAAGAATTGATTAATTTGAAAGTAAAATAAAATAAAGTAAGCAAATCAAGGAAATATAAAAATTGCAAAGTATGAATTAAAAAACAATTAGATTTAATCAAATGATAGAAATCGGTTAAGGTATTAGATTTCAATTGGATTGGACACTAAAAATAAAATTGTAACAGTGGATTGATTTAGGAAATACTTCATTTAAGCAAGCCGAACCCAATGTTCATGGGTGTTCCCTTCTCTTCTAAATCTGAGTCACTCACTTGGTTCATAAATCATTCGGAATAAAAGGCGTTAAATACAAGAAGTCTAAAACTACGTTCGTTAATCCTAGGTATTCTCACACAAGATCCTAAGGTTGGTCTCCACTTTAGTCTCAAGAATGTCTCTTAATTAATTTTTCGACAAATTAAATCCCATTGGTTCTGACATTCAATCATCTAAGGTCTTAATTTAGGTGATCAAACTAAATTAAGATTAAATATGAATTCAATCAAGCAAAAATTAATAACACAAAAATTATCCTAATCTAATATCAATCTTAATCTTAACCCGAAAAAAAAACTTACTCACACATATTCATCAATGTAACATAAATCATGGTTATAATATATGGTTCACTATAAGAAATTAATACATTCCGCGACGTTTTGTTGACAAAACGTCACGAATTGTAAAGACTTTTTGTGCATTTAATAAACGTCACGAAAAGTTCAAATTTTTGCGTCACAGATTTGTAATATCTTTTGCGACGTTATTTATTAAAAACGTCACAAAATAAAATCCACGACATTTTGTTGAGTAAAACGTCGCAGTTATTTTTGGGCTTGTTTACTTAATATTTAAAAGTTCATCTTTCTTCTCTGACGTTTCTTCTTCTTCACTCTCATTTCTTTGTTTCTCTCATTCTCAATAGAAAAGCACCGAAGAGAACAAAAGCCCCGAGTCTGTTACAACAAAAGCGAGACAGAACCGCAAAAACTAAGGGACGAAACAAGTGTTAGCTGAAAGAATACACACTCAAAAACTAACGGTTGCGATGTGGAGGAGACTGTCCACTTTGCATCTGAAAACCCTCGTTGTTGGTATCGCAATCACCTCTTCACAATCTACACCCTCAGCCGCTCAACACTTCGTTTTGCGGTCTTCGCATGTTTCTCTCTTCACTCAATATTTCAGCGTAGATTTAGGTACCTCTATCCTCTTCCAGATCGTCTCCTTTGTAATAGATTTGATTTTCGTCCTCTTTCTTTAGGAGTAATTGGATTGTTGTGAATGTGTGCGTGTTGTCTCCATTGTTGATTCCACTTGCTTATTTACTGCTAATCAAAACCTACGTTTTGGGTTTTGGATTTTCAGTTTTGGGGTTTATCGTTTTGGGGATTATTTCAGGCATTTAGGGCTAAGCTTTTTAGGGACGAACTTTTGACCCAATTGGCGGGTTTGTTGTAGTTTGCTTTCGTGATCATAGTAGTTTGTTTAGGCAAATTTTAGGTCTGAATGGCTGGGTTGGTTCTTCCATGCAAAAGTTAATGTTTTCCACGGACCATAAGTATACAAACATATGTATGCAATTGAGTCAAGGCCTCATATAACTAGAGAATGTTACTTTCACATTAAGATGTTTTCAATTATCCCGTTCTGTTTGATATGTTGTAGGTGCTTTCTAAAAAATTACCGGAGCTTCTAGATTTTTCAAATGACCTTTCCAGTTTGGCACCATCATCAAATGTATTAACATTGTGATTGTGGTAATCAAAAAGTAGATGCAAATTTTGTCCTGAATTACTTTTCCTTATAGATACAAATGAAGTGTCTGGTGGAGGAGATGCAAGCAATAAGCAAAGGATTAGAAATTACTTTTCCTTATAGATACAAAGGAAGTTTCTGGTGGAGGAGATGCAAGCAATAAGCAAAGGATTAGAAAAAGTTATACAGGAACTTTCAAATTCTGAAAATGATGGTCCTATATCAAAAAACTTCTGCAAGGTATATGTTGTTCTTCTTATTTATAATCGTGAAAGAAATCTACTTATTATTGTTTCTGTTGGCTTTATTGTCTCTATGATGCATGCTTGTTGGGCAATTTAATTCTTGTTGCTCGATAATGTGGTCCTTTTATGTATATGGATCTGGAGTATACACGTGAGCAATGACTTAGTCCCTTATGTGCTTATGGATTTGTTGGATGACTGCTGCTCCTCTCTTACTTTTTAGCTCTCTGTGCATATGCATCATATTTGTGTTCATTTATGTACCTCTCCCGTACAAGTTAACTGAAATCTTGCTTCCTGTTGTGTAGATTTTGAAGGACTTTCTATGTTATGATGAAGCTGAAGCAAGCTCTTTGGCTTCTTTATACTCTGGATTGGTAGGTCTTGGAGTTCACTCTTTGTTTCTTCATCATATTAGACTATACTTCACATGGACCTTAACGTTGTTGCAGGGTAGAAATGTTGATGCATTGATTGTTTATTTTGGAGAAGATCCAACTCGCTGTCCCTTCGAACAAGATAATGTTGGTTCTAATGCATCTTATTTTTCCTTTTTTCTTACAAAAATAATTTAAAATACTTGTACAGTTGTTTCAACTCTTCTCAATTTTATGAGATTGTTCAACAAAGCACACAAGAAAAACTGCAAGCAATATGAGATGGAAACAAAGAAAGCAACCGAAGTATATACGAGAGGATGGAAGTTGTACTTTGTATTGCATATGGTTATTGTTATTTAAGCTTAATGGAGTAACAATACAATAGATGATGTGTAATAATGTTTGTTTTGTTTAAGCTTAATGTATTTCATTTTCTTTGCCCTTGCATATTATGGTTATGTATTGGCCATCTTAGACCTGAACTTTGGGATTTGATTTGACCTAAAGTTTGGGATTTGATTTGCTGGAATACATGTTTCTTCCGCCTTTGCAATTTTTAATTATGGGGATGGATTTGATTTGCTTTTTCACGCTGCCTGATGTGTTTAATTTTTTTTAGTAATAAAAAGATCCCATCTAACTTGCATTCTTAACTTTGTCGTGGAGACTCAAGAGTAGCAACTTAGATAACCCCAATGTATCAAGCTTTGACTTGATATAGAATGGTAATTCTCTATATATTAATAACATAATACTAATCAAATTATTAATTTATACCAACTTTATTTTCATGTCACTTGAAAGTTTTATGTTTGTTTATATTTATCAAATGTTATGAAATTAGGTTTGTTTATTATTATCATTTTCTAATATTATGTATGTTAATCTTAGAGATCTGATATATTTGGGCATGGAGTTTTAGGTAATTAAATATTATTTACTACTGAATAAAAAGTATTAATAGTTATTTAATTAAATAAATATTATTCTAATAAATCAAATTTGTGATTAAATATATTGAGAGGAGTTATAAATTTAAAATCAAAATTGTATAAATTGATGTTGTATAAAACATAGATTTTAATTATTTAGCAATGACTAATGATGCTAATTAAAGGCTTCATGATTTTTCAATTGAATTTTAAATTGATTTGTCTCCACCATTTCTCTTAATGAGAATAATAATATGGAAGAGGAATTTAATAATAATATTAAATTAATCTATTAATTATAAAATTAAATTATTTTTAAAATATATAAATTTCAAATATAATTTGTTTTAATAATTAGAAATTAAATAAAAAAATCTATAACCCCAAGGCTGAGCTTGCTTACAGCGATCATGAGCCTAGGGAAAAAAGTCAATTTCATGAGGCGTAGCTCGCCCTCATGAGTTTTGTATTTATTTATATATTTTAAATATTAAGTAAAATTTATATGAAATTTATATAATATAAAAATATATTTTAAATTTAATTATATTTATTTAATTCCATAATTTTATACTTTTCTAATTATTAATTTCTAATTATTTTTTAATTTATATATTTATTTGTATATATATTTATTAAGTAATCACTTATAAAATATATTTATTTAAAAATATATATAATTTTATTTTTAATTAACAATTCACTTTTAAAATATATTTAATTAGTTATTAATTTATTTTAAATTTATTATTAATTTCTAATTCAATAATTTTATACTTAACTAATTATTTACCAAAATTCAATACCCAAATATTATAAATGAATTACCATTTAACAAATATTAAGAATGCATCAATTAATGATTTAAGCTTTTCAATTTTACCAAATTTGATTATCAATTTAACAATTTTACATTTAATTATTAATTTCACATTTGATTGTCAAATTTACCTTTGTTAAACCTTTGATCTTCTTTTCATTTTAACAAACCATAATATTATATACACCATTTCATATTTAATTCTTAAATATATATGTTGATTTTACAATTTTAATTGACATTAATAATAATAATAATGAATAATTAAAATCTATGATTACAAGTCTACAACATATTCACAATTTTATAACAAACATTCAATACATCACTTCTTTATGCTCAAACAAGTTTTGACAATTTTACAAATTGTTATTTAATAATAATTGACCCAAACCCAATTCAACATTTGACCTATATTAAAAATTCTAATTATTTCACCTTATTAGGGATACTCCTCAACATCTCAAGCTACCGAAAGCCCATCTCATGTAACAGCCCAAGTCCACAAATACAGTGAAGATATTCAGATAAGATAGAGCAAGTTTATTAAGAATGTTCTTTGGATTGTATTTATTATTATTTTATTATTATTATTAATAATAATAATAATAATAATAATAATAATAATAATAATAATAATAATAATAATAATAATAATAATAATAATAATAATAATAATAATAATAATAATAATAACGAAAATAATAATAATAATAATAACAATAATTAGTAATAATAATAATAATGGTAACAATAACAACAATAATAATAATAATAATAATAATAATAATAATAATATTATTATTATTATTACTATTTTCTATTATTAGTATTATTATTATTAAACTTAAAATAATAATAAGAAGAATAATAATAATAATACTAACAATTAATGATAATAATAATAGTAACAATAATAATAATAATAATAATAATAATAATAATAATAATAATAATAATAATAATAATAATAATAATAATAATAATAATAATAATAATACTAAAATTAATGATAATAATAATAGAAAAATAATAATAATAATAAAAAATAAATAAATAAATAAATAAAATAATAAGAATAATAATAACAATAATGGTAACAATAATAATAATAATAATAATTAATAATAATAATAATAATAATAATAATAATAATAATAATAATAATAATAATAATAATAATAATAATAATAATAATAATAATAATAACGAAAATAATAATAATAATAATAACAATAATTAGTAATAATAATAATAATGGTAACAATAACAACAACAACAACAACAACAACAATAATAATAATAATAATAATAATAATAATAATAATAATAATAATAATCTTATTTTATGCCATGCAATAAGTTAATTTTATATTTGTGTTTGCCTTTCAATTTTGAGTCCAAATCTTCTGTCTACTGCTACCATGTCCCATTGTGTCTAATGGCCAAACGGCATCGTGTTGGCATTAACAATTTATCATTAAGAACAGAATTAATCATTAAAACACATTTTTTACAGTTAAATTAATAAGAATAATTAAATAACCATAATAATTTTTAACAGTAATATGCTTATTTTTGTTCCTTTGTTTCTTATCGATATAATTTTATAGGATTTGAAGAATTTTATTACAAATTATATTATAATTAATAATAAAATTGTTATCTTTCTTTTATATTTCTTTTATTATTCACAATTATATTATTTGAACATTTTATTCTGGTTCTTTAATTATTCTAATTAATTTATTTGTTTAAAATGGGCCTTATATTATTCATTCTCCACTTACTATCATTCTTATTATTAATAAATTATGTTTTTATTAATGCTATTAAATAATATGATTTAATTCGGAGTTTTATTAGTTTTATCCTTCATAACAAGAATGAATTGAATAAAGTTATGACAATCCACTCACTTGTCGCAAGTCTTATTAGTTTTATTCTTATTAAAGTTGATTATTGAATTTTTACAAGTTTTAATAAATTGTCGCAAGGGCCAGGCGTGGCCCTTGCGAGTCTTGCCATTGTGGCCAGACTCGTGAGGGCCACGCCTCGCCCTCGCGAAAATTGGCTACTGTTTTTTTTAATTAAGAATTGGCTACTGCTGGCTCACCATTTTATTGTGAAATACCTTTTATGATTAAATGCATCTATCTTTATTTCAATTATTTTTATAAAATGTCCATTATTATTAATTTTCTTCTTCTTATTAAATATTTTATTCTTATTAATTTATTTAATATGATAATAATAATAATAATAATAATAATAATAATAATAATAATAATAATATTATTATTATTATTATTATTATTATTATTATTATTATTATTATTATTATTATTATTATTATTATTATTACGACTTTAGTTTACATACTTATTATTATAAATCTTATATATATTTTTAGTATAATTACTATTAATATTTGTAATCATAATATAATGGTGAATATTAATAAGGAATATTAAATTAGCACAACTTATAATAATTCCCAAAATTATTTCTAAAATAACAAAATATAAGGAAATGATTATTAAATAATGATAAGGAATATAATATTAATTATTAAAATAAAATAACAGAAGTTGTAGTAGTAGTAGCAATAATAATAATAATAATAATAATAATAATAATAATAATAATTATTATTATTATTATTATTAATAAGGAATTTAATAATAATAATAATAAATTTCATAAATACTACACAATAAATTTAATAATAATATTTAACAGTAAGTATCATAATAGAAATAAAATTAATTAGTAAATTCACTTATGATAATAATACTAATAGTTATAACAATTTATTAATAATTAAAGTTAAATTAATAAGAACAATTAAATAACTATAATAATTTTTAAAATAATAAAATGGTGAATAATAATAACCAATATAAAATTTAAACAAGTATTAATAATTGGGCAATAATTTTTGGAATAAAAATTATAAGGAAATTACGCTTATAATATTACAAAACAATTAAAATAATAAAATGATTAAAGAAACATAACGTTTTTATTATTTATTATTATATAATTTAGAATAACTATTATGTAAAATAGTCTTATTATGATTATTATTATGTTTACATTAATGTAAAATAAATAATTACATTAAAAAAACAGTTGATATAAAACATCTAGCCCCATTTCTGCTAGAATCTACTTGGCTCGCGAGGGCGAGCGCTCGCCCTCTTGAGCTAGCCAATTTTCTGCGCGCTCGCCCTTGCGAGCTAACCAATATTATTCTTATATTATACAATTCTATTCGGTTGCTATTATTCTTATAATTATTAGATGATTTCGTTATTGATTATATTAAATAATATGATTACATTGTTGATTATTATTAATTTTTCTCTTCATAATAATAACAAAATTTTATATGCTTATTTTTGCTAATTCCTTATAATCCATTTTAATTTATAAATAATTTAAATAATGGCCAGTCATTTTTTGGCAGAAATGGCCAGCCTCCCTCGCCCTTGCGAGGAATGGCCTGATGTTTTATATCAACTGTTTTTTTAATATAATTATTTATTTATGGATTCATAATAATAGTAATATTAAAATAATAATAATCATAATAAGACTATTTTACATAATAGCTATTATAAATTATATAATAATAAATAATAATAACGTTATGTTTCTTTAATCATTCTTATTATTTTAATTGTTTTAAAATATGACAACCGCAACTTCCTAATAATCTTTTATTCTAGAAATTATTGCCGAATTATTAATACGTGTGCTAATTTTATATTGGTTATAACTTTTCACCATTTTATTATTGTTAAAATTATTACGGTTATTTAATTATTCTTATTAATTTAACTTTTCTATTACTATTATTATTATTACTACTATTATTATTATTATCAAAAGTTAATTTACTAATTAATTTAATTTCTATTATTATACTTATCGTTAAATATTATTATTAAATTTATTATGCGCTTTTATGAAATTTATTATTATTATTATTATTAAATTCCTTATTAATATTTATTATTATTATTATTATTATTATTATTATTATTATTATTATTATTATTATTATTATTATTATTATTATTATTATTATTATTATTATTATTATTATTATTATTATTATTATTATTATTATTATTATTATTATTACTACTACTACTACTACATTATTTTTATTTTAATTATTATTCTCTTTCAAAGTGGAGTGTAGGAGGATGGATTGATGTTCTTACAATTTGAAATGACTTTTGAGACTTTGCTATACAAAATTAAAGAAGAGGAGATCAAAGAGGAGTTAACTATCTATCAATTTTTTGTAGAGTTAATTATCTATCTATTTTGGAGCCTGTAAGTATTTTGTACTTGAATATTAAACTATCTATCTTTTGTACTTTTATAAATATGGCTCTCATATTTTTGAACTCATTTTGTTTGTCACATTCCTATTTTATCATAATCTTATTTTACGACATGCAATATGTTAATTTTGTACTTGTGTTTCTTTTTCAAATTTGTAGTTAAAATTCATTATTTGTTTTTGTTAGAACCCGATCCGAAAACCAGATCCCAAGCGAAGAAACGGAAAACGAATATGAAACAAAAGCAAAATCGAAAGAAAGGAACATAGTAATTCGAATCGAATTCCAAACGAACTGAAGCAAACTGAGAGGCAAGACTTGACATCCATGAAGAAAAACTTTCCAAACAAATGTCGCGTTGGATACCCTAAGAATAACTTGGTCCAAACTAATCCGAAACCGATATAATTTTTTTTAATTCTTATTCCTTTCATCTTTATCAATTTTATCCAAATCAAGACAATTTAATTTCCCATTTGAAAAATTCAACCATTCTAATCTCCCTATCCTTCTCCATAAGCTCAAATCACTCTTAATCATGCATATCTTAATCGCATCTTTAAAACTCTTAATCTTATACTTATTCTAACTTGCCATAAACCAATTTTTATCGAAAATCGGGCAACATAACGGCTGTATTTTGAACAGCCCAAAAATCTG
The DNA here is from genome assembly GCA_029891385.1 of Erythroxylum novogranatense. NCBI lineage: Eukaryota > Viridiplantae > Streptophyta > Magnoliopsida > Malpighiales > Erythroxylaceae > Erythroxylum > Erythroxylum novogranatense. The sequence continues at coordinate 64,219,798 of CM057235.1, read as the reverse complement.
CAAATAGTTCAAATACACTTCTAAATCCCATTCACCAACAAAATTCGTCGGACCTCCTGTCCGGAATCCCATATACAATCAACTCACAATCATACTCATAGCACTTCAATAAATCTCAATCCATAACCCAAACACAAATATTTACATTCATAAGAATCAATCTCATTTATATACATCTCAAATCAAAATATAAATTCATAATTCAATCTAAACCACTCATATTCATAAACAATCATAACTCGTATCCCAAAATCATACACAAACCCAACTCCATACATTAATTCATAATTCATATACATCATGAAACCAAAGTGGCATTCTCAAGCCACGACACTACATCTATTGCAAGAACCGAAATACATAAGAATACATATTTCTCCAAGATACACAACATATGTCTAAACTCTTATTTTTACAAAAATCCTATTGCAACAAAAATACTATTACAAACATAACGGACGAACTGACTTTCTTTCATCCGCTCTCCTTCTTGATTACCTGGAGATGGGGATGAAAGGAGGTGAGCTCGACGGCTCAATGGATAACATATTTATAAAAGAAAAATAAGCAAAAACATTTTTCCAAAACTTTTTCCATCTTAAAATTTCACAGTCTAAAAACTGGAAAGTTTTCTTATTTCTCAAACTTTTCACTTTCCAAATCCTTCATAAACAATTTCATAAATTTCTTGGTTAAAAACTTTTCCACAAATCATTCCTCAAATTTCTTAAATCTTTCACAAATTGTGCACAATTTCAATAACATGATTGCATCACATAGAAATGCATCACATCTTAAACAAATCAAAACACATTGCACATCAAAATGGTTTGGGTCGGTCCAAAACAAAACGTACTGCACATTCCCGCATAGCGGTCCTGTGCAGCCGTGAACGGAACGTACTACACCTTCCCGCATCGCGGTCCAGTGTAGCCGTGACTTATGGGAGTCCGAGATCGAAACTGTCGTGCCACTAGCGGGCAGCCGGGAGAAGGCTTTAAAACAGACAAATGCGCACTTGTCCCACTTATGGGACCTGACCAAAACCACATAACACATAATCGAAAACGAAAATTTGGATTGCCCGAAGGCACATTTCAAAATCTTGTTTTTCGTGACATGTCATATTCGAACAGAGAGTCACACAAAACCCATAACCATATTTCAATCATTCAAAAACCAAAGGATTCTCATACATCAAAATCAAAGAATGCAATACTTTAGAAATTTCCAAATCATTCAAACACAATGAAATCAACCACTTTAGAAAGGACAAACTTCAAAAACGAACTTAAACTATTTACCTTCGAAAAAGTCTTCAAAAACTTTACCTTAATTTCCTTCATGAAGTATAAAGGCTTAGGGCTCAATCAAAAATCCTATTCTTCAACTAAAAATGTAATTTCATAACTCTTCACACCGAACACCAAAGTTCGCAAATTTGGTATCAATAAAAAGCTCAAAGAAAACTCTACAACTTTCATGAAGAGTTTAAAAACCCATATGGCCTCTAAGAGAGTCAAACACTACTTGATTTAAAAACTAATTTAGCCATTAAGAGGGTCATAAATTGCTTTAAAGTTGTTGCCACTAAAATTAAATTTCCCTACACAAAGTCAAGAATTTGAAAATTCATATCTTTTAGCACACAAGTCGAAAAATGACACATTTTACCTCATCGGAAAGATAAGGAAAGGATCTACAAACTTCATGAAGGATTCTAAAATCAAATCAGTCATTAAGAGAGGTAAAAACACACCTAAAGCTACTGCCTATATCTTCACCAATGGAACAGTAACTTTACCTAAATGAACAGTAACTATAATCTTCCTAACCTCATAACTTTTTTTTCCTAACTCCAATAATTGCAAATCATACCTCATTGGAAAGAGGAAAAGAAATTTGGTATCATACCTCATTGCAAATCATACCTCAAATCAGTCTCTAAGTGGGTGGAAAACTCTCCCGAAGGTGCTGCACAAAACTCACCCTTATCAACAGCAACTGAAACCTTTCAACCCTCATAACTTCCTCATCTTGAGTCCAAATGTGACAAGTTATATACCAATGAAAAGATAAAAACCTACACTACAATCTTCAAGAAGACCCTCTTGTCAAATTCTAATTTTAAGAGGGTCAAACAATCAACCAAAGTTGCTGTTCAAACAGTGAAGGTAAACAGTAGCAACAATTTTTCGAAACTCATAACTTCTTACTCCTAACTCTAAACATTACATATTATACTTCAATGAAAATATAAAAAGACATTCTATATCTCTTATGAAGGATGCAACAATCAAGGAAGGCCTCAAAGGGGTGAAAAACCCTTCCAAAGATACTGCACAAAAACAGTCCAAACAGTATGGTAAATCGTAGTTGTTTTCTTTCAACTCTTATATCTCCTTACTCCTAAGCCGAAAAATGACATATTATACATCTATGAAAAGATAAAAGCCTAAACTACAATCTTCCAGAAGACCTCCTAATCCAATTCAACCATTAAGGAGATCAAAAGCACAATCGAAGCTGCTGCCAAATTTGTGAAAAATTTGACAGCACCTCTCCTAAAATATCATCTAGCCAACTTCAATTTCAATCCAAACTCCAATACCTGCACAAAACCACTTCAATCTCCACCATCCTCAATCTTTCAAATCCATACTCATCCAACAATCCCATCAATTCACTCAAAATGGCAGCCATACACTCCTAGCATTCTAATCATTTCAAAACTATAAGGCAACACATTTGAAAGCAATATATACAAGAATGCTTTACAACTCAAAAACTCAAAGTCACACAACTTCAAATTTACAATGTCTATGCACATCATGTAACACATCCTTTATCATTCAAGAATGCAACAATCTTAGAAAACATTAATATATTCAAACACAATTGCTTTAACGATTATTTCAATTTTTATCAAATCATTTGAAATCAAAGAATGTAACAATTGAACCATTTGATTAAAAAGTCAAAAACAATTGTAGCCATTTCCAATAATTCGAAAACAAAACCTAACAATAACTTTTCAAATTGTTGGAAGTTACACAAGAAATAACTTCTGATAGTTATAGTCGTCCTCATATAAAAGGATGAAAAGATGATTACATTGGAGATAATTAATCGGTGACTCTAGTAGCCAACCGTAAAACGAAGCAAAACGATCTGGTACTTCCGCAATAAGGTTAGTCCTTAATGTGGTTCCGCAAGTTCACGGGTCTTAAGTAGTACAGTATAATATCGTTCTACAGGGAGTAATTGTGTAAGTACTAGGCTTGAATCACTCAATTAATTGGACTAAGCGATTGTGTAAAAATGGGGAATTAAATTAAGAAATTTAACTAGCAAAAATAAAAAAATTAAAGCTAAAGAAAATTGCAAATATTTCTAAGGGTTAATTCGAATGGAATATGGTAAGCTTCAAGGATGGTTCCACTTTTAGCGCTTTTTATGGACTTTACCTGGGTCAATTTATTAGGCAAATTTTTGGTTGATAGAAGGTTGAGCCTAGAGTTTCTTAGATCCTTTTTCAAGGTATCAAAGGAGTGTTACGCAATAATCCTAATTTACTATCGTAAACTAGCAATCAAGCATAGCCCATTAAGTTCTTTGCTAACCTGGATTTTTCTCTCTCATAAATTCAGTTTATGTCTAAATCTAAAATTTATGAGTTCTCTGTTTGGAGTTCCATTATTAATTTTCACCTATCGGTTCTTCAATTAACAACTAATGTCAAGTAATGGTTGGCCAAACACAATACCAAAAAAATCAATTTCAAAACAGAGAAATCAAACCAAAAATCCATACAAATAAATCAACCGAAATTTAATCCATAAAAATAGTTAAAAGCTTCAGCCCAACCTTGAAACCTTGAGAAAACTACTCACTCATAATAGGATGAAGACCACATAAATCGGGATTAGCAAACAACATAGAAAGACACAAAAATAAAAGAGTTTAGGAATGGTTGCGTCCCTCACTGTTGGTGCGTCTCCTGACTGCGTTGTTACTTTGGTGGTGCCTCCCTTTTCACGTTGGTGGAGCCTCCCTTTTCAAGCCTCCAACTCCTCCTGTTTTGCTTCCATTTAACGTGAGTGCTTGGTGGGGAAAATGAGGGGAGAGTTCCTTGGTGTAACGTTGAATATGCTAGAGCCACCTTAGTTTGTAATGTTGATAGCTGAATGGTCACTTGGTGGAGCCTCCCTCAATGCTTCTCATGTAAAGTAACGTTGGTGCTTAATGAAGAGTGAATAAATGGAGAGTTCTTTTGTAAGTAAATGCAGCCCCCAGAAATCGTGAGTGGAGAGTAATCTTGTAAAGAAAAGTGGAGCCCCCCTTTGTGTTTGCTTCGTGGAAGGAGTTTGTGTAATAGAATATGAAAATAGCTTGAGTGGAGAGTTGGTGGGTTCAGAATTTTTGCTTGCCACTCATGAGTGTAACGTCCCCCACTGAATGTAAAGTGAGTATATAATGAGTGAGTCCTCCTCTTATTTGTTGCATCGTGTCAGCTCCTTGGTGTAGAGTGAGTGGATGATTTTTTTCAATGAAGAGTCTTGATCCTTCACGTTATTCTCTCTAAAACCACCAACAGCTCCTTCGATGTTAGTGGCCCTGTGTTTTTGGTGTATCGTTTCTTGCCTTCCTTGGACCTTGGTGGCTTTAACGTCCGTGCTCAATGTAGAGTGAGTGGATTGTCAAATTAAATGAAGAGTTAATGTTGAGTGGCCCCCTCCCCTTCTAGTCACATTGATAGCTCCAAGTCTTCTTGTATTTTTCCAGCTACTACACAAAAGGCCCCCCTTAATGTGCGTGAATGGTGGTTTCCAAAAGAATGAACAGTGTTCAATGAACAGTAGCGTTAAAGAGCTGGTGGGGTAACGTCAATGTTTCTCCTGCTCTAACTCTCAGTGGTGGGTCTCCGTAGCATGCTTTTTGTTGATTTTTGGCTGCCTTAGCTCACACAAGTCTTCTCCTTTGTATGCTTTTTCTTGTTTTGGCTTTAATTTGCTCCTGTTGCTCATGCACGTAGCTCCTCTCCTTCAAGGTGATTTTTGTTTTCTTCTTTTTATGGGTCCCGAGCTGTCCTCTCCAAGTTCTCTCATCTGTCTTCAACATCCTCCACGCATGCTACATAAACGTTAGTCTCCTTTTGTAGCTGAAGCATGATTTTCTTGCTATCTTTTGCATGCGTGAGCTGCCTCTCATGTCCACCGTAGCTCGCGTTATTTATCTCCACCAGCAGCCTTAATCAATATGGCTGTGCGTGATTTTTCTTCTCCTCTTGTCTGTTGGAAGTGTCATGCCTTGCGTTTCTGCTTTTCTCCAATGCTTCCCTCTGCGACAACGTTTCGACTTGGACTGTTGTGGTTCTTTTTCAATTAAAAATAAGTCCATTTCCTACAAATTAAACAGGACAATTATAAATACAAATTCAGGCGAACCAAGCAATTTTGCAAGGAAAATATATATATAACCCAATAATTAATCCAGAAATTAAGAAAAAATGCCATTAATTGTAATGATAAAAATGCCTTCAACAAATGCCCCCAAACTCAAACTTTTGCTTGTCCCTAAGAAAAATTAAGAAAAATTGTTCAAAATAGATTAAGGAACACTCAACAATTGGAATTTTCAGAATTGCAGTAACTAATTAAAATTTACCTTTAACCACTTATCAAACCATACCCACCTTCATAGTGCAAGGATTCCAATGCTCGCTCAAACACAGACTCGATGATTCAAGTCTAATTAAAAAACCAACCAACTCACAAGAGTAGAGAAAAACCAAATAAACTCAAAGACAATTTACAACCTAAGAGACTCTAAAGGTATTATCAAATTAACCAATCTCATAGGCAAGATTTTCTATCCCATCTCCACTAATTTTTAGCACTCCTTCTCAAAGGATCAAAAGGTCTTATTAGGGTTGTAATGGAGTCGTTGGGGTTTAAACTTAGCTAGACCAAAGAAAAGGATAATAAAAGCTCAAATGAAATGGAAACAATTATTCAAGAAATAGGAAAATTTAAGGGACCTCTTTCCTTTTTTTTTCTTTTTTTAGGAGCAAGTAAAATCGTGGAAAAAAGGATTTTTTTTTTAAGAATGACAAAACTCAACATGACAATATGTTATTACAACGATAACAATTACAAGACTTAACTCAATTTCAATGAATTTCCAAATTCCAAATAATTGACTCTCCCCCAAACTCAGTTTCTTGTATACTAGGGGCGATAACTTGCAAACTACTTGCTTGCTCTCTTTTTTTATTTTTTTTGTATTTGTATTTTTTTTCAACCCTCCACATAACCTACTCCTAAATAATCATTTCCACATGAAAGGTAGAGAATGTTTGGCTTATGGCTTGGTTAAATGAGGGTGCCAAAGAAATAGGGATATTACTTAGGCTCAACTTGGCTCCAAAGGGAATATAGGGTTATTTTAAGCCAAAAATAGGAATGTGATTAATAATTCAAAGAAAATGCCTTAATCACTTCCTTATCAAATTTGTGCTAATATTTCGCCTCGACAGGCCTAGAGAACTTGTTCTAGGATTGGCGAGATCTCACTAGGTTCCAACTTGCCTAAAAATTTAATGGATAATCAAAACTCAAATAAAATGGATGGAAAGACTCAAATCAAAGAATATGAGTATGATTAAACAATTGTAAACCGAGCACTAATCCAGAACATTAAATCCACAAACCTTCTAAAGGTAAACCCAATTAGGTTCCAAGCAATTCTCAAATTCCCAAAAGTGAGGCCAAAATCAAAACCTTGAAGTGTAGAATTTCTTAATGAAGTTTAACTATGCATGAAAAATGACTATATATAAACAAATGAAAAGTAATGGTAAAATTTTTTAATTTTTTAAATTTTTTTTTTGAATGTTTTTGTTTTTGTTTTTGCAAAATTGATGAAATTGATACGTAATGGTAATTTTTTTTGATGAGTTTTTTTTTAATTGATGATTTTTTTTAAATTGAGAAAATTGATGAAAATTGACACTCACCCCCCAAACTCAAATAGGACATTGGCCTCAATGTCAAAGTACGCAGGCACAATTTGAAGTGGGTAAGTAAACATGTAAATGCACAGTTAAGGACAAATATAATTGCGACAATGATGCATGCGAAGTAAGAAATGTTGCAGATCATACGTAAACACAAACAGCCGCAAAATTCAGTAATATGCTAAGTCATGAGTAAGAGGCACAAAGCATTTCCCTGTAATGAGCTTGGATCATTTTCTTCATAAATGTAATTCTCCCCATCAAAATTCGCTTGTAAGGTCCAATTTCCTGCAATGAAAACAAAAGAAACGTGAATTTTGGGTAAATAAAAGAAAATAAAATAAATGAAAACAACTAAGGTGTGAAACTTGGGTTGCCTCCCAAGAAGCGCTGATTTAAAGTCCTTAGCTTGACTTTGCCAAATGTTTGCTCAAGGGTCAGGGTTGGAGAGGGATTGAGTGACCCCTTTTTCTATTGAAAATCCAGCCACATAAGGCTTTAACCTCTGCCCATTAACCTTAAATACTCCAGTTTTGGGATCCTCAACTTTTATTGCACCATGATGATAAATCTTAACAATTTTGAACAGCCCCGACCACCTCAACTTCAACTTGCCAGGAAATAGCTTGAGTCATGAATTAAATAGCAAGATCAAGTCTCCTTCTTTGAACTCTCTTTAGATAATATGTTGATCATGCCATCTCTTTGTTCTTTCTTTGTAGATTCGGGCATTCTCATAAGCATCCAAGCGAAGCTCCTCCAACTCATTCAACTGAAGCAAGCGCCTTTCTCCAGCTGCCTTGAAATCTAAATTAAGCTTCTGAACAGCCCAATATGCTTTGTGTTCTAGCTCGACAGGAAGGTGACAAGATTTTCCATACACAAGTCTAAATGGAGTAATCCCAATTGGAGTCTTGTATGCTGTTCTATAGGCCCAAAGAGCATCATCTAACCTCAAAAACCAATCTTTTCTTGAAGTGTTTACAGTTTTCTCCAAGATGCTCTTAATCTCCCTATTTGAAATTTCAGCTTGCCCATTAGATTGAGGGTGGTAGGCCAATGCTAACTTGTGGTACACCCCATATTTCTTCAAAAGATTGGCAAATGAGCTGTTGACAAAATGACTTCCCCTATCACTGATAATTGCCCGAGGAGTGCCAAACCTGGTGAAAATATTTCTTTTGAGGAATCTAATAACCACCTTGGCATCACAGGTTGGTGTAGCGATTGCTTCCACCCATTTGGAGACATAGTCGACCCCCACAAGAATATATTTGTCGCCAAGAGAGGACGGTAGTGGCCCCATGAAATCTATCCCCCAAACGTAAAAGAGTTCAACTTCCAAAATTCCTTTAAGGGGCATCTCATGTTTCCGAGAAATATTTCCAGCTCTTTGGCATTTGTCACATGCTTGCACAAAACTTCTTGCATCCTTAAAAAGTGTAGGCCAATGGAATCCTGCTTGGAGAACTTTTGCTGTCGTTTTTTCAGAACTGAAATGGCCTCCATAAGGAGATGCATGGCAGTGATTCAGGACAGCTTCTACTTCTTCACTTGGTAAGCATCTTCGGATCACTCCATCACCACAACGCTTGAAAAGAAGAGGCTCCTCCCACATATAATGCTTGAGCTCCGAAAAGAACTTCTTCTGTTGGAAAGTAAATTCAGGTGGCAAGACTCCTGAAATAAGATAATTCACATAGTCAGCATACCATGGAACTTGTAATGTTGCTGCAGCAATTTTGTGTAATGAATAACACAATTCTGGTAAATCTGCATGAGAACAAATGCTAAATCCTTGAAGGAGTCATTAATCGGTGGTTCTTCTCGAAGGGGTTCTTTCTGATCTGTAGTGAGCCTTGAGAGGTGATCCGCGACCCAATTCTCAGCTCCTTTTTTGTCACGAATCTCAAGGTCGAATTCTTGAAGGAGAAGGACCCATCTTATAAGCCTTGGTTTAGCCTCCTTTTTCGCAAGTAGATAGCGAATGGCTGCATGATCCGAGTAGACTATCACTTTTGAGCCCACGATATAAGACCTGAATTTGTCCACTACAAAGACTACAGCTTACAATTCCTTTTCAGTTGTGGCATAATTGATTTGAGCATCATCCAATGTCTTGCTCGCATAATAGATCACATGTGCCACCTTGTTCCTTCGTTGGTGTAAAACAGCTCCCACAGCAAAATCCGAAGCATCACACATGATTTCAAAGGGAAGGGACCAATCCGGGGGTTGAAGAATAGGTGGCGAGGTCAAGGCTTGCTTAATCCTGCAAAAAACATCACGACAAGATTGGTCGAAATTTAATGGCACATCATTGCTCAACAAATTAGTCAAAGGCTTTGCTATATGGGAAAAATCTTTGATGAAACGCCTATAAAAGCCTGCATGTCCCAAAAAGCTTCTGATCTCCTTGACTGAAGTAGGTGGAGGCAGATTTGCTATCACTTCGGTTTTAGCCTTATCCACTTCTATTCCATGATTAGAGACCAAGTGGCCGAGGACTATCCCTTCTTGTACCATGAAATGGCACTTCTCCCAATTCAGCACTAGATCAACCTCTTCACACCTGCTCAACACTTTTGCAAGATTGGCTAAAGAAGAGTCAAATGTTAGCCCATAAACAGAAAAGTCATCCATGAAGACTTCCATAATTTCCTCAATAAAATCTGAAAAGATCGCTGTCATACAACGCTGAAACGTAGCTGGTGCATTACACAACCCAAATGGCATTCTTCGATATGCGAAGGTACCATAGGGGCATGTGAAAGTGGTTCTCTTTTGGTCATTGGGGTGAATGGGAATTTGAAAGAAACCAGAGAAACCATCCAAATAGCAAAAATAATCATGTTTAGCGAGTCTTTCCAAAATTTGATCAATGAATGGCAAAGGGAAATTGTTAGGCCCCAAATTTTTGTTTTCTTGAAGTTATTAAGTATGGATTTATTTTGATTTATGATTTATGGTTTAGTTTGATTTTAAAGAAATTATTAGTGGAAAATTAGAATTATTGAGTTTAGTATGGAGTAATATTTATGAAAAAGTAGAAATGTTGAGGGCAAAATGGGCAAGACACTTAAGGGTAAGAGGTTTTATGCTTGCATGGAGGGGCATTATAGTCTTTGCCCTATCTTGTAGGTTTAAGAAATTAAAGAAAGGAAAAAGAAAAGGAAGAAGAAATAGAAAGAAGAGAAGAGAAGAGCATCGTCGGCAGAGTGAGAAGAGAAGAAGAGGAAGTTAGTTCCAGGTGGTTTTTCGACAGATTTCAAGCTTCCTTAAGGTAAGATTAACTCTTATACACTTGTTTAGGTTGAATCTAACCTTTGTTTTGTTGGATTGAAGGAGAAATCGTGGAGTTAGGGTTTATGGTGAAGATTTCTAGATTTGCTTGGGTTTGTGTTTTTGTTGATGTTTTTGAGGTTAGAATGGAAGTATATGACTTGATTCATGGTTTAGATGTGTTGTAGTTGAGTAAGGAAAGGATTAAGAGTCGGAAATGTTGAAGATCTGTCGAAAATCTGGGTTCGGAGCCCCGCACGTTGCGACGAGTTTCAAGGCCGCACGCCGCGACGTGTGCAAGGGCCGCACGCCGCAACGTGCTGAGCCGCATGCCGTGACGTGCGATAGAGGGTCGCACGCCGTGGCGTGCCAGGCCGCTCGTCGCGGCGAGAGATGCCTCGTCGCAGCGAGGCCAGTTTTTCCAGCAGAAGTATTTTTAGTGTTTTGATCATATCTTTTGCTACAGAAGTCCTTTTGGGGTGATTTTAGAGGCGTTGTGAACTAGAGAGATAGATCTACAAGTCTTATGAAGTGATGAAATTATGATTTGGTTTCAAAGAATATGGAATTTCGGATGGAAGTTAAGAATGGAATTATGGTTTCAACATGAGATTTTGAATAAGATTTTGGTTCTTATTTTAGGAGATCAAGAGAGGCAAGAGGATCAAGAGGCTCAAGAGGAAACTCATTCCTAGGCAAGACAAGCAAGGAATTCAGGTGGGTTCATGTTTATAATAAAGTAACTAAGTACTCATTGTTTAGTTCAAATCAAGCAAGATCTCATGCATTTATATTACATCATTCACGATCGCATTGCATACTACCATGAATGATTATTTTGCTATGTGTTTTGCATTCATGATTATTATCAAGATTTTCACAAAGGAGTGTTCTCCTTTTACGAATACAAGTACATGAATTCAAGTATTACGAAATACTGACCAGCAAGTTTACAAGCAAGATTACAAGCAAGTGCCAGTTTGGCAAACAAGTTTACAAGAACATGAATTATGCATACTTATGTGGGTTTGTGGTGTCCCTCACGATAGTCAAGTGCACATTGACTCACGAAAAGGCTTCTCCCGCCTGCCCGACTGTGGCACAGGGTTATCCCACAAGGATTCCCTCATGAAACTACGTCTACACATCAACATTTCGATGGCATGTGTAGTACGTCACGAACCCAGGACACCCAAACCATCATGTTATGTGCTATGTTTTGTTATGTGACATGCATCATGAATTATTTCAAGAATCAAGTATTTTTCAAGAAATGACCCATACATGTTCAAGTATCATGATTTCAGCAAGTATTACGGCAATGAGATAGTTTTGAATATTTTTGCTTATTACGATATTATAAATATGCTCCCACGAGCTTTATAGCTCACCCCCTCCAATCTCCCCCATACAGGTGACGAGCAAGAGATCGAGTGAGTCACGAGTCTCGGCAGCACTCCCGTTTTCATTTCATATGTTTGATTATGTTCCAAGACTTTAGTTTCATTTCAAGTATCATTAGTTCAAGAGTGTTTTATACTTTTGGCTCTTGAACTCAAAGTTGTAATTTGATTTGAGATAATTCGTAAGGCTTTATGAAACTCTTCTTTGGAGCATGAAATATGAATATGTTTAAAAGTATGAAAGTTTCATGATGGGTCCATTGAACTTCCGATGGTCTCCTTTTCTAAATCGTTAAATTGCATGTTTGGATGTGATTGTTTAAATTATGCATGAAAGCGGGTTTCAAGCTTACTTTCCAAAGAGCCCATTAACCTTCCGGGCTTTTCTTTTCTTTTAAATGTATGAATCTCACGTTTTCCGCCACGCCTCATGTCGACGTTGGGCTCGCGTGGGTCCAACATGTTTGTATCGAGCGCCTAGATTTTTGATCTAAATCGCATGACATTGCTTTCAAGAAATAAGTTGCATTGTTTTACACGATTGGAACTGTTTTTGCATATTTTGAAACTTGTCTTACTTGAACTGAAGTTTTCAATGGTTTTCTATCAAGGAGTGAAAATGCCACCTCGAAGGAGAACTCGGGGAGCTACGACTCGATCTCATTCTCGTCAGGGGAGCACGGATGAATCCCATGTTCCTCAGGATGCCTAGACACATTCTGTTCTGATTTCAGAGGCACCTAGTTTGCAACAAGAAGTGCCTCCTCCGCCTCCTCCTATGCCTCAGGGAACTCCCATGGATCCGAATTTCTTTCAAGCCTTTGCTCATGCTTTCACGTATGCTATGGGACAGGGATCGCAGATGCCGATGCAAGCTCCAGTAGACAGGAGTGGGCAGTATGATAAGCTCCGGAAGTTTGGGGCTGTGGATTTCAGTGGGACTACAAATCCAGAAGAGGCTGAAGCTTGGTTGAAGAGGATCGAGAGGGTTCTAGTTCAGATGAGATGCTCAGATGAGGATAAGATGGATTATGCGATCGGTTTATTCTGGTGTGATGCGCCAGACAGGGAATCGATGCCCCACAACAAAGTTGTTCCTTGGTGTCGACATGGAGGGACTTTGTGGAAGTGTTCAGAAAGAAGTATCTCTCTAGGGTGTATGTGCAAGATAAAGCCAGAGAGTTTCTGAATCTGATGCAGAGGGACATGAGTGTGAGCGAGTACGAGCTGAAGTTCACACAGCTTTCACGATATGCAGCAAACATTGTGGCAACAGAGGAAGACAAGTGCCGCAAGTTTGAGGGAGGTCTTCACTTGGGAATCAGGGAGAAAGTCCCGATTCACAATTTCGTGACTATCAAGATTAGTGGATGCTGCTCTCCAGGCTGAGAAGTTGGAGAACATCAGGAATGAAGCGAACAAGAAGAGGAAGAATAGGGAGCAGAGTTTCAGAAAGGGTGCTAGTGCTCCATTGCTTGAGAGGAGCACGACGAGCTCTTTCAGTCAGAGTGAAGTGGGTAGCAGTGGGGCTACCAGGAGCAAGCAGGTGAGGGCTGTATCAGGGCAAGCCTCTAATGTGGGAGGCACAGGTAGAGCTGGAAGGAGCGGGTTCACCTGCCCGTTATGTGACCAGTGTGGGAAGCATCATCAGGGAGAGTACCTCAGATCACTTGGTGTGTGTTTCAGATGCAGAGAGAAGGGGCATATAACCAAGCATTGTCCACAGGTACCGAGACCAGAGGGGTCACAGTTTCAGGCTCCTAGGTGTGCAGAGACAGTGGGAACCAGACCAGTTACTGAGGTAGGCAGTTCTGGGACTGCAAGGAAGATTGTTCCTCCAGGAAAGCCAAGGGGTCAGGCGCCGACAAGAGTGTTTGCCATGACCAGGGAGGAAGCTGCAGCCGCACCTGAGGTTGTCACGGGTATGGCTCGATTATTTGATTTAGCAGTCTATGTTTTGATTGATTCTGGTTCCACGCACTCTTTTGTTTCTGCTAGCATAGCATTGCATGGTATGAGTTTTGTGCCTTTGGATAGGCCTTTGATTGTTAGTACTCCTCTAGGGAGGAATGTGGTGATCAGTCAGGTGTATGAGCAGTGTGAGCTTTTCATAGATGGTGCTAGATTGGTAGTGGACTTACTACCGCTAGACCTTAGAGGATTAGATGTTATTCTGGGGATGGATACTATGGAGAAGTATCTGGCCAAGCTGGATTTTGGTCAGAAAGAGGTAGAGTTTGATCTGGGCAATGGTGAGAGGGTGATCTTCAGAGGAGACTGGAAGACACCATCACCAAGACTGATTTCAGCTATGTTAGCTGAAAGGATGATGGGCCAGGGATGTGAAGCTTTCATGTTGTCAGATGCCGATGTGCATGAAGGAAGTTAGAGGATTTCCGGTTGTGAGGGAATTCCCAAATGTGTTCCCAGATGAGTTACCAGGTTTGCCGCCGGTGAGGGAAATCGAGTTTGCCATTGACTTGATTCCCGAAATCGCGCCTATTTCTATCCCGCCTTACAGGATGGCTCCAGCTGAGTTGAGGGAGCTTAAGGAATAGTTGGGGGAACTGTTAGAGAAGGGGTATGTCAGGCCTAGTTCGTCTCCTTGGGGAGCACCAGTTCTGTTTGTCAAGAAGAAGGATGGATCATGGCGGATGTGCATTGACTATCGGAGACTCAACAAGATGACAGTTAAGAACAAGTATCCGTTGCCACGGATAGATGATCTGTTTGACCAGTTGCAGGGAGCTAGGGTTTTCTCCAAGATTGATCTCAGGTCAGGCTATCATCAGCTCAGGATAAAGGAGTCTGATGTAAGCAAGACAACATTCAGGACCCGTTATGGGCACTATGAGTTTTTGGTTATGCCATTCGGTTTAACCAATGCTCCAGCTGCTTTCATGGATCTTATGAATAGGGTTTTCGGGGAGTTTCTGGATCAGTTTGTCATAGTGTTTATAGATGACATTCTGGTATATTCTAAAAGTGAAGAAGAGCATGAGGAGCATCTCAGGATTGTATTGCAGACTCTTAGGGAGAGAGAGCTTTATGCCAAGTTCAGCAAGTGTGAGCTCTGGCTTCATGAGGTGACTTTCCTTGGACATGTGATTTCGCAGGATGGTGTTCATGTTGATCCGAGGAAAGTTGAAGCAGTAGTAAGTTGGCATGCACCCAAGACAGTGACAGAGGTAAGAAGTTTTCTGGGCCTTGCAGGTTACTACAGGAGGTTTGTAGAAGGATTTTCCATGATAGCTGCTCCGATGACCAAGCTATTGAGGAAGAATCAGAAGTTTATATGGACTGATGAGTGCCAGAAGAGCTTTGAGGAGCTCAAGCGCAGTCTGACAAGTGCTCCAGTGCTAATTTTACCTTCTGGTGATGAGGGCTATACAGTGTACAGTGATGCCTCGAGGAAGGGTCTAGGTTGTGTATTGATGCAAGGAGATAAGGTGATAGCTTATGCTTCAAGGCAATTGAAGCAGTATGAGTTGAATTATCCGACTCATGACTTGGAGTTAGCAGTAGTGATCTTTGCCTTGAAGATTTGGAGACATTATCTTTATGGGGTTCAAACAAGGATCTTTACTGATCACAAGAGTCTCAAGTACTTACTGAGCCAGAAGGAGTTGAATTTGAGACAGAGAAAATGGATTGAGTTACTCAAGGATTATGATTTGCTGATTGAGTACCATCCAGGCAAAGCGAATGTAGTGGCGGATGCTTTGAGCAGAAAGTCTTCTTTTGCCCATGTTCAGACAGTGTATCTTCCTTTATTGAAAGAGATGGTCAAGCTTAAGATAAGCTTGAAGCAGGAGGAAACAGATTGCCTCTTAGCTAATTTCAGGGTGAGGCCTATACTCAGGGAGAAGGTTAGGGAGTTGCAGGCTCAGGATGCAGGTTTGAGCAAGCTTAGGGAGGAAATTCTGAATGGTAAGGTTTCTGAGGTAGTAGTGAGAGATGATGGACTTATGACAGTGGGGGACAGACTTTGTATTCCAGACAACAGAGAGGTTAAGGATGAGATATTGGACGAGGCACACAATGCGCCTTATGCCATGCACCCAGATAGCACCAGGATGTACAGAGATTTGAGAGAGCATTTCTGGTGGAAGGGCATGAAGAGGGATGTAGCAGAGTATGTCAGTAAGTGTCTTGTGTGTCAGCAAGTCAAGGCTGAACACCAGGCGCCTTCAGGCAAGTTAAGGCCATTGTCTATTCCTGAGTGGAAGTGGCAAAGAGTAACCATGGATTTTCTGATGGGTTTGCCTAAGACTAATAGGAAGCATGATGCCATATGGGTTATAGTGGATCGGTTGACGAAGTCAGCCCATTTTCCGCAATCAAGCATCGATTCTTTGCATGTGCTAGCCAGGAAGTACATTGATGAGGTAGTGAGATTGCATGGAATTCCGGATTCCATAGTTTCTGACAGGGATCCTCGGTTCACATCGAGATTTTGGGGAAGCTTGCAGGAAGCTTTAGGTACTAAGCTACATTTTAGTACGGCATTTCACCCTCAGACGGATGGTCAATCTGAGAGGACCATTCGGACACTGGAGGGAATGCTCAGAGCATGTGTTATGGATTTCAAGGGAGCTTGGCATGAGCATTTGCCATTGGTCGAGTTTGCTTATAACAACTCGTACCACTCTAGCATTCAGATGGCTCCATATGAGGCTTTGTATGGACGGAGGTGCAAGACTCCTATATGCTGGGATGAAGAAGGAGAGAGGAAGCTAGTCGAACCAGAGTTGATTCAGATGACTGTGGAGAAAGTCAATCTAGTTAAGCAGCGGCTTAAGGCAGCCCAGGACAGGATGAAGAGTTACACTGATGCTCATCGGAAGGAGATGGAGTATGAAGTTGGTGAGAAAGTGTTTCTCAAGACGTCTCCTTGAAAGGGAGTATTACGGTTTGGCAAGAAAGGCAAGTTAAGTCCAAGATATGTGGGTCCGTATGAGATTTTTGAGAGGATCGGGCCTTTAGCTTCTGATTGGCGTATCTGCGAGTTGTCTCGATCCACGATGTCTTTCACGTTTCCATCGAGGAGGTACAGATCGATCCTTCTCATGTCATCCGTGTTTGAGACATTGATTAAGAGACGACTTAAGTTATGAGGAGATTCCGAGAGCGATCTTGGACACCAAGGAGAAAGTCCTCGAGAATAAGATAGTTCAGCTCGTTAAGGTTACGTGGAGGAACCATGCGATGGAAGAAGCCGTGGGAGCCTTTGGACGCTATGAAGGAGAAGTATCCAGGTCTTTTCGATGATTCAGGTAAATTTCGAGGACGAATTTTCTTTTAAGAGGGGGAGAAATGTTAGGCCCCAAATTTTTTTTTCTTGAAGTTATTAAGTATGGATTTATTTTGATTTATGATTTATGGTTTAGTTTGATTTTAATGAAATTATTAGTGGAAAATTAAAATTATTGAGTTTAGTATGGAGTAATATTTATGAAAGAGTAGAAATGTTGAGGGAAAAATGGGCAAGACACTTAAGGGTAAGAGGTTTTATGCTTGCATGGAGGGGCATTATAGTCTTTGCCCTATCTTGTAGGTTTAAGAAATTAAAGAAAGGAAAAAGAAAAGGAAGAAGAAATAGAAAGAAGAGAAGAGAAGAGCATCGTCGGCAGAGTGAGAAGAGAAGAAGAGGAAGTTAGTTCCAGGTGGTTTTCCGACAGATTTCAAGCTTCCTTAAGGTAAGATTAACTCTTCTACACTTGTTTAGGTTGAATCTAACCTTTGTTTTGTTGGATTGAAGGAGAAATCGTAGAGTTAGGGTTTATGGTGAAGATTTCTAGATTTGCTTGGGTTTGTGTTTTTGTTGATGTTTTTGAGGTTAGAATGGAAGTATATGACTTGATTCATGGTTTAGATGTGTTGTAGTTGAGTAAGGAAAGGATTAAGAGTCGGAAATGTTGAAGATCTGTCGAAAATCTGGGTTCGGAGCCCCGCACGTCGCGACGAGTTTCAAGGCTGCACGCCGCGACGTGTGCAAGGGCCACACGCCGCGACGTGCTGAGCCACATGCCGTGACGTGCGATAGAGGACCGCACGCCGCGACGTGCCAGACCGCACGCCGTGGCGTGCCAGGCCGCTCATCTCGGCGAGCGATGCCTCGTCGCGGCGAGGCCAGTTTTTCCAGCAGAAGTATTTTTAGTGTTTTGATCATATCTTTTTTACTGAAGTCCTTTGGGGTGATTTTAGAGGCGTTGTGAAATAGAGATAGATCTACAAGTCTTATGAAATGATGAAATTATGATTTGGTTTCAAAGAATATGGAATTTGGATGGAAGTTAAGAATGGAATTATGGTTTCAACATGAGATTTTGAATAAGATTTTGGTTCTTATTTTAGGAGATCAAGAGAGGCAAGAGGATCAAGAGGCTCAAGAGGAAACTCATTCCTAGGCAAGACAAGCAAGGAATTCAGGTGGGTTCATGTTTATAATAAAGTAACTAAGTACTCATTGTTTAGTTCAAATCAAGCAAGATCTCATGCATTTATATTACATCATTCACGATCGCATTGCATACTACCATGAATGATTATTTTCTGCTATGTGTTTTGCATTCATGATTATTATCAAGATTTTTCACAAAGGAGTGTTCTCCTTTTTACGAATACAAGTACATGAATTCAAGTATTACGAAATACAGGACCAGCAAGTTTACAAGCAAGATTATAAGCAAGTGCCGCTTGGCAAACAAGTTTACAAGAACATGAATTATGCATACTTATGTGGGTTTGTGGTGTCCTCACGATAGTCAAGTGCACATTGACTCACGAAAAGGCTTCTCCCTTTGCCTTGATTGTGGCATGTGGTTATCCCACAAGGATTCCCTCATGAAACTACGTCACACATCAACATTTCGATGGCATGTGTGTAAGACGTCATTTAACCCGGACACCCAAACCATCATGTTATGTGCTATGTTTTGTTATGTGACATGCATCATGAATTATTTCAAGAATCAAGTATTTTTCAAGAAATGACCCATACATGCTCAAGTATCATGATTTCAGCAAGTATTACGGCAATGAGATAGTTTTGAATATTTTTGCTTATTACGATATTATAAATATGCTCCACGAGCTTTATAGCTCACCCCCTCCAATCTCCCCCATACAGGTGACGAGCAAGAGATCGAGTGAGTCACGAGTCTCGGCAACACTCCCGTTTTCATTTCATATGTTTGATTATGTTCCAAGACTTTAGTTTCATTTCAAGTATCATTAGTTCAAGAGTGTTTTATACTTTTGGCTCTTGAACTCAAAGTTGTAATTTGATTTGAGATAATTCGTAAGGCTTTATGAAACTCTTCTTTGGAGCATGAAATATGAATATGTTTAAAAGTATGAAAGTTTCATGATGGGTCCATTGAACTTCCGATGGTCTCCTTTTCTAAATCGTTAAATTGCATGTTTGGATGTGATTGTTTAAATTATGCATGAAAGCGGGTTTCAAGCTTACTTTCCAGCAGGCCCATTAACCTTCCGCGGGCTTTTCTTTTTCTTTTAAATGTATGAATCTCACGTTTTCCCGCCACGCTCTCATGTCAGACGTTGGGCTCCGGCAGCGGGGTCCAACATGTTTGGTATCAGAGCGCCTAGATTTTTGATCTAGGGCTGCATGACATTGCTTTCAAGAAATAAGTTGCATTGTTTTACACGATTGGAACTGTTTTTGCATATTTTGAAACTTGTCTTACTTGAACTGAAGTTTTCAATGGTTTTCTATCAAGGAGTGAAAATGCCACCTCGAAGGAGAACTCGGGGAGCTACGACTCGATCTCATTCTCGTCAGGGGAGCACGGATGAATCCCATGTTCCTCAGGATGCCTAGACACATTCTGTTCTGATTTCAGAGGCACCTAGTTTGCAACAAGAAGTGCCTCCTCCGCCTCCTCCTATGCCTCAGGGAACTCCCATGGATCCGAATTTCTTTCAAGCCTTTGCTCATGCTTTCACGTATGCCATGGGACAGGGATCGCAGATGCCGATGCAAGCTCCAGTAGACAGGAGTGGGCAGTATGATAAGCTCCGGAAGTTTGGGGCTGTGGATTTCAGTGGGACTACAAATCCAGAAGAGGCTGAAGCTTGGTTGAAGAGGATCGAGAGGGTTCTAGTTCAGATGAGATGCTCAGATGAGGATAAGATGGATTATGCGTCGGTTTATTCTGGTGATCTGTTGCATTGGTGGGAATCAAGTGCCCACGGTCGAGTTGTTCCCGGTCTTGACATGGAGGGACTTTGTGGAAGTGTTGAAAGAAGTATCTCTAGGGTGTATGTGCAAGATAAAGCCGGAGAGTTTCGAATCGATGCGAGAGGGACATGAGTGTGGCCGATGCTTTGAAGTTCACGACTTTCACGATATGCAAGAAACATTGTGGCAAGAGAGGAAGACAAGTGCCGAAGTTTGAGGAGGTCTTCACTGGGAATCAGGAGAAAGTCCCGATTCACAATTTCTGTGACTATCGCGATTAGTGGATGCTGCTCTCCAGGCTGAGAAGTTGGAGAACATCAGGAATGAAGCGAACAAGAAGAGGAAGAATAGGGAGCAGAGTTTCAGAAAGGGTGCTAGTGCTCCATTGCTTGAGAGGAGCACGACGAGCTCTTCGGATCAGAGTGAAGTGGGTAGCGATGGGGCTACCAGAGCAAGCAGTGAGGGTCATGTCGAGGCAAGCCTCTAATGTGGGAGGCACAGGTAGAGCTGGAAGGAGCGGGTTCACCTGCCCGTTATGTGACCAGTGTGGGAAGCATCATCAGGGAGAGTACCTCAGATCACTTGGTGTGTGTTTCAGATGCAGAGAGAAGGGGCATATAACCAAGCATTGTCCACAGTGCACGAGACGAGAGGGTCTGATTTGAGCTCTAGGTGTGCGAGAGGCAGTGGGAACAGACCGATTCTTGAGGTAGGCAGTTCTGGGACTGCAAGGAAGATTGTTCCTCCAGGAAAGCCAAGGGGTCAGGCGCCGACAAGAGTGTTTGCCATGACCAGGGAGGAAGCTGCAGCCGCACCTGAGGTTGTCACGGGTATGGCTCGATTATTTGATTTAGCAGTCTATGTTTTGATTGATTCTGGTTCCACGCACTCTTTTGTTTCTGCTAGCATAGCATTGCATGGTATGAGTTTTGTGCCTTTGGATAGGCCTTTGATTGTTAGTACTCCTCTTGGGAGGAATGTGGTGATCAGTCAGGTGTATGAGCAGTGTGAGCTTTTCATAGATGGTGCTAGATTGGTAGTGGACTTACTACCGCTAGACCTTAGAGGATTAGATGTTATTCTGGGGATGGATACTATGGAGAAGTATCTGGCCAAGCTGGATTTTGGTCAGAAAGAGGTAGAGTTTGATCTGGGCAATGGTGAGAGGGTGATCTTCAGAGGAGACTGGAAGACACCATCACCAAGACTGATTTCAGCTATGTTAGCTGAAAGGATGATGGGCCAGGGATGTGAAGCTTTCTTGGCGCATGTTGTAGATGCCGATGTGCATGAAGGGAAGTTAGAGGATTTCCCGGTTGTGAGGGAATTCCCAAATGTGTTCCCAGATGAGTTACCAGGTTTGCCGCCGGTGAGGGAAATCGAGTTTGCCATTGACTTGATTCCCGAAATCGCGCCTATTTCTATCCCGCCTTACAGGATGGCTCCAGCTGAGTTGAGGGAGCTTAAGGAATAGTTGGGGGAACTGTTAGAGAAGGGGTATGTCAGGCCTAGTTCGTCTCCTTGGGGAGCACCAGTTCTGTTTGTCAAGAAGAAGGATGGATCATGGCGGATGTGCATTGACTATCGGAGACTCAACAAGATGACAGTTAAGAACAAGTATCCGTTGCCACGGATAGATGATCTGTTTGACCAGTTGCAGGGAGCTAGGGTTTTCTCCAAGATTGATCTCAGGTCAGGCTATCATCAGCTCAGGATAAAGGAGTCTGATGTAAGCAAGACAACATTCAGGACCCGTTATGGGCACTATGAGTTTTTGGTTATGCCATTCGGTTTAACCAATGCTCCAGCTGCTTTCATGGATCTTATAAATAGGGTTTTCAGGGAGTTTCTGGATCAGTTTGTCATAGTGTTTATAGATGACATTCTGGTATATTCTAAAAGTGAAGAAGAGCATGAGGAGCATCTCAGGATTGTATTGCAGACTCTTAGGGAGAGAGCTTTATGCCAAGTTCAGCAAGTGTGAGCTCACGGCCGTGAGGTGACTTTCCTTGGACATGTGATTT
Organism: Erythroxylum novogranatense; assembly: GCA_029891385.1. Classification (NCBI taxonomy): domain Eukaryota; kingdom Viridiplantae; phylum Streptophyta; class Magnoliopsida; order Malpighiales; family Erythroxylaceae; genus Erythroxylum; species Erythroxylum novogranatense. Next base: position 64,197,865 of record CM057235.1, on the reverse strand, counting down.
CGCAGGATGGTGTTCATGTTGATCCGAGGAAAGTTGAAGCGATAGTAAGTTGGCATGCACCCAAGGCAATGTGATGAGGTAAGAAGTTTTACGGGCCTTGCGAGGTTACTACTGGGAGGTTTGTAGAAGGATTTTCCATGATATTTGCTCAGATGACCAAGCTATTGAGGAAGAATCGAAGTTTATATGGGTGATGAGTGCGGAAGAGCTTTGAGGAGCCTGCCTTGATCGACAAGTGCTCGAGTGCTAATTTTACCTTCGGTGATGAGGGCTATCGATGATGTCTGATGATGCCTCGAGGAAGGGTCTAGGTTGTGTATTGATGCAAGGAGATAAGGTGATAGCTTATGCTTCAAGGCAATTGAAGCAGTATGAGTTGAATTATCCGACTCATGACTTGGAGTTAGCAGTAGTGATCTTTGCCTTGAAGATTTGGAGACATTATCTTTATGGGGTTCAAACAAGGATCTTTCTTGATCACAAGAGTCTCAAGTACTTCTTGAGCGAAGGAGTTGAATTTGAGGAGAGAAAATGGATTGAGTTACTCAAGGATTATGATTTGCTGATTGAGTACCATCCAGGCAAAGCGAATGTAGTGGCGGATGCTTTGAGCAGAAAGTCTTCTTTTGCCCATGTTCAGACAGTGTATCTTCCTTTATTGAAAGAGATGGTCAAGCTTAAGATAAGCTTGAAGCGGGAGGAAGCAGTTGCCTCTTAGCTAATTTCAAAGGTGAGGCCTATACTCAGGGAGAAGGTTAGGGAGTTGCAGGCTCAGGATGCAGGTTTGAGCAAGCTTAGGGAGGAAATTCTGAATGGTAAGGTTTCTGAGGTAGTAGTGAGAGATGATGGACTTATGACAGTGGGGGACAGACTTTGTATTCCAGACAACAGAGAGGTTAAGGATGAGATATTGGACGAGGCACACAATGCGCCTTATGCCATGCACCCAGATAGCACCAGGATGTCTGAGAGATTTGAGAGAGCATTTACGGTGGAAGGGCATGAAGAGGGATGTAGCGAGTATGTCGATGAAGTGTCTTGTGTGTCGCAAGTCAAGGCTGAACACCAGCGCCTTCAGCGAGATTAAGGCCATTGTCTCATTCACGAGTGGAAGTGGCAAAGAGTAACCATGGATTTTCCGATGGGTTTGCCTAAGACTAATAGGAAGCATGATGCCATATGGGTTATAGTGGATCGGTTGTGAAGTCAGCCCATTTCACGGCAATCAAGCGGTGATTCTTTGCATGTGCTAGCCGGGAAGTACATTGATGAGGTAGTGAGATTGCATGGAATTCAGTTCCATAGTTTACGCGAGGATCCTCGGTTCACATCGAGATTTTGGGGAAGCTTGCGAGGAAGCTTTAGGTACTAAGCTACATTTAGTCGGCATTTCACCCTCAGACGGATGGTCAATCTGAGAGGACCATTCGGACCTTCGGAGGAATGCTCGAGCATGTGTTATGGATTTCAAGGAGCTTGGCATGAGCATTTGCCATTGGTCGAGTTTGCTTATAACAACTCGTACCACTCTAGCATTCAGATGGCTCCATATGAGGCTTTGTATGGGCGGAGGTGCAAGACTCCTATATCTTTGGGATGAAGAAGGAGAGAGGAAGCTAGTCGAACGAGTTGATTCGGATGGTATGGAGAAAGTCAATCTAGTTAAGCGGCTTAAGGCAATTTGAGACAGGATGAAGAGTTACACCGATGCTCGTCGGAAGGAGATGGAGTATGAAGTTGGTGAGAAAGTGTTTCTCAAGGCGTCTCCTTGAAAGGGAGTATTACGGTTTGGCAAGAAAGGCAAGTTAAGTCAAGATATGTGGGTCCGTATGAGATTTTTGAGAGGATCGGGCCTTTAGCTTCTGATTGGCGTTACGCCAGAGTTGTCTCAGATCCACGATGTCTTTCACGTTTCCATCTTTGAGGTACAGATCAGATCCTTCTCATGTCATCGAGTTTGAGACATTCGGTTAAGAGGCGACTTAAGTTATGAGGAGATTCGAGAGCGATCTTGGACACGAGGAGAAAGTCCTCGAGAATAAGATAGTTCAGCTCGTTAAGGTTACGTGGAGGAACCATGCGATGGAAGAAGCCACGTGGGAGCCTTTGGACGCTATGAAGGAGAAGTATCGAGTCTTTTCGATGATTCAGGTAAATTTCGAGGACGAATTTTCTTTTAAGAGGGGGAGAAATGTTAGGCCCCAATTTTTTTTTTCTTGAAGTTATTAAGTATGGATTTATTTTGATTTATGATTTATGGTTTAGTTTGATTTTAATGAAATTATTAGTGGAAAATTAAAATTATTGAGTTTAGTATGGAGTAATATTTATGAAAGAGTAGAAATGTTGAGGGAAAAATGGGCAAGACACTTAAGGGTAAGAGGTTTTATGCTTGCATGGAGGGGCATTATAGTCTTTGCCTATCTTGTAGGTTTAAGAAATTAAAGAAAGGAAAAGAAAGGAAGAAGAAATAGAAAGAAGAGAAGAGAAGAGCATCGTCGCAAGAGTGAGAAGAGAAGAAGAGGAAGTTAGTTCGGTGGTTTTCCCATGATTTCAAGCTTCCTTAAGGTAAGATTAACTCTTCTACACTTGTTTAGGTTGAATCTAACCTTTGTTTTGTTGGATTGAAGGAGAAATCGTAGAGTTAGGGTTTATGGTGAAGATTTCTAGATTTGCTTGGGTTTGTGTTTTTGTTGATGTTTTTGAGGTTAGAATGGAAGTATATGACTTGATTCATGGTTTAGATGTGTTGTAGTTGAGTAAGGAAAGGATTAAGAGTCGGAAATGTTGAAGATCTGTCGAAAATCTGGGTTGAGCCCCTTGCGTCATGACGAGTTTCAAGGCTGCACGCGCGGCGTGTGCAAAGACCCTGCACGCATGACGTGCTGAGCCACATGCCGTGACGTGCGATAGAGGACCGCACGCCGTGGCGTGCCAGGCCGCTCATCTCGGCGAGCGATGCCTCGTCGCGGCGAGGCCAGTTTTTCCAGCAGAAGTATTTTTAGTGTTTTGATCATATCTTTTGCTACAGAAGTCCTTTTGGGGTGATTTTAGAGGCGTTGTGAAATAGAGAGATAGATCTACAAGTCTTATGAAATGATGAAATTATGATTTGGTTTCAAAGAATATGGAATTTCGGATGGAAGTTAAGAATGGAATTATGGTTTCAACATGAGATTTTGAATAAGATTTTGGTTCTTATTTTAGGAGATCAAGAGAGGCAAGAGGATCAAGAGGCTCAAGAGGAAACTCATTCCTAGGCAAGACAAGCAAGGAATTCAGGTGGGTTCATGTTTATAATAAAGTAACTAAGTACTCATTGTTTAGTTCAAATCAAGCAAGATCTCATGCATTTATATTACATCATTCACGATCGCATTGCATACTACCATGAATGATTATTTTCTGCTATGTGTTTTGCATTCATGATTATTATCAAGATTTTTCACAAAGGAGTGTTCTCCTTTTTACGAATACAAGTACATGAATTCAAGTATTACGAAATACTGGGACCAGCAAGTTTACAAGCAAGATTATAAGCAAGTGCCAGTTTGGCAAACAAGTTTACAAGAACATGAATTATGCATACTTATGTGGGTTTGTGGTGTCCCTCACGATAGTCAAGTGCACATTGACTCACGAAAAGGCTTCTCCTTTGCCTTGTTGTGTACAGGGTTATCCCACAAGGATTCCCTCATGAAACTACGTCTACACATCAACATTTCGATGGCATGTGTAGTACGTCACGAACCCGGGACACCCAAACCATCATGTTATGTGCTATGTTTTGTTATGTGACATGCATCATGAATTATTTCAAGAATCAAGTATTTTTCAAGAAATGACCCATACATGCTCAAGTATCATGATTTCAGCAAGTATTACGGCAATGAGATAGTTTTGAATATTTTTGCTTATTACGATATTATAAATATGCTCCACGAGCTTTATAGCTCACCCTCAATCTCCCCATACGGTGTGAGCAAGAGATCGAGTGAGTCACGAGTCTCAGCAACACTCCGTTTTCATTTCATATGTTTGATTATGTTCCAAGACTTTAGTTTCATTTCAAGTATCATTAGTTCAAGAGTGTTTTATACTTTTGGCTCTTGAACTCAAAGTTGTAATTTGATTTGAGATAATTCGTAAGGCTTTATGAAACTCTTCTTTGGAGCATGAAATATGAATATGTTTAAAAGTATGAAAGTTTCATGATGGGTCCATTGAACTTCCGATGGTCTCCTTTTCTAAATCGTTAAATTGCATGTTTGGATGTGATTGTTTAAATTATGCATGAAAGCGGGTTTCAAGCTTACTTTCCAATGAGCCCATTAACCTTCCGCGGGCTTTTCTTTTCTTTTAAATGTATGAATCTCACGTTTTCCCGCCGCTCTCATGTGGGACGTTGGGCTCCGGCGTGAGGTCCAACATGTTTGGTATCGAGCGCTAGATTTTGATCTAGGCTGCATGACATTGCTTTCAAGAAATAAGTTGCATTGTTTTACGATTGGGCTGTTTTGCATATTTTGAAACTTGTCTTACTTGAGCTGAAGTTTTCAATGGTTTTCTATCAAGGTGAAAATGCCACCTCGAAGGAGAACTCGGGAGCTACGACTCGATCTCATTCTCGTCGAGAACACGGATGAATCCCATGTTCCTCGGGATGCCTAGACACATTACATTACGATTTGAGGCACCTAGTTTGCAACAAGAAGTGCCTCCTCCGCCTCCTCCTATGCCTCAGGGAACTCCATGGATCGAATTTCTTTCAAGCCTTTGCTCATGCTTTCACGTATGCCATGGGGCGGGGATCGCGAAGATGCGATGCAAGCTCGATGAGCGAGGTGGGCGGTATGATAAGCTCCGGAAGTTTGGGGTGTGGATTTGATGGGACTACAAATCCGAAGAGGTGAAGCTTGGTTGAAGAGGATCGAGAGGTTCTAGTTCAGATGAGATGCTCGAGATGAGGATAAGATGGATTATCGATCGATTTATTCTGAGGTGATCTGTTGCATTGGTGGAATCGGTGCCCAGCGGTCAAAGTTGTTCCTTGGTCTTGACATGGAGGGACTTTGTGGAAGTGTTGAGAAGAAGTATCTCTCTAGGGTGTATGTGCAAGATAAAGCGAGAGAGTTTGAATCGATGCGAGAGGACATGAGTGTGGCGAGACGCAGTTGAAGTTCACGACTTTCACGATATCGTGAAACATTGTGGCATGAGAGGAAGACAAGTGCATGAAGTTTGAGGAGGTCTTCACTTGGGAATCGGGAGAAAGTCACGATTCACAATTTCTGTGACTATCGGCGATTAGTGGATCTTTGCTCTCAGTCGAGAAGTTGGAGAACATCGAGAATGAAGCGAACAAGAAGAGGAAGAATAGGGAGCGAGTTTGAGAAAGGGTGCTAGTGCTCCATTGCTTGAGAGGAACACTGACGAGCTCTTTCGGTCGAGTGAAGTGGGTAGCGATGGGGCTACCAGAGCAAGCAGTGAGGGCATGTCGAGGGCAAGCCTCTAATGTGGGAGGCACAGTAGAGCTGGAAGGGCGGGTTCACTGCCGTTATGTGACCGATGTGGGAAGCATCATCGGGAGAGTACCTCAGATCACTTGGTGTGTGTTTGAGATCTGAGAGAGAAGGGCATATAACCAAGCATTGTCCATGTACCGAGACGGAGGGTCCTGATTTGAGCTCCTAGGTGTGCGAGGCAGTGGGAACGGACCGATTCTTGAGGTGGCGATTACAGGACTGCAAGGAAGGTGTTCCTCCAGGGAAAGCCAAAGGGTGGCGCCGACAAGAGTGTTTGCCATGACGAGGAGGAAGCTGCACCGCACTTTTGAGGTTATCACGGGTATGGCTCGATTATTTGATTTAGCGATCTATGTTTTGATTGATTACGGTTCCGCACTCTTTTGTTTCGCTAGCATAGCATTGCATGGTATGAGTTTGTGCCTTTGGATAGGCCTTTGATTGTTAGTACTCCTCTAGGGAGGAATGTGGTGATCGGTCGGTGTATGGCGGTGTGAGCTTTTCATAGATGGTGCTAGATTGGTAGTGGACTTACTACCGCTAGACCTTAGAGGATTAGATGTTATTACGGGGATGGATACTATGGAAAGTATCGGCCAAGCTGGATTTTAGTCGAGAAGAGGTAGAGTTTGATCTGGGCAATGGTGAGAGGGTGATCTTGAGAGGAGGCTGGAAGACACCATCACTAAGGCGATTTCGGCTATGTTAGGTGAAAGGATGATGGGCGAGGATGTGAAGCTTTCTTGGCGCATGTTGTAGATGCCGATGTGCATGAAGGGAAGTTAGAGGATTTCCGGTTGTGAGGAATTCCCAAATGTGTTCCCGGATGAGTTACGGGTTTGCTTGCCGGTGAGAAATCGAGTTTGCCATTGACTTGATTCGAAATCGCGCTATTCTATCCCGCTTTAGGATGGCTCGGTGAGTTGAGGAGCTTAAGGAATAGTTAGGGAGCTGTTAGAGAAGGGTATGTCAGCCTAGTTAGTCTCCTCGGGGAGCACCGATTACATTTGTCAAGAAGAAGGATGGATCATGGCGGATGTGCATTGACTATCGGAGACTCAACAAGATGACGATTAAGAACAAGTATCCGTTGCCACGGATAGATGATCTGTTTGACCGATTCTGCGAGGAGCTAGGGTTTTCTCAAGATTGATCTCGGTCGTCGCTATCATCATTTCGGGATAAAGGAGTCGATGTAAGCAAGACAACATTCAGGACCCGTTATGGGCCTATGAGTTTTAGTTATGCCATTCGGTTTAACCAATGCTCATTACTTTCATGGATCTTATGAATAGGGTTTTCGGGGAGTTTTGGATCGGTTTGTCATAGTGTTTATAGATGACATTCTGGTATATTCTAAAAGTGAAGAAGAGCATGAGGAGCATCTCAGGATTGTATTGCAGACTCTTAGGGAGAGAGAGCTTTATGCCAAGTTCAGCAAGTGTGAGCTCTGGCTTCATGAGGTGACTTTCCTTGGACATGTGATTTCGCAGGATGGTGTTCATGTTGATCCGAGGAAAGTTGAAGCAGTAGTAAGTTGGCATGCACCCAAGGCAAAGGATGAGGTAAGAAGTTTTACGGGCCTTGCGAGTTACTACAGGAGGTTTGTAGAAGGATTTTCCATGATAGCTGCTCGATGACCAAGCTATTGAGGAAGAATCGAAGTTTATATGGGTGATGAGTGCGGAAGAGCTTTGAGGAGCTCAGCGCGATCGACAAGTGCTCCAGTGCTAATTTTACCTTACGGTGATGAGGGCTATCTGATGTCTGATGATGCCTCGAGGAAGGGTCTAGGTTGTGTATTGATGCAAGGAGATAAGGTGATAGCTTATGCTTGAGGCAATTGAAGCGATATGAGTTGAATTATCAGACTCATGACTTGGAGTTAGCGATAGTGATCTTTGCCTTGAAGATTTGGAGACATTATCTTTATGGGGTTCAAACAAGGATCTTTCTTGATCACAAGAGTCTCAAGTACTTCTTGAGCGAGAAGGAGTTGAATTTGAGGCAGAGAAAATGGATTGAGTTACTCGAGGATTATGATTTCTTGATTGAGTACCATCGAGCAAAGCGAATGTAGTGGCGGATGCTTTGAGCGAAAAGTCTTCTTTTGCCCATGTTGAAAGTGTATCTTCCTTTATTGAAAGAGATGGTCAAGCTTAAGATAAGCTTGAAGCGGGAGAAGCAGTTGCCTCTTAGCTAATTTGAGGTGAGGCTATACTCGGGGAGAAGGTTAGGGAGTTGCGGGCTCGGGATGCGAGTTTGAGCAAGCTTAGGAGGAAATTCTGAATGGTAAGGTTTACGAGGTAGTAGTGAGAGATGATGGACTTATGGCGGTGGGGACGGACTTTGTATTCGGACAACGAGAGAGGTTAAGGATGAGATATTGGACGAGGCACACAATCGCCTTATGCCATGCACCAGATAGCACCGGGATGTCTACAGAGATTTGAGAGAGCATTTACGGTGGAAGGGCATGAAGAGGGATGTAGCAGAGTATGTCGATGAAGTGTCTTGTGTGTCGCCAGTCAAAATTTGAACACAGGCGCCTTGAGCAAGTTAAGGCCATTGTCATTCACGAGTGGAAGTGGCAAAGAGTAACCATGGATTTTCGATGGGTTTGCCTAAGACTAATAGGAAGCATGATGCCATATGGGTTATAGTGGATCGGTTGTGAAGTCAGCCCATTTCCGCAATCAAGCGGTGATTCTTTGCATGTGCTAGCCGGGAAGTACATTGATGAGGTAGTGAGATTGCATGGAATTAGGATTCCATAGTTTCGACGAGGATCCTCGGTTCACATCGAGATTTTGGGGAAGCTTGCGGGAAGCTTTAGGTACTAAGCTACATTTTAGTCGGCATTTCACCCTCGAGACGGATGGTCAATCTGAGAGGACCATTCGGACCTTTGGAGGAATGCTCGAGCATGTGTTATGGATTTCAAGGAGCTTGGCATGAGCATTTGCCATTGGTGAGTTTGCTTATAACAACTCGTACCACTCTAGCATTCAGATGGCTCCATATGAGGCTTTGTATGGACGGAGGTGCAAGACTCTATATCTTTGGGATGAAGAAGGAGAGAGGAAGCTAGTCGAACAGAGTTGATTCGGATGGTGTGGAGAAAGTCAATCTAGTTAGCGGTGGCTTAAGGCAGCCAGAGACGAGGATGAAGAGTTACACTGATGCTCATCGGAAGGAGATGGAGTATGAAGTTGGTGAGAAAGTATTTCTCAAGACGTCTCCTTGAAAGGGAGTATTACGGTTTGGCAAGAAAGGCAAGTTAAGTCCAAGATATGTGGGTCCGTATGAGATTTTTGAGAGGATCGGGCCTTTAGCTTACAGATTGGCGTTACCGCCAGAGTTGTCTCAGATCCACGATGTCTTTCACGTTTCCATGCTGAGGAGGTACAGATCAGATCCTTCTCATGTCATCGTGTTTGAGACATTGAGTTAAGAGGCGACTTAAGTTATGAGGAGATTCGATGGCGATCTTGGACACCAAGGAGAAAGTCCTCAGGAATAAGATAGTTCAGCTCGTTAAGGTTCTGTGGAGGAACCATGCAGTGGAAGAAGCCACGTGGGAGCCTTTGGACGCTATGAAGGAGAAGTATCCAGGTCTTTTCGATGATTCAGGTAAATTTCGAGGACGAATTTTCTTTTAAGAGGGGGAGAAATGTTGGGCCCCAAATTTTTTTCTTGAAGTTATTAAGTATGGATTTATTTTGATTTATGATTTATGGTTTAGTTTGATTTTAATGAAATTATTAGTGGAAAATTAAAATTATTGAGTTTAGTATGGAGTAATATTTATGAAAGAGTAGAAATGTTGAGGGAAAAATGGGCAAGACACTTAAGGGTAAGAGGTTTTATGCTTGCATGGAGGGGCATTATAGTCTTTGCCCTATCTTGTAGGTTTAAGAAATTAAAGAAAGGAAAAGAAAAGGAAGAAGAAATAGAAAGAAGAGAAGAGAAGAGCATCGTCGGCGAGTGAGAAGAGAAGAAGAGGAAGTTAGTTCGGTGGTTTCAGAATGATTTCAAGCTTCCTTAAGGTAAGATTAACTCTTCTACACTTGTTTAGGTTGAATCTAACCTTTGTTTTGTTGGATTGAAGGAGAAATCGTGGAGTTAGGGTTTATGGTGAAGATTTCTAGATTTGCTTGGGTTTGTGTTTTGTTGATGTTTTGAGGTTAGAATGGAAGTATATGACTTGATTCATGGTTTAGATGTGTTGTAGTTGAGTAAGGAAAGGATTAAGAGTCGAAATGTTGAAGATCCGTCGAAAATCTGGGTTCGAGCCCCCTGCCGCCTCTGAGTTTCAGGCCTTGCCTTGTGACGCAGGTGCAGGGCCAGACGCCACATGACATCTTGAGCCGCACGCCGTGACGTGCGATAGAGGGGCGCATCTTGAGTGGCGTGCCGAGCCATTCGTCATGGCGAGAGATCCTCGTCGCAATGAGGCCAGTTTTTCAGCAGAAGTATTTTAGTGTTTTGATCATATCTTTTGCTACAGAAGTCCTTTTGGGGTGATTTTAGGCGTTGTGAACTAGAGATAGATCTACAAGTCTTATGAAGTGATGAAATTATGATTTGGTTTCAAAGAATATGGAATTTGGATGGAAATTAAGAATGGAATTATGGTTTCAACATGAGATTTTGAATAAGATTTTGGTTCTTATTTTAGGAGATCAAGAGAGGCAAGAGGATCAAGAGGCTCAAGAGGAAACTCATTCCTAGGCAAGACAAGCAAGGAATTCAGGTGGGTTCATGTTTATAATAAAGTAACTAAGTACTCATTTTTAGTTCAAATCAAGCAAGATCTCATGCATTTATATTACATCATTCACGATCGCATTGCATACTACCATGAATGATTATTTTCTGCTATGTGTTTTGCATTCATGATTATTATCAAGATTTTCACAAAGGAGTGTTCTCCTTTTACGAATACAAGTACATGAATTCAAGTATTACGAAATCTGAGGACCAGCAAGTTCTACAAGCAAGATTACAAGCAAGTGCGGTTTGGCAAACAAGTTTACAAGAACATGAATTATGCATACTTATGTGGGTTTGTGGTGTCCCTCACAATAGTCAAGTGCACATTGACTCACGAAAAGGCTTCTCCCACTTTTGCCCGTTGGGGCGGGTTATCCCATAAGGATTCCCTCGTGAAACTCGTCACACATCAACATTTCGATGGCATGTGTAGTACGTCATGAACCCGGACACCCGAACCATCATGTTATGTGCTATGTTTTGTTATGTGACATGCATCATGAATTATTTCAAGAATCAAGTATTTTCAAGAAATGACCCATACATGCTCAAGTATCATGATTTCAGCAAGTATTACGACAATGAGATAGTTTGAATATTTTTGCTTATTACGATATTATAAATATGCTCATGAGCTTTATAGCTCACCCTCAATCTCCCCATACTGGTGTGAGCAAGAGATCGAGTGAGTCACGAGTCTCAACAACACTCCGTTTTCATTTCATATGTTTGATTATGTTCCAAGACTTTAGTTTCATTTCAAGTATCATTAGTTCAAGAGTGTTTTATACTTTTGGCTCTTGAACTCAAAGTTGCAATTTGATTTGAGATAATTAGTAAGGCTTTATGAAACTCTTCTTTGGAGCATGAAATATGAATATGTTTAAAAGTATGAAAGTTTCATGATGGGTCCATTGAACTTCCGATGGTCTCCTTTTCTAAATCGTTAAATTGCATGTTTGGATGTGATTGTTTAAATTATGCATGAAAGCGGGTTTCAAGCTTACTTTCCAGCAGCCCATTAACCTTCGGGCTTTTCTTTTCTTTTAAATGTATGAATCTCACGTTTTCCGCCACGCTCTCATGTCGACGTTGGGCTCCGGCGTGGTGTCCAACATGTTTGGTATCGAGGCGCTAGGTTTTTGATCTGAGGTGCATGACATTGCTTTCAAGAAATAAGTTGCATTGTTTTACTCGATTGGGCTGTTTTGCATATTTTGAAACTTGTCTTACTTGAACTGAAGTTTTCAATGGTTTTCTATCAAGGGTGAAAATGCCACCTCGAAGGAGAACTCTGGAGAGCTACGACTCGATCTCATTCTCGTCGGGAACACGGATGAATCCCGTATTCCTCGGGATGCTAGACACATTACATTACGATTTGAGGCACCTAGTTTGCAACAAGAAGTGCCTCCTCCGCCTCCTCCTATGCCTCGTGGAACTCCCATGGATCAATTTCTTTCAAGCCTTTGCTCATGCTTTCACGTATCTTTATGGGGCGGGGATCGCAGATGCCGATGCAAGCTCCGATGAGCGAGGTGGGCGTATGATAAGCTCCGGAAGTTTGGGGCGTGGATTTGATGGGACTACAAATCCGAAGAGGTGAAGCTTGGTTGAAGAGGATCGAGAGTTCTAGTTCAGATGAGATGCTCGGATGAGGATAAAATTTGGATTATGCGGTCGGTTTATTCTGGTGATCTGTTGCATTGGTGGGAATCGGTGCTTGCGGTCAAAGTTGTTCCTTGGTCTTGACATGGAGGGACTTTGTGGAAGTGTTAGAAAGAAGTATCTCTCGTGGTGTATGTGAAAGATAAAGCCGGAGAGTTTACGAATCGATGCGAGAGGGACATGAGTGTGGCGAGTCTGTTGAAGTTCACACTTTCACGATATCGGCAAACATTGTGGCAAGAGAGGAAGACAAGTGCCATGAAGTTTGAGGAGGTCTTCACTTGGGAATCAGGGAGAAAGTCCTGATTCACAATTTCTGTGACTATCAGCAGTTAGTGGATGCTGCTCTCCAGGCTGAGAAGTTGGAGAACATCAGGAATGAAGCGAACAAGAAGAGGAAGAATAGGGAGCAGAGTTTCAGAAAGGGTGCTAGTGCTCCATTGCCTGAGAGGAGCATGAGGAGCTCTTTCAGTCAGAGTGAAGTGGGTAGCAGTGGGGCTACCAGGAGCAAGCAGGTGAGGGCTGTATCAGGGCAAGCCTCTAATGTGGGAGGCACAGGTAGAGCTGGAAGGAGCGGGTTCACCTACCCGTTATGTGACCAGTGTGGGAAGCATCATCAGGGAGAGTGCCTCAGATCACTTGGCGTGTGTTTCAGATGCGGAGAGAAGGGGCATATAGCCAAGCATTGTCCACAGGTACCGAGACTAGAGGGGTCACAGTTTCAGGCTCCTAGGTGTGCAGAGACAGTGGGAACCAGACCAGTTACTGAGGTAGGCAGTTCTGGGACTGCAAGGAAGATTGTTCCTCCAGGAAGGCCAAGGGGTCAGGCGCCGACGAGAGTGTTTGCCATAACCAGGGAGGAAGCTGCAGCCGCACCTGAGGTTGTCACGGGTATGGCTCGATTATTTGATTTAGCAGTCTATGTTTTGATTGATTCTGGTTCCACGCACTCTTTTGTTTCTGCTAGCATAGCATTGCATGGTATGAGTTTTGTGCCTTTGGATAGGCCTTTGATTGTTAGTACTCCTCTAGGGAGGAATGTGGTGATCAGTCAGGTGTATGAGCAGTGTGAGCTTTTCATAGATGGTGCTAGATTGGTAGTGGACTTACTACCGCTAGACCTTAGAGGATTAGATGTTATTCCGGGGATGGATACTATGGAGAATGTCTGGCCAATTTGGATTAATGGTCAGACGGAGGTAGAGTTTGATCCGGGCAATGGTGAGAGGTGATCTTGAGGAGGAGCAGGAAGACACCATCACCAAGACTTATTTCAGCTATGTTAGCTGAAAGGATGATGGGCCAGGGATGTGAAGCTTTCTTGGCGCATGTTGTAGATGCCGATGTGCATGAAGGTGTTAGAGTAGTGCCCTAAAGGCAATCCCCTTTAGCGCATTTTGTTCATAGTCATGTACAGACTTTATGAATAAATAAAGCAAGGCATATTTCATTTATTTGATATTCATTTTATTATGAATTGATAATGATCTTTAATCAAATTAATGAAGTCCCTGATACATGACATAGCATGAAGGAAATTATGATGTGATCATACTATTGAGATTCCTATCATGTGCAATTATGTCAAGTATCTAAATTATCCTAGTCATAGGATTAATGAGGCTGGACATCGTTAATCCGGATAGACTAGCACATGTCAAACTCTTTGATTGGATCAGCGGTGGATCTCGAGCTGTAAATATTGAGATATTTGGATTTGACATGTGGATGCTTACTAGTGGTAGTAAGTACATTGGATGACCTGCTATGAGATCATCACATGGATGTCTATACAAATGTCGGTGATAATCTCATCATAGCAATGGTGCAAGTATCCTTGACTTGAGGTACTCGAGGATATCTTGAGTCTTGATTACGCACTTTGACTCCATTCCTTGTTGCCTTTCGAGAGGTCGCTCATAGGGTGGTGATTGGAGTGCGACTTGAGGTATTAGAAGGTAATTGAGTAGCCAATAGAGGATTCACCACTTACATTATAGCGAAGAGATACCCATGACCTCTTATCGGGATCATTACTTTGAAGTCTCTGGCCGGAGCATACATATGTCATGAAGATGGTCTTCATGGACATATAAAGTAATGAGTCTAGGGCGAGGCGATTACACTTGGACTAGATTTGATCGTCGATCTAGTAAGAGTTGACACATTGCCCATACTCAAACCAAGTGGGGTATAGCATGGTGAAAGGACGAATTGCACGGTAATTGTCTATGGAAGGGTTAGTGATATGGTTTCATTAGTCAAACCAATTACTTTCCGGTCAATCGGGGTCGTGATGTGTTGCTAGATACCGCTCATGACTTGCTCGGATTAAGTGTTAATCTAAGTGGCCAACATAACAGGGAACCTAATGGGTCACACGCGTAAGAGTGACTCGGAGAATCAGTAAAATAGTTTGAGACGGAGATCCGATATCTGGAGAGCAATAGGATTAAATGGATCCCGATGAGATTGGGATATGTCCCGATGAGATCGCGACATCGACATTCTTGAAAACCGTTTAGGTGATTTTTAAGCGGCGGGGTTCTAAGCAGGTAGGTAGGACCGACCAGTTTGATGGACCACTTCAGCAATTATATATATTAATTAATTAAGTAAATAATTAATTATATATATATATATGATTTTCGGTGGAACGAAAATGGTGGAGATGAAATGGTTTGAAAAGTCAAACTAATCATTATTTAGCATTTTAAGGCATTATTATGCCTCCTACGTGGATGAGCCATCCACCATGCCTTCTTATGTCTTTAAATGGTTAAATATACATATAAGAAGTGGAAAAAAGGAAGCTTGACGTGGGTTGTTGGAGAAGAGTCGAAAAGCTTAAGAGTTAAGCTTTGAAAATTGGTTTTCATCTTCTTCCTATCATCCTCTCAAGTTGCTTATACTTCCAAGGTTCCACCAAGATCATCTCACTTGCTCTCCAAGGCTAAGGTAAGAGCTAGCACTCTTTTCTTTAGTCTAGCTATTCCGGGTCAAAAGAGTTTGTCGGTTGGGTTTCCGACCTCTGCGTGGATCCGTTAGAGGCGGTCTCCTTTGGTCGTTATGGTTTGATTGTTTGTACATACATATGGATCACGGCTTTGGGAATGTCCCGGGACTCAAAATATTAAATTCCACATGTGGGCATGTGATGCCTACCCTGTGATTTTCCTCTGAAGGGAAGTTAGAGGATTTCCGGTTGCGAGGAATTCTGATGTGTTCAGATGAGTTACGTGTTTGCGGTGAGGGAAATCGAGTTTGCCATTGACTTGATTCCGGAATCGCTTTATTCTATCATATACAGGATGGCTCGGTGAGTTGAGGAGCTTAAGGAGCAGTTGGGGAGCTGTTAGAGAAGGGTATGTCGAGCCTAGTTCGTCTCCTCGGGGAGCACCGATTGCATTTGTCGAGAAGAAGGATGGATCATGGCGGATGTGCATTGACTATCGGAGACTCAACAAGATGACGATTAAGAACAAGTATCGTTGCCACGGATAGATGATCTGTTTGACCGATTCTGCGAGGAGCTAGGGTTTTCTCAAGATTGATCTCGAGTCGCTATCATCATTTCGGGATAAAGGAGTGCGATGTAAGCAAGACATCATTCAGACCGTTATGGGCACTATGAGTTTTAGTTATGCCATTTGGTTTAACCAATGCTCCATTACTTTCATGGATCTTATGAATAGGGTTTCGGGAGTTTACGGATCGGTTTGTCATAGTGTTTATAGATGACATTCGGTATATTCTAAAAGTGAAGAAGAGCATGAGGAGCATCTCAGGATTGTATTGCAGACTCTTAGGGAGAGAGAGCTTTATGCCAAGTTCAGCAAGTGTGAGTTTCGGCTTCGTGAGGTGACTTTCCTTGGACATGTGATTTCGCAGGATGGTGTTCATGTTGATCGAGGAAAGTTGAAGCGAGTAGTAAGTTGGCATGCACCCAAGACAAAGGATGAGGTAAGAAGTTTTCTGGGCCTTGCAGGTTACTACAGGAGGTTTGTAGAAGGATTTTCCATAATAATTGCTCCGATGACCAAGCTATTGAGGAAGAATCGAAGTTTATATGGGTGATGAGTGCGGAAGAGCTTTGAGGAGCTCTGCCTTGATCGACAAGTGCTCAAATGCTAATTTTACCTTACGGTGATGAGGGCTATCTGAGGTCTGATGATGCCTCGAGGAAGGTCTAGGTTGTGTATTGATGCAAGGAGATAAGGTGATTGTTTATGCTTCGAGGCAATTAAAGCAGTATGAGTTGAATTATCCGACTCATGACTTGGAGTTAGCAGTAGTGATCTTTGCCTTGAAGATTTGGAGACATTATCTTTATGGGGTTCAAACAAGGATCTTCTCGATCACAAGAGTCTCAAGTACTTACTGAGCCAGAAGGAGTTGAATTTGAGACAGAGAAAATGGATTGAGTTACTCAAGGATTATGATTTGCTGATTGAGTACCATCCAGGCAAAGCGAATGTAGTGGCGGATGCTTTGAGCAGAAAGTCTTCTTTTGCCCATGTTCAGACAGTGTATCTTCCTTTATTGGAAGAGATGGCCAAGTTTAAGATAAGCTTGAAGCAGGAGGAAACAGATTGCCTCTTAGCTAATTTCAGGGTGAGGCCTATACTCAGGGAGAAGGTTAGGGAGTTGCAGGTTCAGGATGCAGGTTTGAGCAAGCTTAGGGAGGAAATTCTGAATGGTAAGGTTTCTGAGGTAGTAGTGAGAGATGATGGACTTATGACAGTGGGGGACAGACTTTGTATTCCAGACAACAGAGAGGTTAAGGATGAGATATTGGATGAGGCACACAATGCGCCTTATGCCATGCACCCAGGTAGCACCAGGATGTATAGAGATTTGAGAGAGCATTTCTTGTGGAAGGGCATGAAGAGGGATGTAGCAGAGTATGTCAGTAAGTGTCTTGTGTGTCAGCAAGTCAAGGCTGAACACCAGGCGCCTTCAGGCAAGTTAAGGCCATTGTCTATTCCTGAGTGGAAGTGGCAAAGAGTAACCATGGATTTTCTGATGGGTTTGCCTAAGACTAATAGGAAGCATGATGCCATATGGGTTATAGTGGATCGGTTGAAGAAGTCAGCCCATTTTCTGGCAATCAAGCAGACTGATTCTTTGCATGTGCTAGCCAAGAAGTACATTGATGAGGTAGTGAGATTGCATGGAATTCCGGATTCCATAGTTTCTAACAGGGATCCTCGGTTCACATCGAGATTTTGGGGAAGCTTGCAGGAAGCTTTAGGTACTAAGCTACATTTTAGTACGACATTTCACCCTCAGACGGATGGTCAATCTGAGAGGACCATTCGAACACTGGAGGGAATGCTCAGAGCATGTGTTATGGATTTCAAGGGAGCTTGGCATGAGCATTTGCCATTGGTCGAGTTTGCTTATAACAACTCGTACCACTCTAGTATTCAGATGGCTCCATATGAGGCTTTGTATGGACGGAGGTGCAGGACTCCTATATGCTGGGATGAAGAAGGAGAGAGGAAGCTAGTCAGAACGAGTTGATTCGGATGGTGTGGAGAAAGTCAATCTAGTTAGCGGCTGACTTAAAGCCCGGAGACGGGATGAAGAGTTACACTGATGCACATCGGAAGGAGATGGAGTATGAAGTTGGTGAGAAAGTGTTTCTCAAGACGTCTCCTTGGAAGGGAGTATTACGGTTTGGCAAGAAAGGCAAGTTAAGTCTAAGATATGTGGGTCCGTATGAGATTTTTGAGAGGATCGGGCCTTTAGCTTACAGATTGGCGTTACCGCCAGAGTTGTCTCAGATCCACGATGTCTTTCACGTTTCCATGCTGAGGAGGTACAGATCAGATCCTTCTCATGTCATCGAGTTTCGAGACATTCGATTAAGAGGCGACTTAAGTTATGAGGAGATTCGATGGCGATCTTGGACACAAGGAGAAAGTCCTCAGGAATAAGATAGTTCAGCTCGTTAAGGTTCTGTGGAGGAACCATGCAGTGGAAGAAGCCACGTGGGAGCCTTTGGACGCTATGAAGGAGAAGTATCCAGGTCTTTTCGATGATTCAGGTAAATTTCGAGGACGAAATTTCTTTTAAGAGGGGGAGAAATGTTAGGCCCCAAATTTTTTTTTCTTGAAGTTATTAAGTATGGATTTATTTTGATTTATGATTTATGGTTTAGTTTGATTTTAATGAAATTATTAGTGGAAAATTAAAATTATTGAGTTTAGTATGGAGTAATATTTATGAAAGAGTAGAAATGTTGAGGGAAAAATGGGCAAGACACTTAAGGGTAAGAGGTTTTATGCTTGCATGGAGGGGCATTATAGTCTTTGCCCTATCTTGTAGGTTTAAGAAATTAAAGAAAGGAAAAAGAAAAGGAAGAAGAAATAGAAAGAAGAGAAGAGAAGAGCATCGTCGGCAGAGTGAGAAGAGAAGAAGAGGAAGTTAGTTCCAGGTGGTTTTCCGACAGATTTCAAGCTTCCTTAAGGTAAGATTAACTCTTCTACACTTGTTTAGGTTGAATCTAACCTTTGTTTTGTTGGATTGAAGGAGAAATCGTAGAGTTAGGGTTTATGGTGAAGATTTCTAGATTTGCTTGGGTTTGTGTTTTTGTTGATGTTTTTGAGGTTAGAATGGAAGTATATGACTTGATTCATGGTTTAGATGTGTTGTAGTTGAGTAAGGAAAGGATTAAGAGTGAAATGTTGAAGATCCGTCGAAAATCTGGGTTGAGCCCCTTGCGTCATGACGAGTTTCAAGGCTGCACGCCGCGACGTGTGCAAGGGCCACACGCCGCGACGTGCTGAGCCACATGCCGTGACGTGCGATAGAGGACCGCACGCCGCGACGTGCCAGACCGCACGCCGTGGCGTGCCAGGCCGCTCATCTCGGCGAGCGATGCCTCGTCGCGGCGAGGCCAGTTTTTCCAGCAGAAGTATTTTTAGTGTTTTGATCATATCTTTTGCTACAGAAGTCCTTTTGGGGTGATTTTAGAGGCGTTGTGAAATAGAGAGATAGATCTACAAGTCTTATGAAATGATGAAATTATGATTTGGTTTCAAAGAATATGGAATTTCGGATGGAAGTTAAGAATGGAATTATGGTTTCAACATGAGATTTTGAATAAGATTTTGGTTCTTATTTTAGGAGATCAAGAGAGGCAAGAGGATCAAGAGGCTCAAGAGGAAACTCATTCCTAGGCAAGACAAGCAAGGAATTCAGGTGGGTTCATGTTTATAATAAAGTAACTAAGTACTCATTGTTTAGTTCAAATCAAGCAAGATCTCATGCATTTATATTACATCATTCACGATCGCATTGCATACTACCATGAATGATTATTTTCTGCTATGTGTTTTGCATTCATGATTATTATCAAGATTTTTCACAAAGGAGTGTTCTCCTTTTTACGAATACAAGTACATGAATTCAAGTATTACGAAATACAGGACCAGCAAGTTTACAAGCAAGATTATAAGCAAGTGCCAGTTTGGCAAACAAGTTTACAAGAACATGAATTATGCATACTTATGTGGGTTTGTGGTGTCCCTCACGATAGTCAAGTGCACATTGACTCACGAAAAGGCTTCTCCCGCCTGCCCGACTGTGGCACAGGGTTATCCCACAAGGATTCCCTCATGAAACTACGTCTACACATCAACATTTCGATGGCATGTGTAGTACGTCACGAACCCGGGACACCCAAACCATCATGTTATGTGCTATGTTTTGTTATGTGACATGCATCATGAATTATTTCAAGAATCAAGTATTTTTCAAGAAATGACCCATACATGCTCAAGTATCATGATTTCAGCAAGTATTACGGCAATGAGATAGTTTTGAATATTTTTGCTTATTACGATATTATAAATATGCTCCACGAGCTTTATAGCTCACCCCCTCCAATCTCCCCCATACAGGTGACGAGCAAGAGATCGAGTGAGTCACGAGTCTCGGCAACACTCCCGTTTTCATTTCATATGTTTGATTATGTTCCAAGACTTTAGTTTCATTTCAGTATCATTAGTTCAAGAGTGTTTTATACTTTTGGCTCTTGAACTCAAAGTTGTAATTGATTTGAGATAATTTCGTAAGGCTTTATGAAACTCTTCTTTGGAGCATGAAATATGAATATGTTTAAAAGTATGAAAGTTTCACGATGGGTCCATTGAACTTCCGATGGTCTCCTTTTCTAAATCGTTAAATTGCATGTTTGGATGTGATTGTTTAAATTATGCATGAAAGCGGGTTTCAAGCTTACTTTCCAGCAGGCCCATTAACCTTTCGCGGGCTTTTCTTTTTCTTTTAAATGTATGAATCTCACGTTTTCCCGCCACGCTCTCATGTCAGACGTTGGGCTCCGGCAGCGGGGTTCAACAGAAATGGCCTTTACGGTTGACCTTATTCAATTTTCTGTAATCAATACACATTCTCCATCCCGTAACTGTCCTAGTTGGTATGAGGTCGTTACCTTCATTTTTCACAACTGTTAGATCTCCCTTCTTGGGCACACAATGGACAGGACTTAGCCAATTACTGTCAGAAATGGGGTATATAATACACGCAGCTAGCAGCTTTAAAACCTCTTGCTTGACCACGTCCTTCATGTTTGGATTTAGCTTCCTTTGATGTTCAATCGCAGGTTTTGCATCATCCACTAAGTGAATTCTATGTGTGCAGAAAGACAGGCTGATTCCCTTCAGGTTTGAAATTTTGTACCCAATTGCTTGCTTATGTTCTCTAAGCACTCTTAAAAGTTTGTCGACCTGCACAAGGCTTAAAAGAGCATTAACAATGACTGGATAGGTCGAATTAAGGCCTAGAAATTCATACTGAGACTAGGAGGCAACAATTTCAATTCCACATTCGGAGGTTCTTCTTTTTCTAAATCGAGTGATGGTTTCAATTCAAGTTGTACAGGTTGCGTAGACTTTTGCACAGGTTGTGCATCGAGCATCTGCGCAAATTCAAAGACTTCTGACTCCTTGGCTGTAAATTATGTATTACCTCCTGCAGTTTCTACAGCCTTCACTAAGCAGTGTTCCAACGAATCCTTTGGATGTGATTTTTCTGAATTCAGCACCAACCAGCCCATCAATAAGATCTACCCTTAAACAAGAATCCTTGTCATCCATAGCCTTCATTGCCTTTCCCAAATTAAACTCAATTTCTTCTTCCCCCACTCTCAGAGTCATTTTTCCATTCTTGACATCGATGATCGCTCCAGCTGTGGCTAAAAAGGGTCTTCCAAGGATAATGGGTATGTTAATATCCTCCTCCATTTCTAGCACAACGAAGTCTACCGGGATAAAAAGACTTCCAACCTTGAGAGACACATTTTCCAATATCCCAATGGGAAATTTTATGGACCTGTCAACTAGCTGCAATGATATGGTGGTTGGTTTAAGCTCTCCGATGTCCAATTTCTGACAGACAAATAATGGCAATAAGCTCACACTTGCCCCCAAATCGCATAATGCTCTCCCAATTATCGTAGTTCCAATTTGGTAAGGTATCGAGAAACTTCCCGGATCTTGAAGCTTAGGAGGGAGTTTGTTTTGAAGAATGGCACTTGATTCCTCTGTAAGAGCCACTGTCGCATATTCCTCTAGCCTTCTTTTGTTGGATAAGATTTCCTTCAAGAACTTGGCATAAGTAGGCATTTGGGTAAGGGCTTCTGTGAAGGGGATGTTAACATAAAGCTTCTTCAAAATGTCAACAAAATTTCCAAATTACTGGTCTAGCTTAGCTCTATGAAATCTTTGAGGGAATGGGATTGGTGGCTTATATGGTGGTGGTGGTATGTATTTTTCGGGCTCAGGTGATTGTTGTACTGGTGGTGCGTCGGATTGCACAGGTTGTGCATCTTGGCTTGTTCCTTCGGATTCCTTTTCAGCTTTGTTCTTTTGCGCCATAGGTTCTAAAACCTTTCCACTCCTTAGTACCACTGCCTTGGTCTCCTTGGGAGCTTCTGATTGCGCTGGTAGCTTACCCTTGTCATACCTTAGTGATGCGGCTTGCTGCGCAATTTGAGTCTCAAGCATCTTATTATGGACCGTCAATTGGTCCATTCGGGTAGTAAGTTGCTGGATCAAGTCTCCTTGCTTTTGCATGAAAGTTTCCATCATTGATTCAAGGTTGAACTTGGGTTCAGATGGCTGGAGTTGTTGTCTCAAGCTTGGGAAACCTGGGGGTCCATGGTTTTGTTATTGCTGGCTCTGTTGGTAGTGCTGTTGATTTTGTGGGTAATGGGTCTGGTTAGGGAAACTTTGGGGTGGCTTGGATTGTTGAGACCATGAGAAATTTGGGTGGTTTCGCCATTCAGGATTATACGTGTTCGAGAAAGCTCCACCTGGATTCTTCTGTCCATAATTTCCTACAAAATTAGAATGTTCAGCCCTAAATTCTTGCCCAATGTTCTGAAATTATGTACCCATACTCGTCCCAAAATCCTGATCCTGTAAGGCATTCACATTACTCACAGCAGCTGCAGCAAACTTATCTACTTTCCTTGAAAGAGCTTCAAATTTCGAATTCAACAAGGTAAAGGCATCCAATTCGAAGACTCCTTGAGGTTTCTTCCCTTCTTGCTTAATCTCCTTCCGATCGGTATTCCACTGATAGTTGTTGTACGCGATCTTTTCCAATAACATAAAGGCCTCGTCTTCATTCTTGTCCATTAAATCGCCTCCAGCCGCAGCATCGATTGTACTTCGCATAACCGGAGAAACTCCGTTATAGAATATTTGAACAATCATCCACTTCGGGACACCGTGATGTAGACATTTACGTTGAAGCTCCTTGTACCTCTCCCATGCTTCGTACAACGACTCATATTCTTTGGGTTGAAATGAGGTAAGCTCACTTTTGAGTTTTTCCATCTTTCCAAGTAGAAAGTACTGAGCCATAAAAGCCCTGGACAACTCTTGCCAATTGTTGATCGAACCAGGTGGTAATGAATGGAACCAATCCTTAGCTCGATCTCTCACAGAAAAAGGAAACAATCGAAGCCTTATAGCATCCTCAGGTACCCCATTTTGCTTCAACATTTCACAAATCTCCAAAAATTGCTGCAGGTGGACATGCGGGTTTTCTGTTGGGTGCCTTCCGAACTGATTTTGTTGCACCATTTGTACAAGGCCAGGTTTTAACTCAAAATTATTTGCTTGCATAGGAGGCCTTGCAATGCTTGGGCGAAATTCTCCAAAATCTGGGACTGCGTGGTCGTGCATAGTTCTCAAATTTTGTTCGACCATTTCGGATTCAACTGCCTCTCCTGTTGGAAAAATTGTAGTAAGTTCGGGTTCGATCCGGCGTTGCTGCGTAGGCTGTGCGTTAGATGCGCTTGCCCATGCTTTCCTAACTTTTGCTTCCTTCCTTAGTGCCTTAGCTATCTTCTCGATTTCAGAATCAAATAATAATTCTTCAGCACTAACGGACTTTCGCATAGAATAAGTATAACACAGCAAGATCAAACGCAAAGTACAAAAAACGCAAAATAAAAAAAATAAACAGTAAAGAGAACAAATAAAACAAAAATTAATTCTAACAAAATCTATTAACACAAAATAAGAAAAGAAAAAAAAAGTCCAATTTAACCAAACAATCAGTTGCCTAATATTACTAAGGGATTACTTCCCGGTAACGGCGCCAAGAAACTTGATGTGGTTCCGCAAGTTCACGGGTCTCAAGTAGTACAGTATAATATCATCCCACAGGGAGTAATTGTGTAAGTACTAGGCTTGAATCACTCAATTAATTGGACTAAGCGATTGTGTAAAAATGGGGAATTAAATTAAGAAATTTAACTAGCAAAAATAACAAAAATTAAAGCTAGAATATTGCGAATATTTCTAGGGGTTAATTCGAATGGAATATGGTAAGCTTCAAGGATGGTTCCACTTTTAGCGCTTTTTATGGACTTTACCTAGGTCAATTTATTAGGTGAATTTTTGGTTGATAGAAGGTTGAGCCTAGAGTTTCTTAGATCCTTTTTCAAGGTATCAAAGGAGTGTTACGCAATAATCCTAATTTACTATCGTAAACTAGCAATCAAGCATAGCCCATTAAGTTCTTTGCTAACCTGGATTTTTTTCTCTCATAAATTCAGTTTATGTCTAAATCTGAAATTTATAAGTTCTCTGTTTGGAGTTCCGTTATTAATTTTCACTTATCGGTTCTTCAATTAACAACTAACGTCAAGTAATGGTTGGCCAAACACAATACCAAAAAAATCAATTTCAAAACAGAGAAATCAAACCAAAAATTCATATAAATAAATCAACCGAAATTTAATCCATAAAAATAACTAAAAGCTTCAGCCTAACCTTGAAACCTCGAGAAAACTACTCACTCATAATAGGATGAAGACCACATAAATCGGGATTAGCAAACAACATAGAAAGACACAAATAAAAGAGTTTAGGAATGGTTGCGTCCCTCACTGTTGGTGCGTCTCCTGACTGCGTTGTTACTTTGGTGGTGCCTCCCTTTTCACGTTGGTGGAGCCTCCCTGTTCAAGCCTCCAACTCCTCCTGTTTTGCTTCCATGTAACGTGAGTGCTTGGTGGGGCAAATGAGGGGAGAGTTCCTTGGTGTAACGTTGAATATGCTAGAGCCACCTTAGTTTGTAATGTTGATAGCTGAATGGTCACTTGGTGGAGCCTCCCTCAATGCTTCTCATGTAAAGTAACGTTGGTGCTTAATGAAGAGTGAATAAATGGAGAGTTCTTTTGTAAGTAAATGCAGCCCCCAGAAATCGTGAGTGGAGAGTAATCTTGTAAAGAAAAGTGGAGCCCCCCATGCTTCGTGGAAGGAGTTTGTGTAATAGAATATGAAAATAGCTTGAGTGGAGAGTTGGTGGGTTCAGAATTTTTGCTTGCCACTCATGAGTGTAACGTCCCCCCAGCTGAATGTAAAGTGAGTATATAATGAGTGAGTCCTCCCTCTTATTTGTTGCATCGTGTCAGCTCCTTGGTGTAGAGTGAGTGGATGATTTTTTTTTCAATGAAGAGTCTTGATCCTTCACGTTATTCTCTCTAAAACCACCAACAGCTCCTTCGATGTTAGTGGCCCCAGGTTTTGGTGTATGCGTTTCTTGCCTTCCTTGGACCTTGGTGGCTTTAACGTCCAGGCTCAATGTAGAGTGAGTGGATTGTCAAATTAAATGAAGAGTTAATGTTGAGTGGCCCCCTCCCCTTCTAGTCACGTTGATAGCTCCAAGTCTTCTTGTATTTTTCCAGCTACTACACAAAAGCCCCCCCTTAACGTGCGTGAATGGTGGTTTCCAAAAGAACGAAGAGTGTTCAATGAACAGTAGCGTTAAAGAGCTGGTGGGTAACGTCAATATTTCTCCTGCTCTAGCTCTCAGTGGTGGGGCTCCGTAGCATGCTTTTTGTTGATTTTTGGCTGCCTTAGCTCACACAAGTCTTCTCCTTTGTATGCTTTTTCTTGTTTTGGCTTTAATTTGCTCCTGTTGCTCATGCATGTAGCTCCTCTCCTTCAAGGTGATTTTTGTTTTCTTTTTTTTGTGGATCCCGAGCTGTCCTCTCCAAGTTCTCTCATCTGTCTTCAACATCCTTCACGCATGCTACATAAACGTTAGTCTCCTTTTATAGCTGAAGCATGATTTTCTTGCTATCTTTTGCATGCGTGAGCTGCCTCTCATGTCCACTGTAGCTAGCGTTATTTATCTCCACCAGCAGCCTTAATCAATGTGGCTGTGCGTGATTTTTCTTCTCTTTTTGTCTGTTGGAAGTGTCATGCCTTGCGTTTCTGCTTTTCTCCAATGCTTCCCTCTGCGACAACGTTTCGATTTGGACTGTTGTGGTTCTTTTTCAATTAAAAATAAGTCCATTTCTTACAAATTAAACAGGACAATTATAAATACAAATTTAGGCGAACCAAGCAAGAGAATATATATAAAACCCAATAATTAATCCAAAAATTAAGAAAAAATGTCATTAATTCTAATGATAAAAATGCCTTCAAGTCTTTATAAATCTACATTGGTATCAGAGCCAAGTTTACGCCATTGATTAACATATTTTTTATTGCGTTCGTAAACATGGGAATATCTTGAGTTTCTGTTGAAATTGTTTTTACGAACCGCAAATTTCGTATCATCTTGTTTGCGCATATAAACATTCCTTAAGGGAAGTTGGTTTAACGGAAACCGAAACATAGAGAGGAACGTTTTGTATGTAAGAAACAAAAGTCTTCTTGATTACAAAAGTCTTCTTGATTTTTGTGTCTTTATGGTGATACAAATAAGAGAGTTTGCATACATTACATGAATAACAATTGTTTGTATGTATCGTTTTTTGTGTATGATTAAAATACTATTGTCTTTATTACGTTAAAGAAGAAAACTCATTCAATGCATGTGTAAAATGCATTTAATGATGCACAATAAAACCATTAAATGCACTTAATGGTTGTTGATTTAAAAACCAAGAGAGTTCAGCAGATATTAAAAGGTTTTGGTTAAAAGCTTTTAGATAGATGTTGCGATATACTTATTAAAGGCTTTTCCGCATTTTTGTTTTGAAAATTAAGTCTTGGTTTTACGATCACACTGACACCAGCCATTAAATGCATTTAATATTTTACTGTGCATAAACAACGGGTGTCAAATGCTTAGATTATGCCAATTAGATTTCGGTATATATATGCTTGTTTTACAAAGTTTTAAAACAGACGGCATGCAAGAAAACTAAGTGCTTTTTTTTCTCGGTTGTTGTGCGTGATTTTAAGTCTTTATTACATAGAAGAAGAGCATGTTTTTTTGTGAAACTTTTACAGTAAAGGCTCTTTGAATGTTTTTGCGTTAAATGGTTTCCTAGCAGATACCCACGCTTAAACTTTTCACCTGTAACGATATGTACGTTAACGGGTAACGTTCATATGCAGTAGAAAGTTTTTGTTCTTATAAACATGTACCGTTGTGTCGATAAAATGTGCTATAAATTTATAAATTTGTGCATTTATAAATGTGCTATAAATTTATAAATTTGTTTTCATATAATATAATTAAAATATTTCATAAATATGTTTTATGGATAATTTTATATTATATTTAAAATAATATTATATAAATGATTTTATATAATTTTAGATTAAATATTGTTTTACATGTATCAAATGTTAGTTGTAAATCAGTTTTACACATTCTTTATTTTTGGCATTTTTGTGACATGTCAAATTAAAATAGTTTAATTAAATTATAAAAAATTCCTAGTTCATTTTTTGTATGAGATGATTATGAACTTAGCGAAATTTTCGATCATACGATGTGAATTGTGAATTTTTTGATAATTTAATTAATAGAAATGTGCCTTATATCATGTTTATATATACTTGTAGATATGACAACTAAAATCTTGATCAGTGATTTGTCCACCACTGAAAAATTGGATGGGACCAATTATGATATGTGGCAAAGGAAGATTCAGTATCTTCTAAATGAACGAGAATTGCTCGAACATTTGACCATAATAATGACTGCGTCTTCAGTCAAGGACAAAGATGGAAACGATATTGATACTGCTAGTGAGCAATATCAAGCATCCTTAAAGGCTTATGCAGATTGGTCCAAAAAGGATCGTAAGGCATGTTATACTATGTTGTATTTAATGCATGATGATCTAATTGGAGAATTTGAGGACTGTCCCACTGCTAAGGACATGTGGGACAAACTTAAGATCACATTTGGTCAAACATCCGCTACAAGGCTTTGTGCTTTGCATCTTAAGTGGATGAATTACGAGATTAATACGACTCGTACTATGGCTGAACATTTACGAACTATGAGTGCAATGGTACGTGATCTTAAGGCAGCTGGTCGGGCTATCTCTGAAGAGGAGCAAGTCCTGAATGTGATTCGGGCTCTTCCAGATCATACTGAGCACTGGAAGAATGTGAAATTTGTTTTGACACATAATGAGAATGTCAAAACTCTTTCAGAGATTACAAAGGCACCTCGAAATGGAGGAGGATCGCTTAAAAGCATCTGACTCCTCCAATGTGGCTCTTGTTGCTAAAGGCAAAGGACCAAAGGGCAACAATGCCAAATGAGGTAAAAGAAAAGGTTTTCGGCCTCCTCAAAGGAATGGACCAAAAGGTCATAAGAAGCAAAAGGCTAAGGGCCAAGGAGAGAAAAACATGGCACGTGTGAAGTGCTAAAATTGTGGAAAGAAAGGTCATTTTGCTCGGGATCGTCCTGAACCTAAGAAGGTACCTTTCTTATCTATAACTCCTGATTTGTATGTTTGTTCTCATGCATTAGTTGCTAATTCTCTTCCTAATTGGATCGTAGATACGGGAGCAAGCAAGCACACAGTTCGGGATCGAGGTGGCTATGTGTACTTTCATCGGTATCCGGTGGGTTCACAAACTGTCTTGTTAGGAAACGAAAGTGAAGAAGATGTCCTAGGAATAGGGACATATAAGCTCAAGTTACGTGGAGGACATACTTTGCTTCTCCATGATGCTCTCTATGCACCTGGGGTGCGATGTTGCCTTGTGTCTCTTGTAACTTTAATGAAATCAGGATTCGTTTTTAGTTCTAATCATTATGGATTGGATATTATGTATAATGGCAATATTTTTGGCCATGCTACATTGAAAACGATTTTCTAATTCTTGATTTGGATGTTTGTTATGATAATCCGTCTTCTGTTTATGTTTCATATTTTGATCCTAATTCTGAATCTGTTAAATGGCATGCAAGACTTGGTCACATTGGCCAAGATAGATTAAGTCGGCTAGCTAAAGAAGGTCTTTTAGACCGATTCACTAAGGTTAAGTTGCCTAGATGTGAGTCATGTTTAGTTGGTAAGGCAACCGCTAAACCTTTTGGTAAGGCTTTAAGGGTGTCTAAA
The DNA here is from genome assembly GCA_029891385.1 of Erythroxylum novogranatense. Taxonomy (NCBI): domain Eukaryota; kingdom Viridiplantae; phylum Streptophyta; class Magnoliopsida; order Malpighiales; family Erythroxylaceae; genus Erythroxylum; species Erythroxylum novogranatense. The sequence continues at coordinate 64,169,026 of CM057235.1, read as the reverse complement.
CCTTTAGAGCTTATTCACTCTGATATTTGCGGACCCATGAATGTTAAAGCACGTCATGGAGCTATATATTTTCTCACTTTAATTGATGATTATTCTCGCTATGGATATGTGTATCTTTTAGCTCATCGTTATGAAGTGCTTGATGTGTTTAAACGTTTTCTAACTGAAGTTGAGACACAATTGGAAAGAAGAGTTAAAACTCTTCGGACTGATCGTGGTCGAGAATATCTATCTGACATGTTCAAAGAATTTTGTGAGAGCAAGGGTATAATAAGACAACTAACGATTCCTCGAACTCCACAACAAAATGGTGTTGCAGAGCGTAGGAATCGAACATTGCTTGACATGGTCAGGTCAATGATGGCACACGCTCGTCTTCCAATTAGTTTTTGGGGAGATGCATTGCTCACGACAACTTATATTCTTAACCGTGTGCCAAGTAAAAGTGTACCTGCCACTCTATATGAGTTATGGAATGGAAGAAAGCCCTCTTTAGATCATTTGCGCCCATGGGGTTCGGCTGGTTATGTACACAACCCAACTCATAAACATGGGAAACTTGGTCCAAGAGCCACTAAAATGGTGTTTATAAGATACCCCGAATATTCTAAAGGGTATGTTATGTATGGTGAGCACCCGAATGGTGGCATGACGGAAGTTGCTTCCCGCAATGTGGAGTTTCTTGAGGATGAATTCCCAAGCATAGGTGAAATAAAAAAGGACCTAGATTTGTATGAGTTACAACCGGATACTCTCGGTGAGGGGGAGAATTTAGTTACTCGCCAAGTCACCGAGATTTTTTCTGCCTCAGAGAACCAATTTGAGAATGAGGTCCATCTTCCATCTCTAAACCACGAACCTGTAGATAGTCTACATGTTCCAAATCTCACATCTCAAGGGGATAGTGGGAGTGGTTCTCATCATGATCCAGACCCCACATCTCCAAGAGATAGGGGAGAGATCCTGAATCAGGGCAGACCAATGTTGGTCCTAGACTTCGACGAAGTGAGCGTGGAAGAATTCCTCGAAGATATTTTCAAATTGAAGAGGAAATATTCCTTTGTACTCCTTTGGAAATTGAAGAGCCAGCCTCTTTTCAAGAGGCTGTTGATTCACCTAACCACACAGAGTGGATGGATGCCATGAGGGATGAAATGGACTCAATGACACGAAATCAAGTTTGGGAACTAGTTGATCTTCCGCTCCAACGAAAGTCCATTGGAAACAAGTGGGTTTTCAAGATAAAACGTAAGGCGGATGGAACGATCGACAAGTTCAAGGCCCGTTTGGTAGTGAAAGGCTATACCCAAATAGAAGGTATAGACTACAAAGAGACGTTTTCTCCTGTGGTGAGATTTGCCTCTATTCGCTTACTTCTGGCTCTGGTTGCCCATTTGGACCTAGAGTGTTGGACCAATGGTGGTTGACAAATTAAATCCCTTTATGTTTTGATAATAATAAAATATCTAGAATTAGTTAAGAAATTATTTCAGGAATTTTTGGGATTATTATTCAATGGAAGATTTATGCAAATCAAGATGGTAAGTGTCAAATCATTGAAGACTAAAGCTAGAAGTTTCCTTATAAGAGAAAGAGGCTTAAATAAAGAGAATTATAGAGGATTTGGATGGATGTTACCGTTGGAGGACCACAAGTCGACTTGCCCAAGCATAAGTTGACTTATACATCAAGACCTGAACAGCATAAGTCGACTAGAAAAGCATAAGTTGACTAACTTATGAAGATATGTCAACACAAGTCGACTAACAGCATACAAGTCGACTTATCGTGGACCATAAGTCGATTTACACAACACAAGTCGACTTATAGAAGAGCAGAGATACAATTTTTATGTAAAATGTTGTCACAAGTCGACTTATACATTCGACAAGTCGACTTATGGATACAACAAATCAATTCCAACGGTCCAATTAGCCACAAATAGAAAGGAGATTATTAAGGAACGGCTATAACAATCATGCAACGGCTAGTAAGAGCTCCAACAGCTATTTTTCTACTAGTATAAAGAGTGGATGATTGATGAAGAGTTTACACAAGTTCTACAAGCCAACATACTCTTCTATTGCTCCAAAATTGCTCATTATTGTTCTTACTTTGTTACATAATTGTATTGAGCACTTGTTTTTAAATTCTTATCATATTTCTCTTACAATTTGAGTGACCAGTGAAAGGTCACGTGTGAGGTAGGATTTGTGCCGGAAGACAAATCGATTGTAAAGGTTGCTTGAGCGGAAATCAAGTGGAGTTGTAAAAGTTCACACTCAACTACAAAGTGTGCAATAAAGTGATTGGCAAAATCCTAAGTGGGAGCTTAGGTAGAGGACGAGGTCTTAAAGACCAACCTCTATAAAAACAGTGTTTGATTTTCTTCCCTACTCTTTTTATTTAAATTTGTTTAAAATGTTTTTGTGTGAATTAACTTCTGATTTTGTTGTAGAAAATTACAAAAAGATTAAGGATCTATTCAACCCCCCCTTCTAGATCACTTACATGGAGTTGTTTCAAATGGATGTAAAGACTGCTTTCCTCAATGGTAACCTTGAGGAAGAGATTTATATGAATCAACCTATTGGTTTTGTATCAAAAGGTCAAGAAGACAAAGTGTGTCGTCTTAAAAGATCCATATATGGTCTCAAATAGTCTTCCAGATCGTGGTATTTCAGATTCCATGAAGCCATTACTTCTTTTGGCTCAGTCATGGTGTCAGAAGACCATTGTGTGTATGTCAAGAGAACAACAAGTGGAATTTTGTTTCTCACTTTATATGTTGATGACATATTACTAGCCGGAAATAATATGGAGATACTCAAGACCACTAAAGAGTGGTTGTCCTCTGTCTTTGATATGAAGGACATGGGTGAAGCTAGGTATGTCCTAGGTGTGGAAATAGCTAGAAATCGTCCCAAAAAGCTTCTTGGTTTAAGTCAGGAAATGTATATAAATAAACTCTTGGAACATTTTCGAATGCATTATTCCAAACCCGTTGACACTCCAGTTGAAAAGGGTCTTACCTTGAGTCTTGATCAATGCCCTAAGACAGAGAAGGAACAAGAAAAAATGAGTAATGTTCCCTATGCTAGTGCCATAGGAAGCTTAATGTATGCTAAGTTGTGTACACGGTGCAGGAAAATCCCGGTGTGAGCATCACATGCCCACGGTGCGGAAAACAAAAATTTTTATTCCGGGACCTTCCCGAAAGCCAGGATCCATGTGTCTATACAACAAACTCAAACCATAACGGCCCAAAGGAGACCGTCTCTAACGGTATCCACGCAGAGATCGGAGAACCCAACCGGACAAACCCTTTGACCCGAGAATAGCTAAACAAGTCAAGACCGCTAGATCTTACCTTGTTTTCAAGAGCTAATGAGAATGACGATGGAGAATGCTTCGAGAGGAGAAAATGGAGAGCTTGGGAGATGATGCTCAGATCTTCTAAAGAAAGCATTGAAAAACTTTCTTTTTCATCTTCATCTTTTAAGACCAACGAACAACCACCTTCCTCTCACCTTTTGCCATTTGTCTTTAGTCATTTAATATAACTAATGACTAAGCAAAAAAGAAGCTTCTTTACTCATCCACGTATATATATATATATATATATATATATATATATATAAAGTAAAGTGATGCTTTTCCTCTCCTTCTCCATACACGTATAACACACACACACACACACACACACACACACACACACACACACACACACACACACACACACACACACACACACACATATATATATATATATTAATTCTTTAATTAATTAATTAATTAATTAATTATATATAAATAAATGCTGAAGTGGTCCAGTCACACTGGGGTCGGTCCTACCGACCTACCGGGTCCCGGTATGGGAAAAATCTCCGAAAACCTTTTTCAGCAATATCGATGTCGCGATCTCATCGGGACATATCTCGATCTCATCGGGATCCATTTAATCATTTTGCTCTTCATATATTGGAACTCTGTCCAAAACTATTTTACGAATTCTCCGAGACACTCTTATGCGTGTGGCCCATTAGGTTCCTGGTTATGTTGGCCACTTAGATTAACACTTAATCCAAGCAAGTCATGAGTGGTATCTAGCAACACATCATGACCCCCAATTGACCGGAAAGTAATTAGTTTGACGAATAAACATGTATTCATCATGAACCATATCACGAACCTTTCCATAGACAATTACCGTGCAATTCGTCCTTTCACCATGCTATACTCCACTTGGTTATGAGTATGGGCAAAGTGTCAACTCTTTACTAGACTGACTACATCAAATCTAGTCCAAGTGATTTCAGTTCTTGTCTTGGGACTCATTACTTTATATGTCAATGAAGACATTCTTCATGACATATATGCTCCGGCCAGAGACTTCCAAGTAATGACCCTGACAAGAGGCCATGGGTATCATCTTCTGCTATCACAGAAGTGGTGAATTCTCTATTGGCTACTCAATTACCTTCAATACCTCAAGTCGCACTCCAATCACCACCCTATGAAGCGACTCTCAGTAAGGCAACAAGGAATGGAGTCAAAGCACGTAATCAAGATCCAAGATATCTTTGAGCATCTCAAGTCTAAGGATACTTGCACCATTGCTATGATGAGATTATTGCGACATTAGAATAGACATCTATGTGATGATCTCATAGCAGGTCATCCAATGTACTTACTACCTCTAGTAAGCATCCACATCTCAACCCTAAATATCTCATATTTACGACACGAGATCCACCGCTGATCAAATCAAGGAGCTTGAGATGTGCTAGTCTCCGGATTACCGATGTTCGCCTCAAGAATCCTATGACTAGGGATAATTTAGATATTGACATAATTGCACATGATAGGAATCTCAGTAGTATGATCACATCACAATTTCCTTCATGCTATGTCATATATCATGGACTTCATTAATTTGCTTATAAATCAATATCCATTCATACATAATGAACAACAAGTTAATGAAATATGCCTTTCTTTATTTATTCATAAAGTATGTACACAACTTTGTACAAAAATGCGCTTAAAGGCGATTGCCTTGTGGCACTACTCTAACAATCTCCCACTGACCTAAAGCCAATCGCCTTGATATCTAATACCATGGCGTAGTACATGAGAATCAAAACTCTTTTGTGATAATGGCTTTGTCAACGGATCGCAATAATTCGCTCTGTGGAATTCTCTCGATCCGACATCACCTCTTCCAATGATCTCCTAATCGATGATATCTGCAGAGTGCGTGTTTCGATCATTGATGAGACCTTGGTTCTTCGCTGTCAAGAATAGCTCCATTGTTTTCACAATACAACCGTATGGGCCCATCATCGTTAGGAACCACACCAAGTTCAATAATAAACTTCGATCCAAACCTTCTTTTCGCTTCAAGCGGCAATGTACTCGCCTCGGTTGTTGAATCGACAATCGTCTCTTGTTTGGAACTCTTCCAACTAATCGCCCGCCATTCGGTGTGAATACGTAACTGATTGGGATTTGGAATCATCATTATCGATTGAAAGCGGCATCAGATACCCGCCACTTTGAGATCTCTATCTCCATATATCAAGAAAACATCCTTAGTCCTTCGCAAGTATTGAGGATATTCTCGACACCACCCAAAGGACCCTTACCAGATCCGATTGGTATCCGCTCGTAACACTGAGAGCATATGATACATCGGGTCTCGTACATAGCATAGCGTACATGATAGATCCTTCCGCAGATGCATACGGGATCATACTCATGCGATCCTCTCATCTTGTGTCTTAGGACACATAGATTTCGAGAGTGTTATCCCATGAGTGATGGGAAGGTACCCTCTCTTGGATTGCTCCATGCTAAACCTTTTAAGCATCTTGTCTATGTACGTTGATTGTGAAAGACCAAGCAACCTTTTTGATCTATCTCTATAGATCTTTATCCCAAGGATATAAGTTGCTTCACCAAGGTCTTTCATGGCAAATTGTTTGGAGAACCAAATCTTGACTGATTGTAGCATAGAGACATCGTTTCCTAGAAATAATATGTCATCTACATACAGCACAAGGAATACGATTGTAGTCCCATTAACCTTCTTATACACACAATGTTCATCCGGATTTTGTGATAAACCAAACTCTTTGATTACCTCATCAAAACGGATATTCCAACTCCTGGATGCTTGTTTCAATCCATAGATGGATTTCTGAAGCTTGCATATCTTTTCGCCATCATAGGAGGTGAAGCCCTCAGGTTGTGTCATATACACATCCTCAGCTAGATTTCCATTTAGGAAAGCTATCTTCACATCCATTTGCCATATCTCATAATCATAATGAGTGGAAATGGCTAGGAGTATTCTAATGGATTTAAGCATTGCTCATCGGGTCAAGGTCTCGTCGTAGTCAACTCCTTGTCTTTGATTTAAAACCTTTAGCCATAAGCCTTGCTTTATAGGTAATTACATTACCATCCATGTCGGTTTTCTTTTTGAAAACCCATTTGCACCCTATGGGTTTGATTCCTTCGGGTGCCTCAACTAAAGTCCATACTTGGTTTTCATACATGGAATTCATTTCAGCCTGCATGGCATGAAGCCATTTCTCAGACTCTGAACTCTTCAGAACCTCTTCATAGGTGGTAGGCTCATTATCTTCTATGAGCAATACGTCATCTGCTCATTCACGAAATCCATATCTCTCGGGAACAGAGCGTATCCTACATGACCTACTTAACTTCGTGTGTTGTAGAAGGTCGAATCTGTTACTTCATCTCAGATGAGTCACAGCTTTAGGTTTAGCGATTGATTCTGCGTCTGTTCGAGCATCTGAACTTCTTCAAGTTCAATTTTGCTCCCACCGTCTTCTTGAAAAGAAACTCTTTCTCTAAAGACAAGATGCTTCAAACAAACATCTTTTATTCCTCAAAGAAGTAGAATTGATATCCCATTGTTTCTTTAGGATATCCTACTAACAAACACTTGTCGATTTTGCATCAAGTTTATCTCGATCGTGTCCGCTTCACATAAGCAGGACAACCCCAAACTTTCAAATGAGTAAGATAGGGTCTTTTGTTAGTCCACATCTCATATGAAGTAACATCAATCGCTTTGATGGAACTCGCTTAACAAGTAAATAATGTCTCGATTGCATACCCCAAAAGGATTTTGGCAACTTTGCAAAGCCCATCATTGATCGTACCATGTCTAACAAGGTTCGATTTCTCCTTTCTGCCACACCATTATGATGTGGTGTGTAAGGAGGAGTCCATTGAGATAAAATCCCATTATCTCTGAGATAATCCAAAAACTGTTGGTCTAAGTATTCCCCACCACGATCTGATCGTAATGTCTTGATACTTTTCCCAAGTTGGTTTTCTACTTCATTTCTGAATTGTTTGAACTTTTCAAATGCTTCAGATTTGTATCTCATCAGATACAAGTACCCATATCGAGAATAATCATCGATAAAGGTAATGAAGTAAAGACAACCACTTCTGGCATGGATGGACATCGGACCACATACATCTGAATGTATTAGGTCTAATACTCCAGTCGCTCGTTCACCCTTTCCCTTAAAGGGTAATTTAGTCATCTTGCCTAATAAACAAGATTCGCATGTGTCATATGATTCATAATCAAATGACCCTAAACTACCACTCTTATGGAGCTTAGCTATGCGTCTCTCATTTATATGGCCAAGGCGACAATGCCATAAGTAAGTTGATTTTAAATTATCTCGTTTATGTCTTTTCGTGTCATTGACATTTATAATTGGATGTGACATATCTAATATGTAAATTCCATTGCATAATGTACCAGTACCATAGAGCATTCCATTCAAACTAATAGAACAACCATTGTTACTAAAAGTCAAATGGAAACCAAATTCTATTTAAACAAGAAATGCATAATATGTTCTTTGTTAATACAGTACAAAATAACATTCATCCAATTTAATTACAAGCCCAGTGGGGAGTGACAACAAGTAAGTGCCTATGGCTAATGCAGCAACTCTTGCTCCATTTCCCACACGCAGTCTAGTTCTCCTTCACGAGTGCTCATCGTCCCCGAGGCCTCGTGATATTATTGCATATGTGTGAGCCACAACCGATATCTAATACCCATATGTTATGGTGAAACAAGATAACCTCAATGACAAACATACCTGAAGAAGTTGAGGCATCTGATGCCTTCTTCTACTTCAATTCATCCAGATAGACTTTACAATTTCGCCCAGGTGGCGGCCTTGCCACAATGGAAGCAAGTTCCTTTGGTGCGATCTCTTTGGTTTTCTTCGTCGCACTTCCTTTCGGTTTCTTAGACCTTTTCTTCTTGACTTCTTTTCTTTGAACCGTAAGAAGAGTCCACCATAAGCACTTGCTTGCTATCCTTTTGATAGATTGCTCATTGCCTCGAAAGTGATTGATCAACTCGTGGATTGCCGTGGATATTTGGTTCATCCGATAGTTTAACACAAACCGTGAATAACTATCGACAATCCAACTAAAATTAAGTCAACACTTAATTCATAATCCATAACAAAACCTAAGACGCCAACCTCTCATATACCCATTCATCTTCGCATCACGTGACCGCAGATGAACGTGGAGTCATCTTAGTAGTGAAGAGTAGCCTCGAGGTCTCGAACCTTCGCATCGAGCTTGCTCATCAAACAGCTCTCTAAGATGAAACACTATGGTATTAGCATTCATAGACTCATGCTGTTTCTGCAGCTCTGGTGACATCGAGGCAAGCATAATGCAGGTAGCCATGTCACTGTCTTTAAGATGCTTACGATATGCTTTCTGATCCTCATCAGAAGCATCAGCAGCAGGTGGATCAGGAAGTGGAACATCTAGGACATATCCCAGTTCCTCTGACCTGAGAACAATTCTCAGATTTCTCGGCCAATCTAGAAAGTTAGGTCCAGTTAATTTGTTCGAGTCCATAAGCGAGTGCAAGTTCAGACTTGAAGTCATCTTCAATAACCTATAGGGAAAAAGAGAAAGAATGTTAGAATAGAATTACATGCATGATCATAAGGACTTGCATGACATGCATATGGCTCCCACTAGTTTCAAATAATCCATAACCCTTACTACGAATCCAAGAAACATTATGACAAAATGTCCTAGCTAGTGGGTCGATATCCGACATTACTAAAATGACCTTGGGTTTACCCAATAAGCCACCTTAGGTCAATCGGTAGGTATCAGTCATACCAATTGCATCATAGATATCCGACATTACTAAAATGACCTTGGGTTTACCCAACAAGCCACCTTAGATCTATCGGCAGGTATCAGTCATACCAATTGCTTCATAGATGCAACTATCGACTAGTGTTATCAACTCGTGATGTATGCACACACATTGGGTTATCAACTCTTAATGCGCGTACATCTGATGCACACTGCCCAATTTCGCCTCTGTCTACGTTGACTTTGAGTTTACTCAACAAATCAACGCTTCTAGTGAAAACCGACCCATTAATCCAAAAATCTTATTTTCATGGTTCGAACATATCCGTATAGAGTGAGCTTGGGTTTACCCAACAACCCAACTCTATAAGAACTCTGGTTCTCCCCATATTAATGGAAGGCGTTAGTTTTCATATGATGTGTGAGGGTTTTCAGGTCTCATCTCATCTTCTTCTCCAAGCCGTAGGATTATAGTCACCATGACTATATGGAATGATTTAGGGTATTTCATCAATCACATTGACTCTATACCTAAAATCATCCATCATCCCACCTTTGCATGTTGTAAGTCGACTTGTGTATGTGTAAGTCGACTTATGCTAGTGTGTAAGTCTACTTATGCATGTGTAAGTCGACTTATGTAGTCATGCTGCTAACAAGTCGACTTGTACCATTGTGCAAGTCGACTTATCGTCTTATAATGCTGCAGACAAGTCGACTTGTATCTTTATTAGTCGACTTATCCATGTGGAATTGCTATCTAATCGCTAATTTCTCAATCCCGCAGCCCAATTCACAATACCAAGTGTAATATCCTTTATTATGATGTACCAATGAAACACTTTCATTGTTCCATGCTTACCATATATAGTCAAACTATACATGAAAAACTTGAAATCAATGAATACACTCTTATTCATTCAGATCTCCAAATAATTTAAGAATATCAAACTATCACCCTAAGTATCTCTAGGTAGTCTAAACTTTATCAAGATTACTTCGGCACTGGTCACAAAATTTGTGACAGCCAAAATAATCAAGACAAACAAATGCACTAACGAGACGCTAATGTGACACATTTGACATCCAAAAAATATTTGGAAACCCAATTTCAAGAAATTCAATTTGGAAAGCATACAACATCAAGATAACACATTTTTAATCACATTAAAAATGATCTAAGGCATTGGAATTGATAAATACACAATTTATCATTCCAAACAAAACAGCTCCAGCAATTTTCTCAAAACTGCCAAGTTCTGTCCTTTGCTTGAAAAACTCATTGAAAAAATTTCAATAAATTCTGAGAAAATTACAGAGGTTACAAAATGTTCACAACATGTTCCATGAATTTTTTCAGGATTTATTTCCAACAAAAACTCATCCAACCTCAGCAACAAAGCCAATGTAGAATCTGTGTTCCTCAACACAGTTATTCCCAGCAGCACACAATAAATTCTCAAATAAATAGTAAATCACCTCGAAAACATTTTTCCATTCTCATAGACATTCATAAACATCTTAGAGACATGTTGGTGAAAGCAAATCCGAAAAAAACAAAATTTCTACAATTTATTCTCGAATTTATAAGCATTCCTGTTCATTGAATGTGCACAAAGACAGCAACCAGAACATTAGGGAATAAATTAGCAAAACCATATCAAATCACATTGATAAATTCCGAGCTTCCACAGACATATGCAACAACATCTTGTGAACATATCTGGGCAAGAAAATTTCAAAAACTATATTTGTATACTGAATTCGAAATTCACACAATCAACATGCATCATCGTCACAAGCAATAGGCTCTGATACCACTGTAGGAAAATCTCGGTGTGAGCATCACATGCCCATGGTGCGGAAAACAAAAATTTTTATTCCGGGACCTTCCCGAAAGCCAGGATCAATGTGTCTATACAACAAACTCAAACCATAACGGCCAAAGGAGACCGTCTCTAACGGTATCCACGCAGAGATCGGAGAACCTAACCGGGACAAACCCTTTGACCCGGGAATAGCTAGAACAAGTTGAAGACTGCTAGATCTTACCTTGTTCTTGGAGAGCTAATGAGAATGACGATGGAGAATGCTTGGAGAGGAGAAAAATGGAGAGCTTGGGAGATGATGCTCGTATCTTCTAAAGAAAGCATTGAAAAACTTTCTTTTTCATCTTCATCTTTTAAGACCAACGAACAACCACCTTCCTCTCACCTTTTGCCATTTGTCTTTAGTCATTTAATATAACTAATGACTAAGCAAAAGAAGAAGCTTCTTTACTCATCCACGTATAGCCATATATATATATATATATATATATATATATATATATATATATATATAAAGTAAAGTGATGCTTTTCCTCTCCTTCTCCATACACGTATAAACACACATATATATATATATATATATATATATTAATTCTTTAATTAATTAATTATATATATATATATATAAATAAATGCTGAAGTGGTCCAACACACTGGGTCGGTCCTACGGGTCCCAGATGGGAAAATCCTCAAAACCTTTTTTCAAGAATATCGATGTCGCGATCTCATCGGGACATATCTCGATCTCATCGGGATCTATTTAATCCTTTTGCTCTCCATATATTGGAACTCGTCCAAAACTATTTTACTTAATTCTTCGAGACACTCTTATGCGTGTGACCCATTAGGTTCCCGGTTATGTTGGCCACTTAGATTAACACTTAATCCAAGCAAGTCATGAGCGGTATCTAGCAACACATCATGACCCCCAATTGATCGGAAAGTAATTAGTTTGACGAATAAACATGTATTCATCATGAACCATATCACGAACCTTTCCATAGACAATTACCGTGCAATTCGTCCTTTCACCATGCTATACCCCACTTGGTTATGAGTATGGGCAAAGTGTCAACTCTTTACTAGACTGACTACGTCAAATCTAGTCCAAGTGATTTCAGTTCTTGTCTTGGGACTCATTACTTTATATATCAATGAAGACATTCTTCATGACATATATGCTCCGACCAGAGAGTTCCAAGTAATGACCCTGACAAGAGGCCATGGGTATCATCTTCTGCTATCACAGAAGTGGTGAATTCTCTATTGGCTACTCAATTACCTTCAATACCTCAAGTCGCACTCCAATCACCACCCTATGAGTGACCCTCAGAACGCAACAAGGAATGGAGTCAAAGCACGTAATTAGTATCCAAGATATCCTCGAGCATCTCAAGTCTAAGGATACTTGCACCATTGCTATGATGAGATTATCAACGACATTAGAATAGACATCCATATGATGATCTCATAGCAGGTCATCCAATGTACTTACTACCTCTAGTAAGCATCCACATCTCAACCCTAAATATCTCATATTTACGCTTCCGAGATCCACCGCTGATCAAATCAAGGGCTTGAGATGTGCTAGTCTCCGGATTACCGATATCCGCCTCAAGAATCCTATGACTAGGATAATTTAGATATCGACATAATTGCACATGATAGGAATCTCAGAGTATGATCACATCACAATTTCCTTCATGCTATGTCATATATCATGGACTTCATTAATTTGTTTATAGATCAATATCCATTCATAAATAATGAACAACAAGTTAATGAAATATCCCTTTCTTTATTTATTCATAAAGTATGTACACAACTTTGTACAAAAATGCGCTAAAGGCGATTGCCTTCAGGGCACTACTCTAACACACGGCCTGACATTTACTTTGCAGTTAGTTTGGTAAGTCGTTACCAAAGTAACCCAGGACTTGCTCATTGGCAAGCAGTCAAAAGAATTTTTCGTTACCTTCGTGGTACTTCAGACCTAGTCCTTTGCTATCAAGGCGGGGATTTAAGGTTAAGGGGATATTCGGATGCCGATTGGGGTGGTGACCCAGATGAGTCTAGGTCAACCTCAGGATATGTTTTCACCTTGGGAGGAGGAGCCATATCTTGGTGCAGCAAGAAGCAAGACTGTATATCATTATCAACAATGGAAGCAGAATACGTTGCTTGTTGTCTTGCCGCTCAGGAAGCAATATGGTTGAGAAGTTTTCTCCAGGATCTTAATCTTACTCCTAAAGTTAATGATCCTGTTGAAATGTTATGCGACAACACTGCAGCCATACAGTTTCCTAAAGATCCGAAGTTTCATAGAAAATCTAAGCATATCAAAAGGCGTTATCATTTTGTAAGAGACGCCATAAAAAATAAAGAGGTTGCTATAAAGTATATATCTACTAACCAAATGGTAGCTGATCCCTTAACGAAACCTATTCCTCGAGATTCGTTTAAGGCTCATGTGATGAGTTTAGGTTTACGTAGGGTTTAGTTTTTTCATTGGGTTATATTTTGTTGTATAATGGACATGTTTTCAATTGTAACATTTTTGTTAATAAAATTTTATTTCTCAAATGTCCATTGGTACATAAATACATGATAAGGCACATTTGTCACCACATATTAGGCTTCTGATTGACCTTATCATACAGGCAATCGCCCTAACGCTTGAGTAGCGAGTAGGATGAGACTTCACAATATTAATATTGAGTGTATGTAATATTGTGTTATCTTCATACTTGTTTAGTATGTATGATAAGTTTTATATTTGAATAGTCACCTTAGTAAGTCTAAGATGAGACTCTGATGAGTCGGATATGAAAGATTAAGATTACACATTGAAGCCTTTAAGCCAAATCTTGAGTGTCAAGATTAGCATTAGGTATGTTAATCTAGTGGCTCGAATTAGTTTTTAAGTAAAGCTAGATTCATGATTTGCATAGCATAAAAGAGTGACATGCCCAACTTAGTGGGAATTATGCTATGACACACATTTCATACTGTGTGTGCTATATAACGACCCTCTTGTGGAGTGATAGTTAAATCCCTTTCTCTGTCATTGTATGATCCCATAGACTTTAATGTCTAATCGAATGAAACCCTTTGACTTAGAACTATGATATGAAGTCAAAGCTTGATGTTGCTACTTTAGTGTGTTTTTCCAAGGACTAAGTTGTATATAGCCCAACGGAGCACATTAGGAAAGCAGTTAAGCTAAGATAGATTATTATGAGTGTCTAAGGAAGAATTTTTCCTTCATCACCATATAAGCCCAGGTGATTATACTTGGTGTATAATCATATGATATATCTATGAGCATAAAGGGACAGTGTATGCGTTCGGTGATATTTTGGATGATTTGGGGTATCATGACTATATGAAAGTGTTATGTTAGTTAGATGGTGACTTAATATAACAGTACTGGTTCTTTAAATGGTCGCACGCCTCATTCTCAGTATGACACGTGAAATTGTAAGAAGAAAATGTAACTCGTGGCTTATGTGGCCGAGTGGGAGTTGTTGGAAGTTACACAAGAAATAACTTCCGACAGTTATAGTCGTCCTCATATAAAAGGATGAAAAGATGATTACATTGGAGATAATTAATTGGTGAATCTAGTAGCCAACCGTAAAATGAAGCAAAACGATCCGGTACTTCCGCATTAAGGTTAGTCCTTATAAATCTACACAAATCATATCACTTCTTGATTTCTTTCGAAAACACAAACAATAAATTTGTTTTAAAACATTTCTATTCTAAATTTTTTGAAAACTTGAAATTAGTTTATAATTCAAATAATAAACATGTTACCCACCTCGAAACGATGCTTGGAACTTGCTTAAAGCCTCAATTCTCCATCCTTACGAAAATCCCCAAATTCATGACAAAACCCTAATTAGTCAACAACCAAAAATTGAATATCATAAATGGCATAATCTCCAAAATTAACTTTAGAAAACCAAAACCTATAACATTCTTAAATTATCTAATCCAAAAACTCATCAAAAATCCAAAGATAAAAAACAATTCTTACCTTCCCTCTTCATCAATTTCAGATTTTCTAAGCTTGGGATGAAGCTCTTGAGTTCCTCCATTTTTTTCTCTATTAAACTATGTTCGAAAATCCTCTTACAAATCAAGAAAACGAAACCCTAAACATTTTTGTTTCTTCTTCTTCTCCCCTCTTCTCCACCGATTCACTCTTCTCCTCTCTTCCTTTTATTTTCGTTTATTTTCCTTAAGACTATCGTGCTTCTCCTTTAAAACCAACGACAGCCACCCTTCTTCTTCTTAATTGACTACAAAATGACCAAAAGACCCTTGCTTAATAGCCTTATATCATAGTAACTTAAGTGAACTTCCACATTTGCCCTTCATTTAACCTTTAAAAACTGTCATTTTTGCTTCCCAATTTTGAGCAGGTAACTGACATAATTTGGCAAAACATCCTTCTTGAAAAATGTTCCTCTATGTCTCATATTTAAAATGACACCAAGAACGCTCAAATCGATTTAGAAATGAAGAAGTTATAGGCAAAATACGTGTTCAGCTCTTACTAATCCGAAACTGAACATTAACTCAACTTCAATCCAGAAATTGACAATCTTAGAGATGAAATTGAATTTCGATCCCTTCATATGATTTTTAGCCCCATGTCTGAGTTTTATTTTGCCTCAAGAATCAAATCAATCGGAGCTCCACAGCTCCCGAATTTCTCAAAATACTGAACCATGTTTAGAAAATTTTCCAACTTAAACACTTTAACCAATCCTCACTCTTTGATTCAATCAAATCTCTTTTCATTTAATCTCCTAAAAATCAAAATTTCCCATGAAAATGAAATTAATTTTCTTAGGAATCCAACGATTTGAAAATCGAGTCAATCGGATGTCAGACGAAGGAATTATAAGCAAAAGATCGAACAAGGGTCAGAGTATAAGCAAAATTACAGTACTTCAAAAACATAAATGTAACTTAATTTTCCAAAAATCATAACTCCACATTACATGGTCCAAAAATTGCATACTTTATATCAATGGAAAGATAAAAACATCTTATAAAACTTTTATGAATAACTTAAACACAAATTCAATCTCTAACTAGGTCAATTTTTCATTCAAAGTTTCTGCCCTGAAATTTTCATCCTATACCAACTCCAAACTTTAAAATTTCATATCTCCCAATTCCCACATCTAAAAATTTCATACTTTATAGAGTCGGAAAGATTGATAGACAAGCTACAACTTTCATGTAGACCACGTACTCCAACTCACACTAAATCCTCACGAAGAGTGGCCTCGAAGCATAGAACACACAAACCTATACTTAATAGCATTTTCAAAAACAAAGCAAAAGAACCTTATCTTCGGAAAATCATATCTTCCACTCCCGATATCGAGCAATTGCATACTTTATGGCGACAGAAAGCTTTGAACAGACACTACAAGTTTCATGTAGATCATTTTCTCAAATTTTGCCTAAATAAAAAAGTCAACTTTTATAACCAAAAAGTCAAACTTTCCTAATTCGACAAATTTTCACACTTTTTTCTCTTTATTTCTTAATTTCAACTTCCATTTCAATTTACTCATTCATTTTACTCTCATAACTCATACAAATTTACTCAAATATCAAAGTCCTCAAATCTTTTCTCATCAATTTTCCATAAGGCACAAGACATCTATAACACAATTCATATCCAAAACACTCATTGAATTTAATTTCATATCTCTAAATTGCCACTGAAGGATCGGGGTCCAACAGCTTTGTAACAACCTGTGCAAAGTACAGGGTTCAAAACTAGTTACTTACTTAAAACTCAATCCCTACTCTTTCATTTCCCTCCATAAAACTCAATCCCTATTCCTTCATTTCCGTCCATAAATTTTCATTGATTCATAAAGCATTTAATGCTTCTGAATTCATTAAATGCTTTTGCTGACAAAATGTCAAAGCTTTTAAGAGTTGACACCGTTAAATGCTCTATGGAATGTCAAACCTTTTAAGAAACAACAACATTTAATGCTTTTGGAATAATAGTTTCCATGAAGCATTTAATGCCTCTCGGAAATCATGCTTCTCTACTCAAATAACCCATTCTACTTTTCACAGAAGTAGAAAAGGTACCCTGCCTGCTCACCGGGTTCAGATCTTCTGTCCCACTAAACCTGTACCTACTCTGTCTCAGCATAAAACATCAACGTTGTCGTTCATTTTAACCAACGAATCTTCCTTGATTTGTCTTCCCCCGTCAGTTCTTTCCTTCCTCTTAATGGCACTCAAGGCTTCCACTCTGTCGCACACCAACCAAAATAATAACAACCAAAATGATAATAATAAGTTTAATGATGATAATGATGATGATGATGATGATGATGATGATGATGATGATGATGATGATGATGATGATGATGATAATAATAATAATAATAATAATAATAATAATAATATTATTATTATTATTATTATTATTATTATTATTATTATTATTATTAATTGAATTTATATATTAAAAACACGTGTTGACAGTAGGGCGTTATCAAATCTTTTATACCCACCACGCTCATTGCGTTATTTTCATACCGGATCGAAGCGATGGATGTCCGCAACTCGAACTCGAGACGGGGCAGCCTGCACTCCATACCGGACGCTCTGATACCACTTTGCTACTGAAAACACGTGTTGACAGTAGGGCGTTATCAAATCTTTTTCTGTTGTATTTGTTGTATCAATGATACTATTTCTATTTGGGTTTGTATAATAGCTTCAATTTTTTGTTCTATTATTTCTTGTGTTTGTGCTATTGATTCTAGATGTTGAGTAAGATTTGTTAATGATGTCATAATTTTTGCACTAAATAGGTAGATAGTGTAGATAATTGCTGTTGAATTTCATCTAACTGTCTAGTTTGATGATTGGGTTCTGTTATTCTTAATGGTCGTTCTATAGTAAGAGGTCTTTGATGTCTTAATGACATAGATCTTAAAAGAGGAGTAGTATTGGATGTTGATTCAGAAAAAGAGTGTCTTCTTTCAATTAATGGAATTGACTCAAAAGGTTGTTGTATAGCTGGGAGTGGTTGTAATTTTGGTTGAATTTTAATTCCTACTTTAGCGACTTCTTGGAATAATTGATCTAGATAGATTTGTTCCGTATTTTTGAAATCTATACTATGATGTGAGTTGGTTAATGCATAACTAATTTGATAAGTCAAAGAAAAAGGGTATTGTCCTGGAGTCATTAAATTACTTCTATAAAATTTATATGCAATTGTAATTGCTTTATCTAATTCAGAAGAGATTAAAGGAATACCTAATTTTAATCGAGTATTGAATTTAATTTTTCCATATTGTAAATTTCCATTCATCATTCCTAAAATTTGATCATTTAGATTATTCATTCTTTCATCTAAAATTGCCATTCTGATAGGAGTATCAATTCCTTGTTGAAAAGTGGATTTTAATAATATTTGAATGGTGGATAATTGAATATATCCAATTTTCTTTCGTTTTGATTCTGGTAACAATTGTAATTGTCTATGAATTTGTTCGGGATTAATTAAACTAATTCTTAAATTTCCATGACATTGATCAATTCTAATAGGCTGTTCTTGAATGATTTTTCCATAATAAATAAGATTTTGTCTATTAAAGATTTGTTTTATTGTTGATTTGTGAATATCTTGACCTTTCTTTAAATCTAATTGAGCTTTTTCAATTTGATTTTTCTTATCTTGAGTAATTAATGTTGAAACTTGAAAAGTTCCTAATGATTCGGTTAATTCTAAATTATCTACATCGAGGATTGTAGAGGATTGAGAGGTCATAATGTATTGGGATGATATGGATGATAACAATGATGATCAGTTTGAATTTGTTCTAATTGTGTTAATTGTTCTGTATATTGTTGATGTAATCTTTGTACTACAGATAAATGTTCAATATAAGGTCGTCTGCTGAGACGATTTATTCCTAGAAATATAAGATTATTAATACGATTTTCATTGTATTGTATATGATCTTGATAATGATTTATAACTTGTTGTGTGTATTGAATTCTGTCTTGTAAGTCCAAACAAATTGGACAACTCATTTAATAATCTTCAGGAAAATTACTACAATCGACATTGTCTAAATCATAGTTTATATCTTCATCTATATTCTCATAATCAGTACTGGTGATTTCGATATCTTCTATTTCCATATCCGAAGGAAATAGTTGTGATATTGATTCAGAACAATATAATTGCTGTTGTAATTCAGTATCTAAATTTCTTGAAATTTGTTCTAAGAAAATATCTTGTTGCATTTGTGTTAATCTTTCTACTTCATCTTCATCTTCTAATAATTCAAATGTTTCTGATTCTTCCTCGATTTGAGGTGAGAAATCAAAATTATATCTCTATCATCGAGTCGTATAAGATAACCGACACACAGTATTGAGTCCTAATATAGTTCTATATAAATAATTAAGAGTAATATCGATATGTTGACAACTTATTGCAAAATATTGACAAAGTATTTCATGAGGTATAAATAATCTACTTGCAATAATAAAGAAAATTAAAGGTCGTGCTTGAAATAAAGTAAAAGCATAAAGAGATAATTGATATGTCATAATAGGTAAACAATAATTAATAAAATAAGATAAATGAAATGTCATGTTGATGGAATGCTTTGATAGAATGCTTTAATCAATAAGTAAATCCATTTCTTGTTCAAGTTCATATCTATCGCTTTTAACGGAATTATAAATATATAATGTTTGATCTAATAAAACTCTAGCATTTATTAAAAGTTGAAAACATTGATTTTCTTTTGCCATTTTTATATGTTCATGATATAATTCAATAAACTTTCTTTGTTCAGTTTCTACTTCTTTATAGAAACGAATTCTTTGTTTAAGTGATCGTCGATGATCAAAATAATTCATTTTATTTAAATGATAAGAAGAGATAACTTGGATACATAATAATTTCGTGTTGAAATACAGTCTAGAATACAATAATCTAAAAAGTGAATTAAATCGGCTGATTCATTGATCATTTGCTTTGCTGTAGAGAGAATTTCTTGTTCTTCAGCATAAAGAGGGTGATCTGGAGAATTCTTAAAACGGGGATCATTATAAATATCATTTGCTTTTTTATTTCGAGCGATGGTTTTGATCTTAAGTTCTTCATATTCTTCTTTCTGGACTTCAATAGCTTTGATACGTTGTTTCAAAGTTCTTTTGAGGTGAAAATAAGTCATTCTGAAATTAAAATCTTGTAAGACGTGAAAATATTTTAAAAAGAAGGATAAGAAATTGAATAATTTTAAGAATGCCAATGATTGTATAACAGAAGATTGCATGAATGATTGCAATAATAAATACAATAATAAGAAGTATAATTTGATAAAATATATGCATGATTGAATGCTTGAATTACTCTATGGTGACAAGAAGTTAACCATAATCACTCTAACCTGTTCTTCCTGGCTCGCTTGAACGTCACTCTGGACTTAGCACGAAGAGAGAAGAAAGAGAGAGTAATGTATGGAAAGCTTGTTGTACCCATTAAGGATACCCAAGGCGTCTATTTATAATCGCAGAAGGGAATAACATAGTATGCATGACTTAACATAAAGAAAAGAACAAAAGAAAAGTGACATAAAGTATGACATAAAGAAAAGCTAAAGAAAAGACATGTGTGGACAATCAAAGGATCGCGAAAGTAAAAGACTACATTATTGCGATAGTAGTGCTTTGAACGTGATCGACGCTTTATTCTTCAATGATAATGAGTTCGCCGTCAGGTTGCTTGTGACTTCTCCTTGTGCTTGAGAGGATGGGCGGTGTTTACATCTCGTGAGTGGGGTATTCAGAATCGCCAGCAAAGTGCTTCACGCCAAGCAAGGCTAAGCGTATGAAAACATTCTGATAAGTCATTGAACGGTGCTTGAAAACGTTGTAAGACTGGTAATTCATGTGCTAGGATTGGATGCTTCCATATCGAAGTCAATAAGATGTTATTGCCATGATAGTTGATCTTGATTGTTGAATCTGATTGAATCTTGAGACATTGATTATAAATTCCTTCAAAACAATTCAAATTGAATTTGTTTACCAAATCCCAATTGAATTCGTAATGAGGTGCTTCATCGATAGGAGGGTACTGCATGTTGCTTATGCCAATTTGAAGAAAGGCAATTCTTGAAGTAGTTATTGCGGCTTGATTGGCTGTTTCTGCTTCTGATGCTTCAAAAATTGGATAGCTGCTGTAGACTTTAATATAAATTTCTCTTTCGCGTGCAAAGCGATCCTTGAATTGCTTAATAGCATGGACTAACCCTGATGGAAAGTCAGCTAATAACTTCATATCTTGTAGATAAATTGTGTCAGCTAATCCACTCTGAAATAATAAATAAGTTGTTAATGGTTCTGCTCCTGGGAAGATGACTGCTTTAGGACCATACTTGCCACGATTCTGAGGGTAGTATTGAAATTGCTTCATTTCGTCGGTCCAATGATTTAGTGCTTGGAAACAATCCATAAACATTCCAGAAGTGAGAACTTTTGATTCTTCGTGTAGTGCTTTAGCAGGAACGGCATGAATTCGTTCCATGTCAATTGCTTTGCCCAATGTAGTTAACTTGGACAGTGGAGGTGCTGGTGTTTGAAGTACTGTCTTGTATTGTGGTCGAAGTGTTGGATGCTGAAATTCTTGGAAAGACTTTTCAGCTTCTGCTTTAGTAGAAAAACTTTTATGAATAACACTGCTTTTTCCAGTAATATGGATTGCTGCCTTATGCCACTGATCATAAAGACCAGCAAAAGGACCATTGTATATCACATAGTGCTTTGATTCTTGATTATCAGCTACCTTTTGAGGTACTGATGAGGAAGTAATATATGGTTTCACAGGAGTGAACGGTGCTTTAGATACTTGTGTTTGGGGACCTTGGAAGGTGCAACTGAATAGCTTGTATTACCAACCGATGCTTTGGTAGATGTTGGAATTTGAGTAATTATAGAACAACAGGATTGATCCCGGATCTTGATGTTGATGCTTTTGTACTTTGTTGCTCCTTTGGTTTTAAAACCAGAGTGTCTCGCTGAATGCTCAAGTTCACTAGTAATTTGTTCTTGCTTTACGAATATTGATACTTTGAAGATGTAATTGGTGAGTTCGCTTCCTTTAATTCAATTGTACTTTCGAAATGAACGATTAATGCTTCCATTCTCTTGTTAATATATCTGCAAGAAAATTGTTAGCAGATTTAATATAATGAATATGAAATTGATACTGACCTAACTCTAATTGCCATCGGATCAGTCGTCCTTGATTATAATTGGTACTTGATGAAAGCTGATATCTTGTAAATCCACATAAATATTGAGAATCTGTATGAATTGTGAATTTTACTGGTAGTAGATCTATTCGCCATTTTCTCAAAGTTTTGAGACAGGCTAATGCTTCTTTTTCATGAATAGGATAATTTAATTCCGCAGAAGAAAATGTTCCATTGATGTATTTGCAAAGCTGGTATTTCTTTTGATTAAGGGGTTTGGCTAAAAGACAACCTGCCCATATTTCGTTGCTTGCATCTAATTGAACTAATAATTCATCATTTTGTTGATAATTATAAAGTTTTGGAAGATTGTTACAAAGAAGTTTTAATCTTTGTACTGCTTCAGTATCTTGATTATTCCATTGCCATTGTAGATTGCTGTTACATTTTTTCTGTAAAAGTGTTCGTTCTTTGGCTAATTCTTTTAGGAAACCTTGATCTGATATATAGTTTAATAAACCTAAGAATTGTTGAACATGTTTTCTGTTTGTTAGTTGATCAGGAAATTCTTTTAATTTTTGCAAAATATTAGGTTGTAATTGTAAATAACCATGATGATTGAATTGAATACCTAAATATTCAATTGTTTGTTGTGCTATTTTTGCTTTTCGTTTGCTTAATATTAAACCTTTGTCTTTACATCTTTGTAAGACAATTTTAACTTTCTTTAAATGATCTAATTTATCCCGATTTGAATAAATAATAATATCATCAATATACACAAAAGTATATTCTTCTAATCCTATAAGATTATTATCCATAAAGCGTTGATAAATACTTGGTGCCTGTTTTAATCCAAAGGGTAATACATTCCATTGATAATGTTTTTGAGGTGGACAAGTGAATGATGTTAATGCTTTTGTATTATCATGTAATCTTAATTGCCAATATCCTGATTTTGCATCTAATGTTGTGAACCAAATATGACCTTTTAGTTTATTAATAATATAGTCTTTTCGTGGTAATTTATAAGCATCTCCTATAGTTGCTTCATTGAGTTTTCGGTAATTTATAACCATTCTTCGTTTTCCTCGTTTCTTTTCAGCAGAATTATTGACATAAAAAGCTGGGGCAGAATGTTTACTAGTACTAGGTGTAATTAATCCTTTTTCAAGTAATTCTCTACATTCTTGTGTAAATTCTTTTACATCCAAGGGAGTATATGGTATATTATTCTTGATATTGACTTCCTGAAGAGGGTCTTTTAATTTAATTTCAATAATTTCTATATTATGATTTTTTGTAGGATCTAATGGATTTTCACTACATACTTGATCTAATAAATTATCGACTTCATTTGTATGGTTGTATTATTCAATAGATAAAATGTAAGATAGTAAGTTTCTCATCGATTGCTTTTAATTGTTGATAATAAGACGTATGATAAATAGGATTCATAAAATAATAGATTTCGGTTTATTTTCTTAATATAAAGGGTTCATGATGTAATGTAATGTAAAATCTTGACAAAAGGGTTATATAATTTAAGAAAGTTATTTCCAAGTATTAACGGTAATCCCGATTCTTTTGATAGATTGATGGTATGATAAAAGTGTAGTTTTCAATAATAATAGTGTTATAATAACTAACATACCAGATGGAATTAAAACTTCCATGGGCGATTTTGACTTGTAATGGTTTGTGTAATTTCTTCCATTTTAATTTAATTGTTTTGATGCTATACGATAGTTGCTCCAAAGATATCTATATATGCATGTACTTTAATATTCGTTTTACGAATCAAGATCTTGAATAAAAGTTGAATTGGAATTGGGTTTGATTCGAGTTTTGGTTATCGATTCATTAGATTGAGTTTCATAGATATGAGGATATATCGTATGATAATCTGATTCAATGGGTTCTAATTGATGTTCTAAAGCTGAATTTAGAATTTGTACTTGATTATTATATTGTTTATCTTTCTTTTAGGACATTCATTTGCATAATGACCTTCTTCTTTCTGAGATCCAACATTTACAATCTTTTTTCTTTTTAGGACAAAATTGTTTTCTGCTTTTTATATTTGGGATTAAATTTATATCTACGAAAATATTTTGGATAAGTTTTAGGTTGATAAGCGTTGTGGTCTATATTTTCTCCATTTAAATTTTCGGGAATAATGTTTCTTATATCTAGGATTAAATATTTTCTTTTTCTTTTTAGAATTTGAGTAAGTGTTATTACATCCATATTGCTGAGGTACGTCAGCATTTTGATCGCAACATAGTTTTAAATTCTTATGTTTTAATGTTCTTTTTAACTGGGCTTCTATACAATAATCAACTAGTAAGTCTCGGGCTACTAATATTGCTCCTCCTAAATTATGAGCTATGGTGTGATTTTCGATTCGTTCATAAAATTGTTGCTGGACTTTTAGATTAAAAGGGTATGGTAATTTTTGAATAAAAATGTTAATATACATCTCTTGTTCGACTCTAGGTAATTTATAATAATGTTTTTTAAATTCACAAATAAAAGCTTCTAAGTAATTAATATCACATATCATTAAATTGTTTAAATGTCTTAATGCTTTTAATCGCTTTTCTTTTAGTATATCTCGCTTGATGAAATATAATATCTTTTCCAAAAATTACTTATAAATTTCTTCTCCAATAATTTCAAATTTATCTTCATCTCGTAAGTTGACTAAGATAATGAGGTGTATTTTGTAAAGCTTGTGCATTATCTCTTAGAAATTCTTGTACTATTAGGAAGTTTTATATATGACAAAATAATATAGAGAATCTTTGGTTGCAGATTTATTTTCAAAAGGTTTTCGACTTGTAATAATAATAAAATTTTGGAAAACCATTCTTGAAAGATTTCTTGAGATTTGTTATACAATCTAGATTTAATATATTATCAGACTTAATTTTGAAATTTTTGGTTTATATTCATCTGGTATTTTCGTATTTTGTGCCTTTATAATAATATCCTTGTTGATGTAAAAATCATCTTTATCATTTTTCCAAGTATAGCTTGAAGGTTGAAATGTTGTTTTCGTTTATCTCCTAATTTTCTTTTAATTTTAATTCTTGAGTGTTACTACTTTCGTGTTTTCATCATTATCCATAAAAGTTCTTGATCTTGATCGATTCATAACCTAAGATTATTTCATCCTTATGTTCATGTGAATAGACGGGACCAATATATTCTTCTTTTTCGAGAGGGGTAAGATGTAATTTTTGTATTAGATCAGTTACTTCATGTAATTGTAATTGAATATTCTTTTCAACTTGTTCTATAGATTGTTCTTGCATTTAACTTCTTTCTTGGGGTATTTTTTAATAATAATAATAATAATAATAATAATAATAATAATAATAATAATAATAATAATAACAATAATAATAATAATAATAATAATAATAATAATAATAATAATAATAATACTAATAATAATAATAATAATAATAATAATAATAATAATAATAATAATAATAATAATACTAATAATAATAATAATAATAATAATAATAATAATAATAATAATAATAATAATAATAATAATAATAATAATTTTCTGCATCAATAGTGGATTTGATTGTATCAAATTTCCCACTAGCGTATGCGAAAATAACAGGTTCTAACAACAGAAATAGAACAATTGAGATGAATATTAATCCAGAACATCAACTCAGCTTATCTAATAGAAGGAGAGCCTCAATGGTACCAGCTGAGGTACTATATTCATCCAGTTGGCAGGAACCAAACTACAGAGTATATCAACATTAAGTAAGGTTGAGTAATAGCAATATATCCCTTTGTCTGGACCATTAATTAGGGCATAGTAAGAGTAACTCTTACCAAGTGGTGGCTCCATTATCTTCATCGAAATATCAGAGCGCATAACAGCGTTATGCTTTTGCTTACTCCCATTAGCCTTCCATATCGCATCCAGCAGACATTGCTGTTGCTGATCGATTGGTAGATTATCCAATGGTCTATAGGCCTTTGGGTCATATGGATCCGAAATTGGTAGTTGAGCTGTACCAAATCGGCAGAATTTCTGTTTGTTTCTTTCCTCAATTTTAACAGGTGAGGCCCTTTTCTTTGTTGGGCTTACGACCCTTGTGATTAGCTCCCTAATTGGAAAGTATCCTGCAAGGCTTTCCTTAGCAGGCTTTGAGCTTGATCCTTCTTCTCCTTTGGCAGGCTTTGTATTTCTTTTGTCTGTTGTGGGATTCTAGATGATAATATTCCTCTGGTGATCAAGAGATTTGATTCTCCAGCTACCCATGACTCATATCCTTTTGTCACCTCAGTATACAAAAGAAATACAATACCAATTTGAGATTCAGCCAGAGTTCCCAGTTATGATCTTGTGAAGTACTTTGAAGTACTAATCTTCAAAGTAGGGAGTATTCACACGTGAGTAAGAACTGAAAGACTTATATATATTGCACACAGAAATTTTACAGAAGGAAGTTTTAGGAGGATTTCAAAGCATTTTTCGGTGCTTTGGTGTGTCCTCTACATTACATATGAAGGTCTTTATATAGAGAGACCTTGAAACTAAAAAGAAAACAATAATTGAGATACAACTCATCACTCCGGTGTTCATGGGCCCTCGAGACGAGTGGTGCAAGTTGCTTCAATCATTCTTCTTTTGACGTCAGTTGATTCCTTCCTTTAATAAAGGCACTCAATAATTTATACGACAGTGGATTCCACTTATTGCTTGTACGATTTTTTTTAAAGTCAAAAGACTTAATAATGCTGTTGGCCACTTACTCCTTCTTGACAGGCCACTTCCCCCAACCCTGTCGTCTTATGGATCTTGTGCCAGCTGTAGATCCAGCTGTTCGGTAGTATCGTGGGTTGCGAGTCTCTCTTTCTTCATCATCTGATTCTTTTACTTTCTTTTGATATGCTTGTCCATATCCCTCTTCTCTTTGACTGTAAGGAATTTCTTCCACGTCAATTCTTTCTTTTTCACGAGCTACTTCAATTTGTTCCCTCTGTAACTCATGAATTGTTCCTTCTAATTCATCTACTTCTTGCTGTAGACGAATTATTTCTTGATCGTAAATTTCAGCAAGGGGTGGGACCTTGGTTCTTTCTCAATGAAAATTTCTTCATCAATATTGTTATATTTCAACATATACTCAAGAGCATCATTGAAAGCATAAAACCCTTTAAATTTAGGTTTAGCTAATAATGCTATTTTCTTAAGTAAGGTTGAGTAATAGCAATATATCCTTTGTCTGGACCATTAATTAGGGCATAGTAAGAGTAACTCTTACCAAGTGGTGGCTCCATTATCTTCATCGAATATCTTGTAGCGCACAACAGGTGTTATGCTTTTGCTTACTCCCATTAGCCTTCCATATCGCATCCAGCAGACATTGCTGTTGTTGATCGATTGGTAGATTATCCAATGGTCTATAGGCCTTTGGGTCATATGGATCCAAATTGGTAGTTGAACTGTACCAAATCGGCAGAATTTCTGTTTGTTTCTTTCCTCAATTTTAACAGGTGAGGCCCTTTTCTTTGTTGGGCTTACGACCCTTGTGATTAGCTCCCCAATTGGAAAGTATCCTGCAAGGCTTTCCTTAGCAGGCTTTGAGCTTGATCCTTCTTCTCCTTTGGCAGGCTTTGTATTTCTTTTGTCTGTTGTGGGATTCTAGATGATAATATTCCTCTGGTGATCAAGAGATTTGATTCTCCAGCTACCCATGACTCATATCCTTTTGTCACCTCAGTATACAAAAGAAATACAATACCAATTTGAGATTCAGCCAGAGTTCCCAGTTATGATCTTGTGAAGTACTTTGAAGTACTAATCTTCAAAGTAGGGAGTATTCACACGTGAGTAAGAACTGAAAGACTTATATATATTGCACACAGAAATTTTACAGAAGGAAGTTTTAGGAGGATTTCAAAGCATTTTTCGGTGCTTTGGTGTGTCCTCTACATTACATATGAAGGTCTTTATATAGAGAGACCTTGAAACTAAAAAGAAAACAATAATTGAGATACAACTCATCACTCCGGGTGCTTCATGGGGCCCTCGTAGACGAGTGGTGCAAGTTGCTTCAATCATTCTTCTTTTGACGTCAGTTGATTCCTTCCTTTAATAAAGGCACTCAATAATTTATACGACAGTGGATTCCACTTATTGCTTGTACGATTTTTTTTAAAGTCAAAAGACTTAATAATGCTGTTGGCCACTTACTCCTTCTTGACAGGCCACTTCCCCCAACCCTGTCGTCTTATGGATCTTGTGCCAGCTGTAGATCCAGCTGTTCGGTAGTATCGTGGGTTGCGAGTCTCTCTTTCTTCATCATCTGATTCTTTTACTTTCTTTTGATATGCTTGTCCATATCCCTCTTCTCTTTGACTGTAAGGAATTTCTTCCACGTCAATTCTTTCTTTTTCACGAGCTACTTCAATTTGTTCCCTCTGTAACTCATGAATTGTTCCTTCTAATTCATCTACTTCTTTTTAGATTTAATTATTTCTTGATCGTAAATTTCAGCAAGGGGTCCGGACCTTGGTTCTTTCTCAATGAAAATTTCTTCATCAATATTGTTATATTTCAACATATACTCAAGAGCATCATTGAAAGCATAAAACCCTTTAAATTTAGGTTTAGCTAATAATGCTATTTTCTTAAGTAAGGTTGAGTAATAGCAATATATCCCTTTGTCTGGACCATTAATTAGGGCATAGTAAGAGTAACTCTTACCAAGTGGTGGCTCCATTATCTTACTGAAATAATACTGTAGCGCACAACAGGTGTTATGCTTTTGCTTACTCCCATTAGCCTTCCATATCGCATCCAGCAGACATTGCTGTTGCTGATCGATTGGTAGATTATCCAATGGTCTATAGGCCTTTGGGTCATATGGATCCGAAATTGGTAGTTGAGCTGTACCAAATCGGCAGAATTTCTGTTTGTTTCTTTCCTCAATTTTAACAGGTGAGGCCCTTTTCTTTGTTGGGCTTACGACCCTTGTGATTAGCTCCCCAATTGGAAAGTATCCTGCAAGGCTTTCCTTAGCAGGCTTTGAGCTTGATCCTTCTTCTCCTTTGGCAGGCTTTGTATTTCTTCTATGGCTGGTGGTAGATTCATCAGTATCTGATGCTGATTTCTGCTTAGCATTCCATAGGTCCTCCAATGTTCTATATCCCTTGGTCTGCTTTCCTCTGGAATCTATGATACTGCAATTTTAGTCACAATGCGAGATAATTGGTCAGCCAATACATTTCTTTTTCCATCAATATGTTCAATATTGATAGTCACTCCAGTTCCTGTAATAAAGTCAACAAAATTAATCCACCTAAGCCTAGATGGTTTATTTTGAGCTTGTTTATTATAAAAACTGATTATAGTCTGACAATCGGTTCTTAGGGTTATTTCTTTTTTATCCAAGTAATGAATCTTAAATGCATTTAAAGAGTTAATGCATGCTGCTATTTCTGCATCAATAGTGGATTTGATTGTATCAAATTTCCCACTAGCGTATGCGAAAATTTTTTCTGTATTCTTTGAATCTTCCTTTCTTTTCTTCCACTTAGCTATTCCACCCCATCCTTCCATACATCCATCTGTTTCCAGAATGATATATGATTCTGAGGGAGGTAATTCAATTTCAGGAAGATTTTCCACAACTTTCTTTATTCTTTTGACTAACTCCCAGTCCATGTTAGTCATTCTTTTGTCCGCATTAGGAGCGGTTTTATTATACAGGGGTCCAACCATTATTCCTAATTTTGGAATATAGCTTCTGGCGTAATTTAAGATTCCTAGCCACGATCTCAACCCCTTCTTTTCCTTCAGCTTTTCTTTCGGAAATTCAGATAGTTTCTGAATTATGTGTGGCTGTAACTTAATATTTCTGTTTCCTATAATTGCTCCAAGGAATTCTACTTCTGTTACTCCAACCACCATTTTTTCTTTGGATAAGATTAATCCATTCTTTTTACAAATTTCAAAGAAAATTTGTAAATGCTCCTTATGATCATCAACTGTTTCTGAGAAGATGAGTATATCATCTATGTATGCTGCAATATACCTCTCATGTCCTCTGAAACAATGATCCATCTTTCTTTGAAAAACAGCTGGTGCGTTTTTCAGACCAAATGGCATTACCAGCCATTCATAAAGTCCATCGAGAACTATAAATGCGTATCCATTCAATGGAATCGGTTCCATTGCGATCCGATGAAATCCACTCTTCGATCAAATTTGTTGATATTTTACTAGTTCCGATTTTCTTTATAATTGTGTTGATCCCTGGCAAGGAATACTGATCTTTGTGAGTATTATTGTTGAGCTTTCTGTAGTCAAAGACCATTCTCTCCTTTCCATGCTGTGATTTTCCTATAACTGGATCAACTGTAGTACCAGAGTGTACTATCATTGCCATAGTTCTATGCCTTGAACTTGAGGGTCAAATAACTCCCAAATCTAGCAAGACTTTGACATGTTTCTTAAATTGAGCTTCCATCATTGGTGTAACATGCTTTAAAGGTTTATCCTGAATTGTTATATCAGGATTGATAATTTCCAATTTGCATGTTATCCTATTTTTCGCCCAATGCTTTTGTGGATTTTTCCCTATATATTCCAGGGACTCCATTTCTTTTAGGATTTCTTGTATTTCTTTTGTATACTGAGGTATACTTTTTCCAATGTTATAATATACCATATCCCTTATGGTATAGTATTCTTCTGCTTCTAGTTCCAATTCCGGTATAGCCATTTGAGCCATATGTAATACCGTACTTGTTGAAACCTTTGAAAGATTCTTATAGAAGGTTACAGTTGACCCTTCTAATCTGATTCCTCCATTTTGAGATCTAATGAAGTTGCAGCCAATAATCATTTGTATACCATCCTGCTGATTCATAGGTATACAGAAAGTAAACGATATTCTGTATGTATTATTTCCAATAATCATCATACCGTCTTTGAGCTTGTATTCTGACTTTACTGTTGATTCTAATCCATAGATCTCAATGGGCCATTTTGACTTTTCTTTTGCTTTTCTGGAATAGCATCAACTTTTACACAACATCTTGTTGCTCCTGTATCCAGAATTGCCCTTAATGTGAATTCCTCACAATCAGCTATTTTGAAAACAATATCAAAATTGTAAAGCTGATTATTGATCTTTCCATGCACTCCTTTCTTTATACCTTCTATTAGGGTATATGCATTTTCTTTGTAGTCAAAGCAACTACTTTTTCTTTCTGTTACACTTAGTTGTTCTGATGAATCAACTATATGTACTTGTGGTACCCAATATTGCTCAAAGATTATCTGAGCAATAGCATCCCCAATATCTACAAAATATTCAGTTGGGCTATTATTCAAAAGTACCACATGAATCGTACCTCGGAAATCAGTGTCCACAACTCCTGCAGCCACATCTATTCCTTTGATAGCTAAGGATGATTTTCCTGCTATCCTTCCATATATCATGATGTCTGCATGCACTGTTATTTCCATCCTGATTCCTGTTGAAATATTCTTTCTTTGGAACGGGGGTATTGTTATACACTCAATACTGTATAAATCAAATCCCGCTGCTCCTTCTGTTTTTCTTGTGGGTATCCTTGCTTCTGACTTAGTAGTCAAAAATTTTACCCTTACTCTTACTTCTTCTTGATTTTTCTTAGGTATCACCACGCTCTGCTGACACTCTGATGTCAAAGGTTGATCTTTTATTGTAAGAACACGATTTGAAGCTCGTAATTCTTCTTTTAATCGTGATTCATTTCTTTCTGGTAACTGTTGCACTTCTTTAAGGAAGAAGGTATCAGTTATTTTATTTAACCTTTGGTTTTCTTGAAGTAATACTTCATTTTCTTTGAGTATTTGAGTCACATACTCAGACATTTCTTGAATTACTTTGTCCTTATCAGCTAAATAAGGGACATAAGTAGATTTTTTCTTTTCCACTTTAATTTTTAAGTGGATTGCTGCACAAAATGCACATACTGTCATAAGGCATCTTGGACAGTGTATTCTCATATATTCTGTTGTGGTTCCTTTACAGAAAACACATTTTTCTTTATCAGCTAAATGTATTTGTATTTGCTGATTATATTGCCACATATGTTGACATGTGGTCATTTCTTCCGGAAGTATTACATCCTCCAACCATGTATACTTCTTTTCTTGAATTTCTGTATTGTCTGTAATTACAAACAATGTTTCTGGATCATATACCAAAGTATTGAGTGTTGTTGTGATATCAGTATTTTCATCCTCAGATATTGAGAGAATTCCATCACTATCTGGTTCATTCAAGTCTACTGATACAACATCCCAATCATCTGGTAAATCCAACCCATTTATCATAGCAACTCGAGCTATGTTTCCTTTAGGGTTTTTGCATTCTTTTGCATAATGTCCAACTTCTCCACAAGCATAGCAACGACATTTATGCGTAGGTGGCTTCTTTCTTTTGAATACACGTATATGTGTATCATGTGGCTTTCCTTTATAGGTTTTTGCCTTTCTCATCCCATACTTTTTATCTGTTTTATAATACCCTGGGATAGGTATTTGTGTACAAAAAGAATTGAAATCTTTCAATCCCTTTTGCATATTCATCTCCTGGCACATTTCTTTCAGATATAACCAAGTGAAGTGTATCCTTGGTAATATACCTATTTGATTTCCAGGATGTTTCATTTGCATCTGTCCACCAGGGTAATTCTTCATCACTTTCTTCAATCTCCTCATTTTCTTCAAAAACCAATAATGTTTCTTGGTTTTCATTGCTTTCAAACTCTTTACCCCATCCATTACATATTACAGGTTCTTCCAATTTCTCTTCTGGGATTGTATATTTCACCATGTACTTGCAATCTTCTCCAAGATAATCCCATATATTTCCTTTTTCTTTCTCACTTTGTATAAAGTGATCAGGCAGTATTCTCTGAAATTGCCTTATTTCTGTTTTGATGATCCTATGATTAATCATCAATGCTGTTTCTACTGAATCCTCATCATCTATGTCTTCATCTTCCGATACTATGGGTCTTCTATTTCCATAATTTGTGAATCTTAAAGTTGTAGATCCATCATGATTTTCCCATATCTGTGTCTGTTGTGGGATTCTAGATGATAATATTTCTTTAGGTGGATTTATAATCCATCTTTCTCCATATGCTTCAACGTCCATTGGTGGGTTTAAGAAATTTCTTACATCCATTCTATAGGCATCACAAACATGATATAGAGAAATAGGTCCAACACGCTTCCTTACCTAGTTTTTGGATTGACCAAAATATTGCCGGGTCATACCATGAAGCTTTTCACGAGCGTTTCAGCCCCAACCTTAATCCTTGAACATAGGGTCAAGGTAACTCTTCTATAGTTCCTTCAGCAATACTCAGCACAGCCTTGTTTCGTTTCCTACCTCAAGGCGTAAGAAAAATAGGTAAAGGAGTTTGAAGGAGTATAGTTAATAATAATAATAATAATAATAACCAAAATAAAAATAAGGAACAAGAAGATTTGGCCCCTTGATGATTGACATAATTTTTAGCT